>JABBOT010000014.1:14986930-15586930 GCA_016165875.1 Acanthopleura granulata | reverse complement strand
CAGCGGTTACACCGCACCATGCTTTTCGCTGGTACTGGCGTAAATGTCCTGTGCCCAGTTTCATGAAGCGTTCTTAGCCACAAGCAGTTCTTCGTTTAGTGCCTTTCCTAACTGTACATGTATAGGTTGTCGTGGCAGTTAAGGGAATACTTGGTTAAGTACACTTCTTGAAAAACGGACAAGAGTAAGCCATTGCTCAGCTGATTCTCCCATATGTGACGAATATGTCATATTGCTGGAACTTAATTCATGCAAGAGGACACAAGGGTACATCCAAGTCAAAGCAAATAAAAAAAAATCAAATTGTATTTAAGGTTGGTCAGTTAGAACAAACGAACAAGGCAAGGGCTACTTATGCCGACTATATTAATTAAACATATACAGTTTGTAAATAATTTTAAAACAAAGCTGACATGAATAGCCTTGTGTACAATGTAGCTATAATTATATGAAGTATATGTGGCTCATGTGCATATGTATATACAGAGCTATAGCTAAAGGGGTAAAATGATATGGTACTGTATTTTTAATTAGTAATATAATATTTTTCATTTAATAACTTTTTAAAAAATTTATACGCATATAATAAGTAATAAAAGTCTTTCCATTATTCAAACATAAACATGCACATAACAAGAGGATAACAACAACAAAAAGTAACAGGTAAACTATGCTAAAGCACTTATTTAAGAAGTACTACAACATGTCCCTACAAACTGCACGACTGCTGCCTTACCCGTTTTTCAGACACATTTTGAACTTCTCTATTGATGGGTTGGCGGTTTGATATTACTGGGAAGATGATTCCATAACTTGACATCCTGGTAACTAAGACAATTGTAGGCAATCGCCTTTGCCTCATACCTACGAATGTTAACAACTCCGACGGTTTATCATCACCGAAGTCGACTGTTAAAGGATATATACATACGGATTTGTTTCAGTTGGTTGAGTCTAAAATTTGCAATGATTCTTAGGTGCGTGCAAAATGTATAATTCCTGTACCGGAGACTTCAGATCACAGAGCCTTCTATGGATGAATTACAACTGTTGAAGTAGCAATTTGGCATAAATCATACTTTTGTTTTCCAGCTAAACATCATAGGCGACAGGATAGACATCACAAAGCCAATTTGTTTTGGCAGATCTTCGATCCGTGGGGCGAACTCATCAGTGGGAACTGACACAGGCGCAGACAGGTCTGTCCCGCTTGGCCGAAAGCACTCCACTTTGTCTGTCATCGGCTTTATCTCGCCCTGCCCGACATGCGCTTCCAGTCTCAACGAGATGCCCAGTAAGAATCCCTCGTCATCCAACATACTGGAAAGTTCTGTAACGGAAATGGACATGTCACAAGATTTTAATCCCAGGGGCCCGTTTTACGACGAAGGCGTACGATTACATCAAACATAACTACCATGGCGACGTATCACTACAGTATGTGTCGTCACGACAGTTACGTGTGACAACTTACACACTGTGTGAAAAAGGGGTCCCTGGACAATGTCGAATTCAAGTATGCCCAATATCCCTCTCTCTCTTTCTGTGTCTTATGTGTCTAAAAGGAAGGGGCGAAAACTGCTTGAGTAAGTTGTTAAAACAACTATGCAATGAAAAACAATAAATGTAAAAAATCCCACACACCTGACACAATATTAAGATACATATTCCCTGTTTAATGTTTATATTCATACTCAAGGGCAGTTCACTTATGTTGAGCAGTTAACAATGCTGGTAGCAAAATCAAAATTGCCTTCACGCTGATATCTAAGAGACAGCAGATAACTCAAACCGTCAGTATAAGCTCACTTAACATTGCCTTATTTTTTAGGCTTTCAAGCTGATAGCTTGGAAAGCCAGTTGTTATCGTAGGGATTATTATTATTCTTACTCTTATTCTTCTCCCTATAGTTATTATTATCATTATTATTCTCGATCCTCAGTTTCTTTAACCGCCACACAGTTAGCAATACTAAGTCTCAGAGAATATGTAAGGGAACAGTTTTCTGCACAGTTTTCAACAGTCTGCGTGATCTACTTTTGCCGCCATGTTGACATCCATTGAAAACCTTTAAACATCTTCTTCTTAAGAACGATCTAACCGATTGCTCCGAAATTTCATATGCTGAAGGAACGTGATGGGGCAAATATAAACTGCGGAGCCCATGTTTCTATTTGAAAAACTGTGGGAGGTCACTGCTTTGCATATTTGTCACGTGATCAAAAACATTTCAAATTGAACACGGAAAGAACTGAACTTGGTGAAATCGAAGCTTCTAATCACGAATCTGTTGTGGTTTTTTTTTTGTTTTCGGATTTTCTATAGTCTTGCGACAATTAGCGACTGAAGTTGAAAGTCGTAAAAAAAGCATTTTTCGGAGATGTACTGACAGAGTTCTGCTGACATCAGTGAATTGCGATTGGTATAGTAAGAAAGTTAAATCTATTTTCCAAAACAACTGTGTTTTGCAAACTACTGTGACATTGATAGTTGCCGCGCTATAGCGGCTCAAATTTTGGTTGAAAACGGTTTTTCGTGAACGTTGTTTTTCTGTTTATTCACTTATTTAAGTATTTATTTATTTGATTTGTGTTTTAGTCATTACTCGAGAATATTTCACTTACACGATGCCGGCCAGCATATTGTCGGAGGAAACCGGGCAGAGCCCGGGGGAACCCACGACCACCCGCAAGTTGCTGGCACACCTCCCCATGTACGGCAGGAGAGGAAGCCAGCATGAGCTGGACTTCAACTCGCATTGGTGGAAGGTTTCTAGGTCATTTCGCGCTAGAGCGCTAACCGACTAAGGCACAGAGGCCGCCGTTGTTTTTCTAAGAAGTACTTGTTCCGTTGAGCTACAAACTTAATGACGGATATGCCACGATTAGGCAAGCACGAGTTCAGAAAAACGGGGTTGATATCTTTAAAACTGTAGAAATAAACTGATGCTGGTCAGATGACCACAAACTTTTGAATTAGTTCGCTTTAGCTTAGATAGTTATTATTCGTGTATTTCCAAGGTCTTACAAACATCCTGCCACAGCGCATTCGAACAAATGGGTAATTAATATGGGAGAGCCACTTCAAGGGAAGTGATTCAGTGGAGTCTTATTTCAACTGCACTATTTCTGGTAGCGAAAAAAAAAGCAAACGGTGCAGCCATCTGGCAGGCATCTGTAAAAGGAATACAAAAAGCCATTCTCAGCCATTCGACCACGTTTTACTATATACGATGAGGGATAAAACGTCATTTAATTTATGCATAACACTTCAGTTTTTCTTTTCATAGGTAGTTTTGGATATCGTTTTTCCTGGTAGTTCCATCAACATTTATTCCAAAGCCTGTTTTCTTTGAATTTATCAAACAAAAAAACAAGTTACGCGCGCTGAAGAAAAATAAAAAGTGTTAACGCTTGTCATTTCGTAATAGGCAGTGCCTTGTGATTCTTTCCAGCTAGCGTCATCGGAATACATCACATGGTTAACCTGACAACGACCCATGGTCCCTGTGAAAAATACTGATTGACAACCTTTGTTTTCAGAACATTACACTACACATCCCATGGCCGATTTCACGCCTGAAAAACGAACAGCCGCTTTATCGGTTACAACCAAATTACGAAGCCTTGCAATTTTCACCGCTAAGAGGTTTCTCGTTGTGTATCCAGACCAGAAGACGCCACGATTAAGCCAAAAATACAGACGTGAGTTAAACCCATGTTTTAAGTCGCACATTTATAAAAGCTTGGTTGGTCTAAGTAAGACACGATAGCCGCCTTGCCATCTGTCCCAGAACCCACAAGACTGAGAGACAGCAAATCAACAAAACGCCAAGAAAATAATCCGAACAGCACTCTGTTTAATTATTAATTTTACGCTGTGCCGTTCGTTAAGAAAATTCCTTCTAAATAAACACACCTTCGCAATGCCCCTCTAAGTCGATCGCACGACATTGTTTTCTTTCTCATTGTCAAATTTAAGACTGTAACAATATCGCCGGACACAGTTATCACTGGTACTAAAAAAACCCATTAGAATATGTATATACACAGTTGATCTTTAGCTTTATTAATGACGCCATAGTAAACACGCCTGCTTTTAACCGTTGTTTCCCTTGTCTAGTAATAACGGAATGCACGAATTTAACCGGGTCCATTTGTCTGGCTGTAAGGATATGCTACATGTGGACAGAATACTTCTACGAGGCCTAACCTTGGATTTGACTGAAGACACGTACATGCTTATATGCGATGTCAGCCCTACATCTTGTTTTATTAATCATTTTCTTTGACCGATTGGTTTCACCTGTGTTCTTTACTAAGTCTTTCTGACAGCCTTTAGAAGACTATATCGTCCAGATTTAGCTACTTGTCCTAATTACAAATATTACAATCAATTTATTTATTTACTTATTTGATTGATGTTTTACGCCGTACTCAAGAATATTTTACTTATACGACGGTTACCACCATTATTGTGGGAGGAAACCGGGCAGAGCCCGGGGGAAACCCGCGACCATCCGCAGGTTGCTGGCAGGCCTTCCCATGTACGGCCGGAGAAGAAGCAAGCATGAACCTGGCTTCAACTCACACCGACGCATTGGTGGGAGGCTTCGGTCATTGCGCTACATTAGCCACCGAGGTCCCCAGTCAATGTACTGAGCCACCGAGGCCCCCAGTCAATGTAAACAGGATATTACCGGAAGGGCTTCTGAAAGGCAAAACAATAACTAAAAAAAATAGTATAAAAGGAATGAATTCATTGCCTTATAGTCGTTCTCCAACTGGACTCCCTAGTTCAAAGCCGCATTTGATCCCGTTCTTGGATGTCCTACGGCGATTAAAAAGGCAAGCACTGACAAGAAGAAACTGTGCAAATCATAGGTTAACTACTTATATCACGATATGTTGTGTGTGCTATATATGATGGCGAAATGCTAGTCGTAGGCTTCGTCAGTATATATTCAGAATTCTATGGACCCCCGGGCTGTGCCCAGTTTCCTCCCACCATACTGTTGGCCCCCGTCGTATAAGTGAAATATTCTTTCTTGTAAAACACCAATCAATTAAATCAATGAAGTCAAATCAATACATTTGAAGACACTTATTTGTTGACAAAATGTCATCAAAATGTTAAAAGAAAATTGAATTTTTAGTTTCTTTTGGTCTTTCTACAATGCTTAGTTCAAAAAGTATATCGCGCTTACATTAATTACATTGTATATGTATTCTGTAGTTTGAAGAAATAGCCGGCTAACTCCATTGTCAGACTCTCAGACCTCTACTTTAGAATGGATAACTTATTTAGCCATTTGATCAAAAGGAAGTCCCCCTTGCATCAAAAATACTTCAAATAAAGCTATATTCTATGCAGATAAGTAGGCCTAACATTCGATATCAATCAGACAGATACATCAAAAGACTAGACCAAATGTACATATATGTATCGATAGAATACCCCACATAAAGTTTTAAAAGCATACATACGTGCATACATATATACAAGCACGTTTACATATTTCTGGTGTTGCATAACCCAGATATTGCAGTTCTGTGTACATGGAAGCAAAATCGCGCATACTGAGGAATTCGGAAGATTTTTTTGTTTTGCCCTCTCAGCCACGAGTTATTTGTATAACCTGAGAAAAATGTGTTTCCGCTTTCTGTCTTATCATTTATCCTCGTGAATCACCGTGTTTTCGGTTGTTTTAATATGACGAATCCCTTGTATCGGCATCCCGGATTATTTACAGAGTTAGAAGAAAACTGGTTGCTCTGGTATGTTTCCAACCCACTTTGGAAATAACCCAGGTCATATTACTCGCTGTGTTTTCTTTTGAGAGCGTGATCACGAAGTGAACCTAAAATTGTAATGTAATGTTATATAAACCGCAAATCTTACACGAACCATGCGTAAACTGAAATAATAATATAAAAAAAGACACAACCTTCTCCCCCCCCCCCAAACAAACCCGTTTTCAGCCGATAATCTAGTAGTTTTTTCTCTCACACAACTGATAGCACTAAGTCATGCATCAGGAGCATGTAGGTGTAAAATATGACGCGCTGCATGAAAATGCTGTCATCGGGTTTTAATGGTAGATGTACAAAGAGCATATGTCGTCGATATTCAAGGCATACAAAGAAACATCCATCATGTTTCACTCGTAAATCAACGGTACACTTTGCAAGGAGGAATATTCTTTTCTGACTTTCTAGTCGCCGAAATCGTTAACCAAAGTCTGAGAGCCGAGCGTTGCCCCGCATTTTCGTTTTTCAGGTACAAAAATGCATAATAGTTTCCATTTTGTGTTTACTCTCAGCCTACGTCTACCATCAGATATATGACTAAGAAACTGCCAGTCAGGCTTGAAACCTAGCTCATCCATTCATTCTGAGAAAAGCGCCATGTTTTTTGTAAAAAATGTCACCAGACTTGACACCGGGCTTGTCTTTCAATGGGGCGAGTCGGAAGGGCTCTCTGCGTTTTGTCCGAACAGCAAACAGGGGTTATCTCCCTTTAATCGTACTCTTCCCATTACATCTCGGGACATAGTCCTTGCGCAGCAGAGTGATCAGGGTCGGTGTTCGTGTACTAATGTGTGAGTTAATATGTTTCCTTTTGGATGGAGAAATTTGTGTATAGATAAGTTGTGATGTGGAATTTGCATGACATGATATGATAAACCACAGAACCAAAGCTAATCAGCTCAGTGGTTAGGAATAGGACACTTCCTAATTCATACATAATTTCGTTACAATTTAATTGCGTCTACTCCCTAAAAAAGGCGGTTGAAAAATTTTCTCCTCCACAATGAGGTGTGCATCACAAACTGTGCACCACTGATACAAATAACTTTCATATGTGATACACAAATTACCCAAGTTCCGTACTGCTAGACATATGCATGTGTATTTTTGACACAATATAGTGTACCACCCATACACAGCATTTTTTACAGAGTTTGTGTAAAAATCAGAATTATTAGAAAAAACATTAGGATTCTGACACTACATATAGTAATAGTCCTGAGAAATATTCATATATTTATTTATTTATTTAATGGTTGCATTACTCACTAATGCGGTCGCTGTGAGATACTCGTGCTGGCATCCTCACCGGTCGTGATCCGTGTGGGTTCCCGCGTCGGATCGCCCGGTCGCCCCCCCCCCCCAACAAAACACCCATCATCATGGCCGACATCGTATAAGTGAAACTTGTGTTCTAAACATAAAAGTACAGGCAAATTAGAATTAACCTTGTTCTAAGGAGACCCGTACGTGTTTTATCTCCACGCATTGGACGGCGCAGACTTATTTATATAGGAGATTTATCAGAGCTTCAAGTTTTTGCTATGCTATAATTCGCCATAATATATTTAACTTCGTTATCACTAGAAGAATGTATTTGTATGCGCAGAGGATACAAAAAATTACTATTAATGGGCGTATATAGTCCTCATAAAGCGGTTTACATGATAACACTACAGAATATTCCACGTGCACAATATAAAATGGGTGGAGTCAAGGGCCAGAAAAACCTCGTAAATCGAGCGCGAAGAAAACCACGCAAGTGGAGAACGAAGAAATCTACGTCAGCCTAGCGCAAAGAGAACCTCACATCTTTCCTGCTACGTGGAAACGTCCCTGTGTAGTCGCAAACTTTATCAGAGGAGATGGAGTCGAACTCGCGAGTGGTCAATGTTTACAAGTTGTCTGGGACAAACTACAGACTGCGTCATATGTACAATCCACCTGATTTCTCATGGGTTTCGTCGGCCATGCAGTATAACGGGCTGTACCTGGAAGCCTTAACAAAATGCATTCGCCATTTCGAAGCCAATTTGGGTGAATCGTTCAGGCCATGAGCCTGGGAGCACAATGACATTCCAATATGGCATAAATACAGATCATGTATTTTCATGTAAGGTCTGACTTTAAAGTTTCTGGCCGCTTTCGTCTTTAATAATATGAAACTATATAGCCTTCTTCCACCAGTGTAATACCATGCAGCTGTGAAACAAACTATATTCCCCTGGTCGTGTAGCATTTTGCCAAACGAGGCAGCAAGAAGTATCACTTTCGAAGTCTTAAAGACGGACGATCTCACTCTATGTATTTATTTGATTGGTGTTTACGCCATACTCAAGAATGTTTCACTTATTCGATGGCGACCAACATTATGTCAAAACCGAGCAGAGACCGAGGGAAACCCACGACAATCCGCAGGTTGCTAGCAGGCCGCTCTAACTATGGGCCGCCACCATAAAACTGTATAACAAAATTTGTAAATTTCCTTTAGTTGTTTTCTTTCAACACTTATTTTCCTGTTTCAAAAAACCAGACGGAAAGCGAGTTTCATGCCAATCAGCAATAAACTCAGTCAATCAATGCCTTATCTTTTAATGTATTTCACTATATCCACAGAACATAAATCAGGCTCTATTTCAGGTTCCAAAGACAGATACGATTCAACCGTTTTAATTAAGACTTTGGCTTTAAACGGGCAGGGCAATTAAATCTTTTCAAAAGCTGTAAAATACCTTAATACTTTTTGTCTCTGTTGTTTTGGGACCGCGATTCCCGTGGATATTTGATGCTTGTCTCAACTCGAGCATGCGCGGGATGTCGGTGCGCATAGACCGTTACTCCCTACAGACACGTGACTGACGTATGCCAGCACTTGCAGAGTTAGAGATAGGAGCTCATTTTACTTCTTCGGGGCATAGGATGTTTTCGAATTGGCCTGTATACCTACCAGCGATCAGCAATCTTTCTCTCTCCGCGATATAAATCTCTTGGCTTTATCTTCGTCCTTTGTACGTTCCACTCTGTCCTATTCACTAGGGGAGTGAGACGGGTTTGTTTAAAGATAGCGTATAACTCCGCCACGTGCTCCACTTTGATCGGCCAATCGGCGCACGCGTTTCGGCTTCAGCACGGGCAAGTGGCAAATCCTGCCCCAAATAGACTGGCCATGTATACCCACCATGCCCGTTATCAACATCGCACGCAGATCGATTTTATATGAGGGACCTGTCTCCTATATGTAGAAAATTTCGGTTTTAACACGCATTATTTGTTCCTATATTCCAGGGTACATGATACATGACACATTTAAATGCACATTTCAAGGTAGAAATATTCACATTCTTCCCATTAAGGAAGAGCACCTGTTTTATACCGCACCATTTCCTATCACCCAAAAGTTCTTATACCTTATAGGATACTTACTCAGTGGGCACCAATCGCAGGAATGACAGTTCGCTAAATTTGCATTGTCTACCTGAGTATACTTGTATGTATGGAAAGTCTATGAGAATCTTTATAAATTATCCATTATATTTACCGCACAACCATGTATACCAGTTAACGGCCGGCATGTACATGGGGTTTAAGAACTTTCATGTCTGTTTAAAAATGCTTTTTAGCTCCTTATAATATACACTCAGGGCCTTTTCTCTCTTTTGTTTCTGACCCTCGCCATCACTCCATGCGCTATACATCGATGGCATCTTTTCTCTAGCATTCATATCACGGTTACCATGGTTGCCATACCCCGTCGCCAGGTTCGTCGCCAACCATACACCCCCCACCCCCACCCCCACACCCGTCATATAAACTAAGTGTATTTGGGTACAGCGTAAAAACACCAATCAACAAAAAATGAAAGGCCTCATGACAGATACATGATCAGAGTGTTCCGCTCTTCTAGGAAAGTTACATTCAGTGAAAGACTGAATGGTGGGACAAAATATGTAGCGTTATGATCGGGTATAGGGCTAACGATGAAAAATTTGTGTTAGACGTAAAAAAATAAAAATAAAAAAGTATATGTTATGTAACACATATCACAACTGAAAACCACAAATGCTGAACAAGATGCCTGTAGCTCGATGGTAAAGGGACGATCACACATCCGAAAAATAAAATATTGCTTGTAAGCAATAGCTATAAACAACATTAAGGAAAGACTGGTGAGAAGATTGGTGAGGGCATTACGTTCAGATGGTCATAATGGCTATTTATATGTACAGTTAAGTTGATAGGCTCGTCTATTACCTACTCTAGGGGGTTGGAATAGTTTTCCTCTGATATCGTATACAGGCGCATGCGAAGGGAGTCACTGTGTCCAATGGGGCATTTTTTTAGGACTTTAAGCTTATAGTTGAATTCGATCCTAGTGCTCTGCTTCAAGAGGGATCGACTCTGGCTGGCTCAATCTTTGATCATTTAGGTCATGTTTTCGAATACAACTCATCGGCTCTTGTCTTTAGTCAGGAATTTTTCCACGTGCCTGGCGAAGGAATGTTGTTCACTATGGACCTATCAAGCTGACTGCCGTCATATTTAAATTACCAATGAAGTAAATCAGTGTAACTTTGGTAAGCCTGTGTCAGCGTAGCCTACATAAAAGTTTTATGAGCACGCGTAAACAGACAAATGTGACGTATTATTCTAAAAAAACAAAACAAAAAAAAACAACTGTGTAGCGCCGGTACACTAGCTGTAAAACAATTGAACATAGGCTTAGACACTGCTGTGTATAAAACACACAAGCGTTCATGCTGGCTTCCTCTCCGGCCGTACGTGGGGAGGTCTGTCATCAGCCTGCAATTGGTCGTGGGTTTCCCTTGGTGTTTTACGCCGTACTCAAGAATATATCACTTATAAGAAGGGGGGGGGGGTAGCATTATGGTGGGAGGAAACCGGACAAATCCTGGGGGATCCTCTGGTTTTGCTGGCCGTGGTATAGTCTTTTGTATTGCAATAATAATGACTGAAGAAAAAAAATCTATAGACGAATGGATAATAGTGGTCTTTGACCGTTCCAGTTATGCAAGCGTTCTCACGCCCGTCAATTGAGATAGGTGCATGCCAACTGTTTGTCAGCTTCTATTGTCATAAACGCGTAAAACTAACCATTTCATTTTTCAGGTAGCGCATACAGCTTGTCTTAAAGAAACAGGAATTGAGCGACAGTTTGGCGGTTTCGAAATCAGCTTGAAGCATAATTCAGCTTCCAGGTGATAGTAGAAAGCTGTCGACAAGTACCCGATACGTGCCCATTTCCGGGGAGATAGGGGCTCGATGATGAGGAGTGCTTGGAGGTGATGCTGTGTTAACTGCACGAGCGCGTGGCAAATCGTCTCAGATAAAGTGCCATAACGACCGTCTTTCCGGAGGCACGCGAAGTGAGGCGATTGCCAACGTAATGTGGGCGTCTTGTAGCGGACGTCGGATCTGATTGTTCAAATAGGCAACTCCTTCACCGGGCATTATGCGTCTCAAGTGCAAATTTACACAGAAGAAATCCATAAATCAGCCTGTAAACTAACGCCTGAAAACGTTGTACCGGAAGTTAGTAGCGCGTGCTTGTGCCACGTAGCCCTTAGATCACGCGATGTTATGAAGCCGCGGAACTCACTGCTTAAGTTATCAGCGAAAAACTTTATTAGCAACTGCCTGTGACTTATTAATTTACAAATCCCCAAAATCAGGTGCGATCCTTAACATGCGGAACCATAAAGTGAGGCTGGCCGACATGAAATATTCTTGAGTGTCATAAATCAGCAACGAAATTAATAAATAAATACATAAGTAAATAAAGAAATACTAGATATAAGCAAGACATGGAAGTTTCATTTCAGAAGTAAGGCCTTTGTTTATACGTTATTTATTGGTGTTTCTTGTTTTATTGACATTTCACAACAGAGAAAGACTAGATCTCAATTCCCTGGCACAGCACACGCACAGACATAACTAACAGCGGATAGAAATTTCAGACATGACCCAATTCAATTCTTTGTTCAATTTCCATCTTTACCCAGCTGAGACTTGAGACTTTGACCGTTTGCCAACAATCACACCGTCGTCATTGCTTTGGTTTTCCTCTCCATATGTTGTACATGAATACCAGGGGGATGGGTTGGGGTACAAGTTGTTCCTTCTTAAGCACTTACATAAAAAAGTTAGAATAAAACCCTGACTGAGAAAAATGACAAGAGGTCGGGTTTAGCTGGGAACGTGTGATCATTTACCATTTATCACACATGTCGTTGTTGCTCTGGTTTTGCGCTCTGTTATGTTACATAGTGTTTTATAGTCATGATAATAGCCGAATCTTCACTACAGCAGAACAGTTTATTTCATTCATGAAAAAAAACACGGGTACAGTTCGGTTCAGAGTATAGTTAGATCATGCGCACGAGTACTATTATCGACACATTGCGTCCAAGTGACCTCAGCTCTTTTATGCTCGTATTTTTATGAAGACGAATCTGCACCGGGCGAATTGTTCCAGAACACGAACTAAAAACAAGCACACGGCACACCCTCCCGCGCACAAGGTCAGCCAAATAATGGTCAGCTATCTTATTAAAGGGGAATTCTTCTCGTTGCCAGGGATAAAATGCTAACGACAAAAGCACAACTAAGAAGCCTGCTGACTTTATTACGCCACCCGTAACCTTGACCGGGACCAGTGGGCTAAAAAGAGAAATAAAACCACTAAGGCAACACGTGGTCAAAAATATGGCCAAAGTGAAAATGGCTTACCGAAGGTCGTTCGCGCACTGGTTCGAAATGCACAGACACGCTCCGGTATTATTAGTCTTTCTTTTTATTGTTTTAATACTGAAGTTAAAGCTAGATAAAGCCCGCAAGGGCGGTAAATAACTAAAGATGCAAGGATTTTAGTGGATTACATGAATCTTTGTTAGTGATCTCTGTCAGCATATATACATGTTTCTGATTCCGCTTAATTTGCCACCTAGAGATTGTGTAAGCATACGTGTTTATCATACATTCATATTGTGGTTTTATAGCCAGTTCATGGATCACACAATACGCTGTTTATTAACTGAGAGTTGTCTGCCAATGTAACATGTAATAGGAGAGGGGCAGCACACTGTTTTAACGTTTATATGTTTTAATTATAACAAGTCCATGTGTGAACAACGCTGCAAAGTAATTCCAGCAAGACTTCTGTGCTGAGGCTGTGTTGAAGAGTTACGTCACGGCCCACACAGAATGGCTGCGTTTCAAGTCAGCCGACGAAGCAGAGTGAAATGTCAGTTTCCGCAGTCGTAGTATTTGCTAGAAATAAAATTTTATAAACATAATAAAGTAAACATAATATTGTCCAACTTATTTGGCAAAATGAACTTCGAACATGCCCTGACTTTCACACTAAACACTTATTTGTTAACAATTAGAATAAAACCCTATAGCTGAGGTAAACTGACAAGGGGCCTGATTTCACCGGTAATGTGTGACCATTTGCCAGCTGTCACAATGTCGTCGCTACTCTGGTCCTACTCTCTATACTGTATTCTTTTATATCATATACCTATACCTGATAAGTATTCACAGGCTACGAAATCACTTCTGGTGATATCATACTAAAATATTGATATGTATCCAGGATGTGCTACACTAATTTCGCGTTATCTTTCCAGCTATGTCCTACTAAGCTATGTACGAAATCGCCTCCGGTGACACCATACCAAAATATCGATATGTGTCCTGGCTGTGCCATACTAATTTCCCGATATCTTTCCGAGTGGTGACATATTAAACAGCCCAAATTCATCTCTCGTGATATAATACTAATATACGGAAATCATTTAACTCAAAACTGCCTGAATTCTTCTAGGTGATGCCACATCAAAGTGTCAGTCGTTAAGTGCATGTCGGTCAATTTTCGAGTCGCCTGGTCAGCATACGACTTGAGATAGAACCGGCACACAGGTAACGACTGAAGAGAGTGTAACTCCAGTTGAAACTCGACGTTATTTCGCATACGTGTACATACGAGCCCTTGCGACTCGACGCAAGAGCCGGGTTGAGTTAAGCTGCATGAGCCTTAAAATCCCTTGTATGTCCAGCTTAAGTTGCCGTAATCGCTCCTCGTAATGTTTTCATACATCAGTATATAGACTTTCTAATTATTTCTTCATTAATCTACAGAAATCGTTCATTGTAAAATTATACTAGCCTATACTTTAATATTTCCTGGTGATATACTGTTATAGAATGTCCTTATCTTCTAACGTAATGCAATACTATATATATATATATATATATATATATAAACTCTCGAAATCACTACAAACCTCCAAATCTTCTCTCGTAAAGTCATGCTTTATTATTGAAATCTTTCCTCATAAAATCTGGTAATACTAAACTTTCGAAATCTTTCTCTTATCATCACACTACAAAGTTCGAAATCTGTTCTCGTGAAGTAGTACTCTATAGACGTTGATTTTTTTTTTGGCAATGTAGTAAAACATACGCTAACCTGATTTCCAAACTCCAAATCTTCTCTCGTAAAGTCATACTTTACTGCTGAAATCTTTCCTCGTAATCTCTATTAATACTAAACTTTCGAAATCTTTCCACTTAAATTCATGGTAAGCTCGAAATCTTATCTCGTAAAGGCTTGTACTATAGACTGTCCAGTTCTTTGCTCGAAATGTCCAGTGCATTTATACACTCAACTTTCGAAATATTTCCACGTAAACTCAAGGTATACACTGTCAAAATCTTTCTAGTTGGTCATATCGTACTACTGACGGTGGAAATCTTTTCTCTTTGTGGACGACTATAAGCTGTCGAAGTCTTCCATGATACAATCGTATTAAAATATCGAAATGGCTATATTCTGGTCGATGGTATAAGTAAAAAGTGTAAATCTTTTATACATGGTATAAAGAAGCCCACGAAACACTGCGTAAACCACTCAATGTATGTAAGATAAATCAAGGTTCATATAATCAACAGGTAGCTGACAGCAGGGAAGATCTGCATCAATGTTACTTTGCCTCATACGCCCACTAAATTCAGCAAAGTGTGTTTTATTGTTCGGAAGACACGTTTATTACTACCGCAGCGAGTCGTGTGTCCAATGTAAAACTCGCTTTCCGGATGACAGAACGCATCAATCATATCATTTTTCTCGCCTAAACCTTTTTATGTCTACATTTGCGCCAAGTCCAGCTGTCAGTGAAGCTTATATTCGAGCGCCGTCCATTTTGATAAATTCAAAAGCGATTTGAAAAAATAACAACACTGGTTTCTTCTAAAAAAGGCATTGTGGTGTATTGTGACCGACGTGGAAAATGTCCGTGCGGATGCAATACTACATAGATCTGTGCCAATAGATCGAGGGGAGGCGCTAAGGGGTGTGTTCTTTTTTTATCACTGGACACGGCGGAGATTACACACTTCGACAGGCGTCAGAAAATGGAAAAAATGTAGAAAGGGGGTTTTGTGCTAAGCTCGACGTCTGCTAAGTTCGGGGGTGTTCTAGGGTCGACTCGTGGCGCTCGTATATATCATAGCCGGCCCCCTAGAATATTATTCCATGCCGCAATACGGCTGAGTGATTTTAACTGTTACGAAGTTCTCTTGAATGCCGAAGCGAGACGCAAAAGCGATTAGCGCCGGGTTTGACGGCCCCTCGTGCAGGTGGGATCTGTCGATCCTGCAGCTATCCCGCACCTGGGCTAGACATTGACAACTGACAGCAGCCATTTCAAAATGTAACGGCTGCATGACAAAAAAGTAGTGCGGAAAAAATGTCACACTAGGTCAAAATACCGTGGGCCTTCATAGTTTATTTCTTAAGTATCATGATTCAGCTGAATCCTACTGGCATTTCGAGCAACCGCTTTACAGCTAAGGGCAAGACGCCACGTCTTACACCTCCCACAATAAAATTACTTTCAAGGCTGGCACTTTATGGTGGGCGGACGAAAATGGATCAAACCTGAACTGGGATGAACTCATTTGTTCGAGTGCTCTGTGTTGGTAACAGTGAAATCGTCAGTGATCGTGAGTTCAAATTCTGCCTGCGGAGACGTCGCTAACATATTGGTTAAAACGGTTCAGAAAATATAGGTAGCAAACTTAGCACACGCAGTGCATTTCATATGAATTTTATTTACATGAATACTTGAGCAGGTAAGCATCCGATCTGCTAAGGATCGAGTGCATTCAAGAGGAGGGGAGCTGAGGATGAGAACATTCAAATTCAATTCACATGGTGCTGATCTTCTCGGGAAGGACCAAGGCATAGTTAAAAAGCTTTACTCTAGGGTGGAATTAGATTTTTTTCTTCCTATAGTAACAGCAAAGACAGCAAACAAGCAGAAACATAACTTCAACATTAAATACTCCATGAGTTTAGAAATATTCTCTCATATCAAAGAGTAGAACTGATATTTGACTCAGAATATTTTACACTTATCTAGTTTCACTATAAATATGCATTCTCAGCGTATTAGTTGCATGGCAACTATTGGTAAATGGTGTTATTGTTCTTGTTGTTGCTGTTGCAGATGGTGCTTTACGTCTTGATCATTTGTTTTCCATTTATATGCAAAGAACCGCTGTCAAATCCACATGTATGATAAAAAGCCACCGTCTAAATGTTTATATATTAATTTGATTGATGTTTAACGCCGTACTCAAGAATTCTTCTCTCATACGATGGCGGTCAGTTCAGAAAACCCATGGGCGAAGGTCTGAGGAGGGGATGCTGCCATCTTTAGAAAGTCATTGTCCGGTCAGTATAACACTTCAGTAAGAGTAAGTATGTATGTATGTATGCATGTACATGTATATATGATTTACTTATTATTTGATCGGGAAATATTCTTGAGTGCGGCGTAAAACACCAATCAAATAAATAAATAAATTAATTTATTTGATTGGTCTTTTGTACGCCATACACAAGAATCTTTCTCTTGTACGACGACGGCCAACATTACTGTGGGAGGAAACCGGGTAAAACCCGGAGAAAAGCGAAGCGGAAGCCAGCATGGACTGGATTTGAAATGCATATATATGTGTGTGTATGAATGTATATATGTATGTATGCTTAGGTTTTGCGTCACATTCAACAATTTTTCAGTCCTATGACGACGGGGGAGGACGGGGAGCCATTAGAATTTATATATCTAGGCATATATGCAGTGTCTCTTTTGGCAGAGACCATGCTCATGCCACCGAGGTGCTGCCGTCACTGGAACATTGTGCCGAAGACACCAGACATAACACCCTACCCAGTCACAAGTACCATTTTTAAAGTCTTTGATAAGACCCGACACGAGGATTGATCGCGGATCTCCCGACCTCGAGATGGACGCTGTATCCACTAAAACCGCCAAGACGGTTACATGGTTGTATATGCGTGTGAGTTTTAAATCTAATCGTGGAGCAGTGTCATGGCTCATGAGCCGATGCAGGTGACTATACAGGTCCGAGTACTCATCCTAAACCTACCTCACTATAAACAGTTCTATGATACCCACCCGATTAGATCCCACGATGGTTATATATACCTCTTCAGAAGAAGGGGTGGGGACGTAGGGTAGGGACGGAACGAAGCATAAATTACACCTCGTTGAAAACAAGTCATTTCAAAAGGGGACAAATTGATTTGTAGCGTGGAAGCCAGACTTTTCAAGGGGTTTTACATACAAATGTGTGGGTGTGTCTCTCTCTCGCTACGCCGTCGTGCCCCATGACGAGAGCTGCATACATAATTACAGGGATGGACGCGCGTAAAGGGCTAATTGTCTTCTAATTATACTGTAATTAATTGTGAGGTATTGTCATGTCAACTGGTTTGCCGCTCCTTGGGTGGAGAGGGGAAGGGGAAGAGAGGAATGTCGCGGTCGTGCATGCATTGCAAGTTCCCGGCCCCTAACCGCATGTCAACGGTCCTAACGTTGTTTACCGTTTTTCCAATTAACGCCTTGAATGCTAATTAGTGGACAACCGTCCAATGTGATTAACGTATGGCTGGTATATTACATTGCTTCATTCAGGTCAAGTGGCAATATTACAAGGGAGTGTATGCGATTAACTGTGTTCGTTAAAAACCATAAAAATGGTATAACAAAAATAGGAAATAAATATAAAAAATGTCCGCAATGCCGTGAGCACTTTGACCATGTTTATCGTGTGAAACTGGTGACAGCGTCTTCTAATTGACTCGGTACACCCATCTCCTTTCATGGTATAGTGTTACTTTTAATAATGGTATCGGCAGATATTTTAAAGATGGATGTCTACATTACACATCGAAGTCCTGTATTCACCGTTACACACTTCAATAATTGCTGTCCACAGTTAATAAATGCTTCGAGTTATCGTTATCCCCACCATAGACCAAGCGAAAAGCAGTGATGTGCAAGGAAACGGTGTGAGGTGCCTTGACGATGTGTTATTTATTTATTTGATTGGTTTTGTGCGCCGTACTCAAAAATATTTCACTTATACTACGACAGCAGCCAGCATGAAGGTGGGAAAAAACCGGACAGAGTCCGACGAAAAACCCATGACAATCCACAGGTTCCTAGCAGACCTTTCCAAGTACGATTGAAAAGGAAACCAGTATGAGCTCGGCTGGAACTCACATCGGCTACATTGGTGGGAAACACCTGGGTCATTACGTAGCACTAGTGTGTTAACTCCCTCGGTCACGGAGGCATCCGACAATGTGTTAAAATGGTGATTTGTAGTAAATAAAGTCATTCCGAAGAAATTTATTTCGACAATCTCAAGAATTGGACTTTAATTTAGATCACTAAGCTGGTGCGAATGATAATGGTATCTCCAGAGCGACTCTCTCCCTTTAATTATGCTAAGCTATCCAATGGGATCGACTGTAAACCGTAAAATGTACCGAATGCAACAGAACCTAACTCATTCATTCATTCATTTAGTTATCAATTTCATAGAAAGAAAACAATTTATGCGTCACCAAACAGAGTAGACTTACATGTAGTTTTATATGCAGACATGACAGATTACACTTTGGTTGTAAAATTCTACATATTTATTACTTTGTAAATAGTGGTATACATACAGATTATATGCATTCAATTTACACCATATATGGATATGTATAAAAAAACAACATATTCTTATAACCTAGCACAAAACTATGTAAAACTATAACACTATACAACTAACATTGATGCTGTTTTTTGGCTATACACACTGTCGTAAACGTATAACTATAAATAGTATACAGCATAACACCATGCAAGTAATTATATTTCAGTATACCCTATTTTCTAGACATAATAGCTTAACCCTTTCATATATTAACAATAACGCAGTTCACATAACAATAAAACTATTTTGGATATACCATATACTACAATATAAGACTATAACACTATACAAATAACAATAATAATCTATTTATACCATATTTACCAAATATTTTGGACATATTAGCTATAGAGCCTTGTCAGTCCTGGATCACCTGGTGTGCAAACCACCCACTGCGCATGCCTGATGCCATGTAGACTTATCCTTACGGATTATGATCTCTTATCATACCTAAGCGGATTGAAAACAATTTATTTGTTGGTTTCAGTGCATTCATGTTTGGCTATTAACAAAAAGTTCGATGCCGCATACACGGCGTAGATAAGGTCATTAGGATTATCTGCCTTTTGTGAAGGGGATAATGGGATTGTTTCCAGTAAAGTCGGTGTCATATCCATATATATGCCACGTGGTGTTTTATGTACAATGCTGTCTTTAGTAATTTCTTTTCTCATACACTAAACTCTCATAGAATATATTTTTGGTTAGTGAAAATGAGAAATAAGGAAAAAACAAGATTTGAATATAAAAATTCTCTGAATAGTGACGTATATATATCAACACATTTCCCAATTTATTCTAAGAATATAAAATTAGCATCTTAAGCGAAAACATTTCTTGTCAAATCGCAAGATACTTTTTTATATACTTGGGTTGATGTATTTTAATTAATTCTGCTGATCAAAGTGTGTAATATTTTGTCTTTTATATACTGCTGTTTATTTTGGCAAACGATTTCGGTCAGTGTAACAGAGATACAAATTTGATTAACGATGTCATATACTAGAGTGAACACGATTTTGGCACTGGTTTTATTTGTACTCCTACAACATTCATTGTCTTTTCGTCATCTCCGAAAACTGATGACTGGTTCTCTCTGCATGAATCTGTTCTAATTTTTTCACTTTATATATTTTCTAAATTCCTTTGTGGTTTGTGTTATTTGTCCCTTTGGAAACAGGTTTTGCGATTACTTACCCGCAACCCAATTTTGCTTGACGGCTGGTATACGAATGTTGTTTTCTACGCGAATGCATGGTGTTTATACAACCCATGTACTTTCCCACACTAATAGATCACCTTGTTTTGACATCATCTTGCCAACACAACAACCCTCTTTTAATGGGTAAAGATCAGGGTGAACTACAGATGATTATGGTGGGATTCTCCCCCCCCCCCCCCCGCGCGGAATCCGGCTGTGATCGTAAACCTCAAGATATGATCCTGACAGAAGAGCGAGCAGGACCGAGGCGACCCTGGTGTAACGGGTGATTTTTTTCCCACGCGTATGAGTGCATTGGTGGAACCACGTCTTGGGACAAACTCTGGGAGGGGAAGAAAGCTCACTGTCAATTCATCAAATATGGGCTCATTTTGTTCTTTAATTAAGCACTTAATTCGTCATCCAAACACATTTCAATCGAAATTACAAAGCATGTCGTTCACTTTCGAATCCTGCTATAATTCTGTGTTTGTAAAGACGGTCTCAAGTGCCTTTGTTACCTTTCCATTCTGTGCATTACAGACCTTTAAGTCGAACACTCGAGCACTAACAATATAGGAAATAACGCATGTATTTTATTAAAGCGTACAAAAATATTGTGCTTTTAAAAATGTGTGACAAATCCCTAATTCGAGGTATTAAATACAAATCAATCGTGTCAATCGTATAAAACGCAAAAAGCAGTATAAATATTGTCAATCTATGCGTCATTTCAATAACCCTTCTCCATGTATTCACAATGGCAGGCCAGGTTGCGTTGTGCTTTGCCCACGCAAAACAAAGGCAGGGGTGTAAAGGTTCCTGTGTTGAATTAGAGAAATCAGAATCACAGTAATTAATATGAGTGTTAGTTACTTTTTATAGCCAGGTAGCCCAGGCGTGTAGTGTTACAACTTTTGAAAAGAATGAATGTATGAAACTACCTAAAAGTTGGCGGAAATAATTTTTTTTGTGCATGTGCTATGGTTATTCTGTTGGGATTAGAAATTTAAAGGTTATTGATTGCTGACAAAACAAACGGACATTTGGTGTGTAGAAGCTATTGCCATTTCATGTTATTATGCCTATCAGGCCTACCATCTGCAGTAGGCGTGTACTGTTGTAGGCCTACTGTCTACAGATGTCATTGTTTTTTTCTTTGTTTTTGTTTTGCTTTTTTGTTGGATTTTTTTTATTTTTTGAAAAATATATCCCGAATACAGCTCTTGGCAATTCTGATGTCTGACTATGTGATTATGAGCATACGTCAATGGGGTTGCACACTGTAACTCGCCTCTCACTGTAACGTGACTCTCTCCTGTCTCATGAAATAGTGAAATCCTATAACATAATTTTAATTTCCAGTTCCAATGTTCAAGTTTATTATTAAAACAAAAATTGTTTATCTGATCATAGACATTCGATGTGCCAGATATAATCTCACATGTTAACAAACAATAAGCTAACACCATAATGGCACTTGATGCCACCGTGCCATGTTGAATTCTATTGTTCTAATCGAATTCTATTCGATTTGAATCATAAGCTTTCGTGCTACGCCTGCACAAGCAGTTTAAGTGGGCTCCGCCGGGAACCCCGTTAAGGCCCCCGGGGGGTGGCTGTTGTCCCCAGAGCGCAGCTCGTCAGCGTTTCAGTGTTGTACGTGTCACCAGTACTGTGCCACCAAAGACTAGTCCTTTGTCATCCGATCCATCAACAGCAGTAGGTCTTGCTACCCACATGGTCGTGAAAACTAAAACATATTTTGTTTTTGGTGTTTGTTGTTGGAGTAACCGAAATTACCTGTCGAGTCTACGTGTAATTAATGTATATATTGCATGTCTGAAGTGGTCTTGTATAAGAGAGTTCATATGACACCCGATGATACAAAAAAGGAACATATTCCAAACAATTGAGCCTTGCAATGCCACTATCAAGAACAGATATGGCCAATTGTATATGCAACAAATGCGAAACGTCTCATAAGTGCAGTCGGTGCACGGCACGCGCGCAGGACATCGAACGTCCGGGTGTAATGTCTGATGTCACGCAAGCACTTGTGTCATTCCGACATGAAACCCCTGTTCCATGCCATGCCACCAGGAGCAGGGTCAGTTTATGTTTGGCTCCAGGGATATAAGCTAATGAAAACAAACCTCTCATGTGTCATCATGTTATCCTCGATCTGCACAGTCGCATGCTATTGCTGTTGGATGTTGCATACCCCCCCCCCCCCCCCCAAAATGGGACCATACTAACTTGGTATATAGGTTATATACATTTTAAGACTCACGCAGAGTTTGATTTTAAACATAACGGTTAATGTATCTTTAATGGTCACTCGCATTTATGATGTGTTAGTAGGCTTATCTTTAACAAGACATAAAAAAGTATTCAGTTGTCAAACTGATATGATATATATTACTTTTATAATATTAAATTCCACACTGTTAACGATGTTAGATTAAATTTTTACTAAAGTGTTAGGGATTTAACACCGCGAAAAATGTTAGGACAATGTTGCTATCTAACAATATATGCTAATTAAAACATTAACACTTTCTTATGCTGGGTTCCCCTCCTTGACGATATATTTCACATTATGTTCATTAGATTAAGAAAAGGCCTTGTAACAAACACTCATTTCGTGCGTAAACACTGTAAGACGGTGCAAGGCCTCCAAAAAGTGAATGACAGCAACCTCGCCAGCTACGCTCGGGGGCTTTGCTCCCCTCCAGGATAAAACTGTGTGTTATAAACGAGAGATATAAAAGTAGAATGATTATGGCCATTGAAAGGATGAATAGCAATCTAATTGAGAAAGCTCAATAAAGGTATTCATTTATTAAAAAGAAATATTCACAAGCGTTGAGACGGAGTTTGTATCATACATTTTGTGCTATTAGTATCTTGACTGGCATTTACAAGGTAATCATTGATTTATCAATGAATTATATATCTGACCACAAGTACGTAAATTAAAATGGTAAATTCCCGCAGCCAATTTATATCTGCGTTATATATATACATATGTGTTTTAACAAACGATGCTGGCACACATTGCCTTATTTGGGCATATTCTCGGTACAACTTAATTGCTTCGTTGTAGATAAGGATTTTTGTTTCAGGTAATCAACAGGTAGACAATGGCAGCGTGATTGACTGTCTGCGTGTTTTCCCGTCCTGACCCTCGGGATGTATGTCGTGCGCGACAGCCTACACCAGTCAACCGATCCACGCGCCAGGCTCTACCCAGAAAACACCGGCGGTTGACAAAGTGGCATGTCTGTTCGACGTGGAATTTGATAAATTGATCTCTGACAGAAAATTAAACAAAGTGTGATGTACTTTAAAATATGAAATTAACTCACCACAATAATGGCCATGATATACATTTGGACACCGTATTTCAAAATTACCATAACACTTTGCCAGTTTGCAGAAGTTATAAAAAAAAATATAGGGGCATGGATGCATGATTAAGGATTTACGCCACATTTGCAGAATTTTATAAGAGCTATGTATAAATATTTAATGGAAGTAACTACCCTGTTTTTATCTACATATGAAATTGGTTAGAGTATAAAAAGAATAACAAAGTTTGATAAAACTTACCCCTCTATTCTCACTAGATCTCTACATACGAAATCAATGGCGTTAAAAACGACGAACATATTTGCCGAAACTTGCAGTTCTACTTACTTTATAACATTAGCTAAATTATACAACAAAAACTTAACTACAGGTCCAGAAACAATATGAAATCAGCTCTTCTTTAATGTATAGAATAACTATAAGGAAAATCCGTATTTGTCAAGACTTATACAGTACTATGTTGACCAAACGAAAAATTTCTTAGCGTGTAAGGAAACTAAATTCGGCAATTAGAATGTTTACGACTAGGCGTGTGCGATGATTTTTAAGTACAGAAATAAATGTATAGCTCCAACAATCCTTAAAATCTCTTCTACAGCTGTAGGCTGGGCCAAACTGGCCGAAATGTATTCACATTAACACTCCAGGCATGGGGAAGCAAAGCAAAATATCCATACGAATAAAAAGAGCATCATTTTTATCTAGTTTTACAAATACGCAGAATGAACTGGTAGAATATAGGCCTATGCAAAGTCAGAATTATGGAAATATTTTTGACTTGAAAATAACAGTTTTAAATAAAATTAGTGGAAAATCAAACGTGGTTGGTTTTTATTTTTATAAAATGCGATTTGCAGATATCACATTGTCGCGTTAATTGTCTGATACCAAAACATGACTGCGGATACAAGCAATTTAGGCTCCAGCATATGCATTACATGAGTTTATTGGAGATCTCTTTCAATAAAAATAATCAGCGAATGCATGTTTGATATACTGAGTCTGATCTGATCCTTAGTTTCCCACGCCAAGGAACACAGGTCTCTAATTGTGAACTTTGATCCTATTGATCTCTTTTGTTTTTATGCAAACAACTGCTGGTTTTGCTTTTCCGCTGGGTATTCATCGGCAATCAGTCAGGTGATGTTTTACCGCAAATCCGTAGCAGCTGAGTTAGCGCCTTGGTCGGATCGCTCCTCCAGTGTTGTTTTAGTCGAGTCGTGCTTACGAGAGTTTTAGTGACTTTTCGCACCTCGCACTAGGCATGACTGAAGTGCAGAGCTCTATTAGTTGCTGGGCTCACGGTAATGGATATCACTATTTCCCATTCAGCAAGAATAACAGCGCCGCCGCCGATGATAAGCAAATCTGCCTTCCATTAGCGACCTCTGCATATTATATGCAACACAGTCAAACTCCACTTTTCACATCCACAAATGACAATAAATAATGTCATTTATGCGCCATAATGAGTCGTAATGAGCAGTTCTTTCAATTGTATTCACAGATGGCTGGTTACGACAGGAATTAATTTAATTAGAACGCAGTATATAAGGCATCTCCACTTTATGAAACGAAAGTCTCGCCTACACATTAACTCTTCTTGAGTATAATGTAAATCTGTACAATCATAGGATGAAAGTAAGGTAATAAATATAATGCTGTGTTGTGCTGATACAGTTCTGGATATATCACAATCAGTTTATGTTAGCGCTGAAAATAAATGTGGTTAAAAACACTTAGGTTCACAATGAATTGCTATCACTGACATTATATCCGCTGTTGTGACATTTATTTAACTATACCTGTTATATAATTACAAGACATGCATATCGTTCATTTGAGTATACGGCACCTTTTTAGATAAATAACAGGCCATGAGAAGTTATTGAAAAGTGAAGAAAAAGAATGTATTGACCAATTTTACCGATATCAGCGCTATCAATACTATTCTTTAATATTATTTTTTTTAAATTTTTTATATTTGTTATTACAATTGCTTTTGTCAATAAATTGGAACGGGCGCATCTCATATTACTGGAAAAATAATATAAATGAGACTGTCTCAAAGTGGATATGAAAACCAGAGTACGTGGCGCAAACATTTACACTCGTATACATGTATCTCTTGGCAAGTCTGACAAAACAATGAGGCTATCAATACTGGACTTCTTGTCATGAGAATGGCATAGGCCTAAAAACTGGAGCGTGGCACGGATTTTGTTTTTTCTAATGCGAACCATTTCCTTAAGAAATGCGCATTATTCCTCCGAGTGATGCCGAACGCAAAACTTGTTGATCATACATCACTGGAGAGGGCGATATTAAACAGGTGTCAACTGCTGTAGATATGCATATCTTTCAATAGAACATTTGTGACAATTCTCTCTTTCTTTTTTTATTTCATTCTCTGCCCGTTGGCATTTGTCGTGATCGCTTAAATGTCTCTGTTTAATTATTTTGTGTTTTTATTGTTCCTATTATCCTCTCCAGGATGGAAATATCGATCGGCGGCCGTGCCTAGACTGTCATGTTGTCAGCCATGTTGTTAAGACCGCGGTGTCAATCGATATCCCGTAGTGAGTTGACTGGGCCCATTGCGTTGCTCGCGTGGGAAACTCGCGATCAGTAGCTGACTGGTGGTTGTGTTTTTTCTATCTCGCTCAGCCACGCGTGACTTCACTGGTGAAATTGAGACTAATTGCACTATTTTATATACACACAACAGTGACTGTATCACCCCTGTAGTGTCATCAAGTAACCCAATTAATAATTGTTTCGTTCAAGACTTAAGCTTTTTGTAATCGGATATAGGTAATGGTAGAAATACACCAAATTGCATGGGGAAAAAGTGTCCATGTTAATTACATTCATAAATTATGGGAGTCATGTGCGTTTAAAAGAAAGTCCTGTTTTACAGTTTCATGTATTCAACGGCGATCATTTTTTTATAGGTTGATGAATATAATGATGATAATTTGTTTGACTAACACCTTGCGAATGCCAACAAAACGACGCCGGTTTGCTCTACAGCCAGCTTCGGCTTTATTTAAAATCTGAAATGTTATACAAACGTTTCATTTTTGGCTTGCGTGACTTAAAACTGAGTAACATTTTCAAGTGTTATATTCAGACAAATATATCAGAATTAGCCAATACTGGATCATACGAGCGCAGTTTTAAGGTTTGACTTCGTCGAATCGGCCCCATGTGCCAAGCGATACCTGTGGAATCATAGGTATTTTTTTACAAATAAATTAACACCAAAACATGTCATTTTTAGACACAGAGGAAATAATGAGCGCTTGGCGTGTGTGTGTCGAGTTGAATAAAATAAGACTGCCACGACAGGGGCCGACACATTTCGTTATTCACGGGAATCTCCACTGGGTTGAAAAGGTAACAAGTCTCTTTTTCATTGGGCATAAGCATTATTTTATCTCTCGGGAGTTGTAATGAATATCGATATACTTGAACAACCAAAATCTTGCATAGCAGAACTTACAGATATCCTCAGGTTAGAGTTAGAACCATTCGTCAAACAACACCTAAAAACGCCAAAAAAAAAAAAATCCATTTACGATGACATTTTAGGTGAACTAAAGGTTTTGTTTACTTGGCTGGCATGTTGTAAATGTGATGTACTATGGGCGTGTTTTGGGCTGTTTTTTTAATTTGTTTCGGCTGTCTCACACATAACAGCGTGCACCGCACATTATAAGCATTCCGTCATCAGTTATCCAGAGGCCTATAGACCGGGGCGGGTCAAACGGCACTATGATGTAACTCGCTACCCGTTGATTGCTGTGCAATATTGCAATTGAATGGACGCTCGGAATTCCTGGGTGCTTTCTCATCCATAGTCTTCTGAAACTTCGATGAGATATGACACCCGAAAACAGATGGGCTGAGATAACTTAGTGGCATGCAGAGGTGGTACCGTTGTCAGCCATGCGATCCAGCCCCGTCATCTGACGTATTCTGGCTGCCTTCCCACCTACTGCCATCTGTGACTACCGCCTGATGGTTTCCATTGTCCACCTGTCCCTCCACTCCCATCCCTACCCTGAGCAGGTCAGAGCAACAACGCTGCCTAAGCAATTTTTATTCGTTGTATTTTGTATCCAAACAGAGTGGACCCTTTGACGTGAGGAAAAAAAAAAGAAAAGAAGAAAAAACGTCTTCATATTTTCCCCTGTTTGTGGGCGATGTTATTGTCACTTCGGCACCTCTCTATCACGGTTAGTCAAAGTTAACGAAAGGAGTGTTCACAAAATGGTAATGGCCCTATATCGCAGAACCTGGCGTCTCTGTCCTTTTGGCCAAGCCCTTCTACTTTATTAATTACGAAATGATTGTACAGAAATGCAAGGTTCTTAATGAGGTTCAACCTTGATTTCCACCGTAACCCCAACGTCCCCACCGGCATTCCATATGCAGAATACTGGCATTTGTGCTCGGAACAAAAATCACGTATATCTGATTATCTTTTCGCGTCATGTTATGGGATAAACAAATCGTATTCAAATAGAGGCAATTCTGTATTACTTTCATTTGCCATTTCTTATATTTACGGATTAATTCATGTTATTTAAATTTGTTTAAAATATACAAATAAAAATTAGAGTTTTCCATCTGGATTATAGGCGTATGCTGAAGGCCACAAAGTTGCTTGGCCATTCGGACCGCAAATTCTCACGATGGATAAACGTAGAAGTCATCCACAACATGCACACATGCACCAAAAGACTTGTGACATTACATTCTGTTATCTGTTGACCAAATCTTAGTGGAAATGACCCCATTTAGGACGGAGAGCACTACATCTAGTGCCCTTGCGAGAACTCTTATTCGTACACTGCTGACTTTCTCACATTCACCTTCTACATGAATTGATGAAATCGTTCTTTACAGTCTATGGCCGAGGAAGAACGTACGAGTTTAACTGTAAGTTAATGAAGTATATAAAGTAGACATCACTTGCATGACGGAAGGTCTAGGGCAACTAATTGTGAAGAAATTAACTTTATAACATTCTATTTGTGACATTAAATGGTGACATTTCCAGTTTACGGGATATTTCATGCCAAAAAATTCAGTCTATAATAATCACAAACTAAATCAGCCACTACAACCGTAGTAGACATTCGTTCACCAGTCCTCAACCATTATGGATATTGAATGACAGTATTCGCAACACCAATTTCCAAAACAATATATTAGACACAAATGGCTAAAGATCTAGGAAAGAATATGAAGTCGTGAAAAAGATAAGCAGTCAACATCTTTCAGTGATGCAGTGAAGTGGAACATAGATTATATCAGTAGCCCAAATCGTATATAGCGTGAATGCTGTATAGTCCATGAAGTGTCTTCAATCAGAAATCTGTATCTCACTTGTGCCTAGATCACAGATGTTGAAATATCATTCATATTACATTATTGCTCGTATATATTGCGAACTTGTTTATCAAGAATATACATCCCCTGGCTTCTCGGGTTAAGAGGCATTAAACGCACTGCTCACAAAATTAATGATGAAAACTTAATAATGAGTTATCGAAATTCTGAAATTCACGGACATGCTGTTCACCTGCCATACGTATGATTTTCCTCTGTATAAAGTGCTGTTCTTACAGTGAAATAACAACGGTTATATCGGGAGGGGTATGTAGAATGACAATCTTGCATCATAACAAGGTTCAACAGCTGGCGTGCAGAAACACTCGAATTGCATCGTTTTGGGGCTGTCGTCCATTATATCGAGTGGGGAAAGAGATAATGCCCCTGCTCAGTATCACCACATAAAAAGTAGCTTTCCCTATTTATGTTTCAAAAGCAAACGTATCAGTCTCAACCTGCAATAAACCAAGATAATCATTTAATTAAGCCGTAAACCACTCAACCAATGAATATAATAGAATAACTCACCTTTTCGATGGTAAATTTTACTTAAAATATTCAGTCACAATTTAAGCAGTCTGGTACCACACCTGCCTTTCTCAAACTATGTTTGGTAAGATTAGCTAGTTTACCTTCTTTTGTTCTGAAATCGTTCATTAATTGCAGGTGAACAGAAAAACAACACCTGAATTATTAATAAATGAACGGTTTTATAAGAGTAGTCATTTGCTGATAATCGAGTTGAGTAGAAGTACTTCTAAAGACAATACACCACAAAGCATTCCCCCAGTGGCCTAATTGATTATAACATTGCCGCGGTTCACTTAAAAGAATCCTACGCATGCCCGCAACGGGAAAGATTGACTAGCTGGGCTTGGGCCCTAATAACAGGCATCTGCATTGGTCCTCTCAATGGCGGCGTCTTTTTATTTCCCTTTCATTTCAGGGTTTGTTTTTACAGCCATAACGCCTTGGGACAGATGAACAGGTGAATCAGATATACGGTAGACAGACACCAGCTGCACGATGAAAAAAAAATTCTTGGCAATAAATGTGGCAGAATAACAGACCGATGAACACGAAGTCATCACGATGTTCCTTTCGTATTAATTCTTATAAATCGACGGAATCTGATTAAGATATTAGCGCAAAAGTTAGAACAGGTTAACAATGAACTACATGCATGGAAGAATCAAATTTAAGACAAAGAAAAGAAAAGAAGAAAAGAAATCACGTATATATACGCTAATGTCACCGTTATAAGCTGGCTTAAATTAGTTTTATGATCAGTTAATCGGTGTTAGCTTTCCTCTTCATGCTTTGGGCTTTGTAAGGGAGAGTAGTACGTAGTGTAACACAATACTATATTCTGAGAATAGTTTCGAAAAAAAAGGTGTAATTAAAATTACTTTATCAAGTCATAATGTATATGCCATCGGCCACAAACATTTCAGGATGTGCATGCAAACTTGACAATTCTTGTGTACATGCGGAAAGCATAATTCTTTTGATAAGGGAATTAATAGCTATCGAGACGTACATGTTTAATCTGTTAGACTCTACATTTGAAATGACCCGTTCCATGTTCTTTATACCAAGAAAAAATTGCTACACTAAGGTGAAACACACCTAGAATGTGTATTGGTGTATTTACTGCTTCCAACATCCACATATACAGATGGGTATATTTATATATGTCGAGATAAAATGTGAATTCTTCTCAAAGAATTGAGGAAATTTAGGGTGGTGGTGAAAGAAAATATATTTTGTAAATAACAGGTATAGCGGTAGGCCCGACTGTTCCTGTGTGACATTTGATATTCGGCTGTTTCGTGGTTACATACTGGGTTAAGATGGATTTGCTTTGAAAGATCCAATGTTATCTTTATTGTAATTGACAACCGGTCTTTTGTGTAGAAGAGGAGAGTGGAGGAGTTTGCTGTGCATGTCGCTCTGACTGGGAAAGTACTTGAACTGCACGGCTTCTCCTGGACGTAGACTTCCAATAAAACCCTCAACCCACAGGGCATATATTGTCTAAAGAATTATGCCCTTGAAATAATAATGAAAGGGATTTCTATTTGATTGTAATAAGGCTGGGCGCATTGCTGCTGATATCAAGTGACACTAGCTATGACAACAAGCGGGGGTTTCGGTGTACACGCGAAATTGGCCCGCCACAGTCCCCCTAAAGAGCCAGTCATGCGAAACCAGCCATGAGTTAGAGGTAAAAAAAAATACCGCAGCCACTCGTTGACGAGTTGTCATTTGTTGCTTTTCGGCTCCCGGGGAGCGAGGTTTGTGGGCGGGGCACGTGTCAGTCAACTGGTTGTCGCGTGCCTCCTCCGACCCTCGTAATGCCGCTTGGTTAGAGGGCGTGCGTCTCGCAGGGAATCACGTGACTTGTTATCTGCGTCGTGCTGCTATAAAAGATGGCAATTGCGGCAATGTCTGCATTCACGGTTTCGGCCTGCGAACTCGCCTTACACCTGTACAACGCGAGTACCTCACTCAGGGGAGTCTTCTTCTCGGTCTGGCCTGGAGAACGGACTTCACGTTCCTTCATTTTCCTCCGAAAACGTACCTGTGGGAAAAGTTCGGTGTTGGATTAAGGGCACCCACTAATCCCCTTCCACTTGATGTCGTGTCCGCAGCCACGGGGGTCCCAAGAGAAATCAACAGGTGAGACAGTCAGCACTGACCAATCGCAGTTGACCGCGCCAGCCTGTGCTGAAAATAAAAGGAACCGATCGACACAGAGACTGTCAGTTCGCATCGATCTGTTTGATCATAACTACTGACCTAAGGTGACCAAGAGTGTTTTCTCTTACGCTAAATTTTGAAGTTTTAACGTCTCATCCAGTAACGATGAGTAATGAGGCTGTGTCTATGGCGGTTCCGGCCGGTTGGCCTGCCGATAGGTTCACTGACTACGACGACTTAGAGCTAAGCGGGTTCGATTTGGACTTAGGTTTCCAGGCGGACAGTATACCAGGCGTGTTTCAGGACACTGTGCCCAGCATATCTGTAGACTTTCCACCGTATCCGCCTTCACAAGACTCAATAGACTTGATGACTTTGTCGTCAGTGGCAGCTCCAGAGCTCTGCGACATCAGCCACTCTCATGCTAGCTCTGTTAGTCCATTTCAAGACAGCAATGTTTCTAGCGTCCCTAGTTCATCGCCAAGTCCCGTCCACTTCGAACCGTGGACATTAGACAGCAACCCACTCAATGTCGTACCACAGGGCTACCAACAGCCACAGTTTTATGAGACGAATTTCGCTAATGGTAGAAAGCGACGGGCTTATGACGAGCCGTGTCACCTAAACCAGATTCCCGGAAATGCTGTTGGACAATGTGTTAACTTTCACGGTCTTTCCACCGAAGCGGTCAGCAAACCTAAGAGGAAAAGAGTTCAAAACGCACGCCAGAGGAAAGCAGCGAACGTGAGGGAGAGAAAGAGGATGTTCCATCTCAACGAAGCTTTCGATAGCTTGAAAACCAAAGTGCCCACCTTTAATTACGAGAAGCGCCTTTCGAGGATCGAAACACTTCGGCTGGCGATGACGTACATTTCATTCATGTCGGATCTACTAGCGGGTAAGAAACCCAACGAGATCTCGTTGAAGCCAGACGGTATGCTGAACTCCGACAATTCCTTTACACTAGATGATTTGGAAAACCTAAAACAATCTATTGCATCTTCGTACGCCTCCGACGGCGCGGAAAGTTCTGAATGTGGCTCTGCTAGTTCTTGATGATCACGTGGGCATGTGCAGTTGTTCCAAGCATCATGAGTGCATCAAAGACATTAATTTACTGTTCTCTACACGCCCGATCTTGTCATTAAGGTGTCTCCGTCGTCTCGGACGAAATGATGCTTTCTTTTTACATGTCATGTGTTATAAAAATGTAGTCATGGCACATTTTATGTGTTTGTCTAAATGTAACGCCACTATGCACATTTGTATAGCCGATCGCCGGTGAAATGTTTTATGTAACAGACTTGTTAAAAATTTACACCCTTTATCAAACAAGCCTTATAAGTAATCATGTATGTATCTGTATATAGAGGTTATAATTTTGTACAAACGGTATATTGAGACAAAGAGAAAGAGAGTTTGTATATCTACAATGTGAAATTTTGTACAGTTTGGTTAATACTATTTATAGAAAAAAACATCCACTTGTTTAAATGCAAACCTTCCACTTGTCTGGGTTTCTTATTGTTTCTCACGTACCAATGTGGTTCACACACACACACACACACACACACATATGTGTGTGTGTGTGTGTGTGTGTGTGTGTGTGTATACATATATGTAGATATATATTCTCCCCTGCCCACTTGATTGAGAAAATAACAGAAAGACTGGGCGGTTTGATTGATTTGCACAGATCCAGATTGAATGCTGATTGGTTCACTTCACTGTTTCGTAGGAAGACGCCCTGGCTTATCTCCAATCGATGTGATTGCCAGGGCTTAATTTCGCCCATGCAGGGAGACAAATCATGGCTCAATCAATTCTCCAGCGCCAGTTTCCCGAGTGGCGACTTGAACATTATAAACATTGAAACGTCCTAACTAAAATGACGTCCAGTAGTTTTCTCCTTACGACCAACATGGAGTGTTCCTCGGAAAACCAGTCAAAAAGTCAAAAAACTGCGTGAATTGCTCATGCATAATGGACGTATTTCTGCTGAAGCATAAAAATAGTAGCTTGCGTAATCTCAAACAAGAACGTTATATACGTACTTGTACTTTTCAGATAATATTTTTTCCTTTTTGTGCTTTTGGCTTTTGATATATGCTACATCTCAACGCTTAGCCCATCTCGTCCCCATCGACCTGAAAGCCGTGATACACGTGTCATCAGGTAGACTACATGGGACAAAGTGGTGTGGCATTGCACATAGGGTTGGACATTTGCCTCTGTATAATCAGCACACATGGTGGAAATCAAGGCGACAATATAACCGATAGGGGCGATTCTTTGAAATTCCGGACTGATCATTTTTGTTTGATTTTTACCATTATAAGATTCTAACAACTGTTAGATTAAATCTGCTGAATTTACAGAACACCACCATGTTTTCTTAATGATGAAATGGCTTACCTTTCTGTAGTCCAACAGAATACTTCTGTTCATGCGAAGAGGTATGAGCTGTCCATAATACATTTTATGTTATAGTAACAAAGTCTGTTCTACAGGGGAGGGAAGGAAGCGCGCCAGCACGGCGCAATTGTATGTGCAATGCTGTCGCTGTGAGTTCAATTTCAGCTCATGGTAGCTTACTCTCCGGCCGTCCATGGGAGGTGGGTTGGCTACAGGCCCTGCCCGGTTTCCCGCCTCCACAAAGCTGGCCGCCATCGTATAAGTGAAATATTTTTGAGTACGGCGTACATCACCAATCAAGTAAATAAATAAACCAAAAACTTCAATCCAGATATACTGCTTGTATACTGTATATGGGGAACAAGTGCTTGCGAGTACTGTTACAAAGAAGGCCAACTTTTTTTAATTGTTCACTAAATGTGACAACAACACATGCAGCATTATTTCTAATAGTAACTTTAGACCATCGGTTGTTAATAAACTGCAGTTGAATTTTTACTAAATTACCTTTGCTTCATTCCACCAACAGTCAAAAGTCTTAACAGTGCCTAAGTTACGGCTTAAGATCCTTAGGGAAATGTGATCCAGGGACTTGATTGGAACCCAATAAACATCTACTACAGAATAAAATCTTGAAATGACTGCAAACTGACCATAGGCCGGTTATTATCACGAGTTAGATCTAACCATGTGCCAACTGTATACCACAAGTTGTCGTTGCTGCTCTAGTTTTTCTCTCCATGGTCTTCTATGTTATATTGCTTGTACAGACAGAATTTTAGAACATTATACATATAAGACTACAGCATAGAGAGTAAAAGCAGAGCGACGACGACAATGTGATAGTTGGCAAATGGTCACAAGTTACCTGCGATATCCGGCCTCTTGTCAATTTACCTGAGTTAGGGTTTTATTCTAACTCTTAAAGAAAGTGTTTGAGAAATAACAACTTGCACACCCCCTATCACCATGGCTTAGGCAGAATTAGGTAAAGAAATTCGATTGATGTTAAATGCAGTTTATTAGACGTCACTGGTGTAGAGTTTCTCAGAGTGCTGTACTGTCATCATTGACTGGGGCCACAGATTAGCCTTTTGGTCCTTTTACTTTTTTCACTATAAAAAAGACGATAAATCAAATTTTGTTTATTTCCGTTTTCACCTGAAATCTTACACAAGGCAAGATCTTTTTGTTGCCCCTTGACCAGAAAGTTTTCCGACGGCTGAAAATTAAGGACAATTGTCGTGGGATAAGAAGAAAAAATGAAAAGCAGCCACCTGAAATAATTAACATCTTGAATGTGACTTTCTCTGGTGTTGTCGCCCAACTAGAACTCCTATATCGCGGACCTGTGTGAAGACACGTGCCGTTTCTCTTATAATTTTCAATCATAAATCTGGGGGTCTCTTTTTCTGGCAGGGCTGCCTTTCAGAAAAAAAAAAAAAAAAACATTTCATTCTCGGGCATCTGAAGCTCAGAGATCTGGCGAAGCGCGGTGAATTTGGGAGTCAATGGGGCTCAAATTTTGACCATTCGGTGCATCAATGGGTGGCACGATTGCCCCCTCCCTAGCACTCGTGTTTAACCCCCACTCTTTTATTCCGCTCTTTATGCGATCAAGTGTGGCCTGTTATCCTGTCGAGTGAAAGAAATTCTCAAAAAATGCACAATCTGGAAAAGGTGTCTTTTACTCCCGTGTAACATTTAGGGGGACTGTTTTCCCTAGGTCTTTGTCCAGATGTCAGAGGGTCTGTCTCTGTGTTGTATGGAGGAGTCCTTGGATGGTATAGCTTGGTGGTCTTTAATGGAGCCAAATGACATTCTACAAATAAACAGATCACATGAATGTTGACCTGATGTGTACAAAACAACAAGAATTTAATGTTAACATAGGAGAACAGGCTACGATCTTGACAACTTTTAGTTACAACGCCATGTATACAATTACTGTACTGAAATTACAACACTACAACATTTTACCACGGGAGTACAGTATTTATTTGACCGCCATTAAATGACACGCTTAAGGATATTACGCCATTGCAGAGTTTAGGGCGAATTGGGAGAGCAGTGTTTGACAAATCTGAAATCCCTAACTTCCTTGGAACCAATGAACGTCAGTTATATTGTAGCACACATCAGCTGGATATATATTTATGTACACGTTATACTCATTAAGTCACTATTATTGTGTGAGAATGATGTGCAAAGGTATGTGTATAGTCGTTTCAGCTGTGATTGTACACTTACTAGCATGTCAGGGTGAAAAGTCAACATTGCATCAAGAAAACAGGCAAATAAAGTGTTTTGAAGAGTTGAAAGAAGTCTTATGTCACCCTCATTCGTTACACTCATGCTATTTCATACATATGTGAACTCACAATGGCTTCCTCACCGGTCGTACGTGGGAAGGTCTGCCAGCTACTTGCGGATGGTCCTGGGTCTCCCCAGGGTTCTGCCTGGTTTCCTCCCACCATAATGTTGGCCGCCATCGTATAAGTGAATTGAGTGCGGGGTAAAACACCAATCAAATAAATAAATAAATCATATATATATATATATATATATATATATATAAACCTTAGGAGCGGACGGTGGCGAAGTAGTTAAATGTGCTTACTTTCCTTTCAATGGCTGGGACACACCAAACAGGGTTTCAGATCCGATAATGAACAAGTAATTTACCGATTTCTTCTCTTTTAATTCTGCTGAAGATAACTTGGTGTGCATGTCTGTAGAGAAAATTTCCTGATCAATTTACCCAATGTCACTGATTTATAACGGGCAGTGCGTGATCTCCACTTGTCATAAAAAGGACAACAATTTGTGAAAAATTATTGAGTATCGAGTTAAATAATAAAAACCGAAGCCTCAGAGAGTCCTGAACACATGCTCTTTCTAATTGGTCAAATAAACCGTACTCTCTAAAAACATTGGTGTACAATATGTACACAAGATGTGTACCAGTAGTAGACATTAATTGTAAGAAATTTGCACAGGGACATCAATGTGTATCTTGCACAGGACATCTTTGTGTACACTTTCGATGTATACCTTTGTGTGCCTGTAGTGCACACCTTGTTTACCTCGAGACCTTCACAAAGATGTGTACAAAACAGTATACATTTCCATTTTGAGAGTACCATCTGAAAACTTTGCTTAATAAATGCAATGTTTGAAGGATACGTGAAAAGCATGAATTTAAAATGTGTTGTTTTTAAGAAATTATTTACAGTGCTGATTTGTAAGTATTGCGTGGTGTATACGCATTTCACACATATTAATGCATTTCATGCCCATGTTAAAATATATTAGTTCTATCCTTTTAAACTGACTTGCACTATGGGCAGTATATGCTATGTGTAGCATTTCATCGCGGGACAGTTTCATAAAGCGAAATTCCATAGTGATAAGTCATATAAATCTCAGAGGGCATAAACACTTATCTATCATAAAGGACAGAAAAACGTGGGTATTTCAATATATGTAAGTGACATATGAAATATAGAGCTTTTTTTCCTTTTCTTTACAACAATTATTCAGCAAGCTTGGCCCTATCTGGGGATGGTTGCGTGAAGGCGTGCTTATGCCGTATAAGGGGAGAATAGCTCCAAGTGGGTTTGGTGAATTTGATATAGTTTGATGGACCACAGTTGTCAAAACTCCGACGGAAGATTCACAAAGGCAGTACAATTCTGATCGCGTGTGTAGTGAACTTTGATCTATGTGCGGTCAAAACACCTGGCAAATTAAGGATTCAAGTGAATAAATATTTGAAGTCAGGGATATGTCTTCATTCAGGAGCCGAACCATCAGTGAATAGACAGCCAGGATGTTACCACACACATATCCTATACAAATAGAAGGGGTTTGAAAAGCCTGGAGAGAAAACTATCCTCGATGAATATTAACGTAGAAGGTGATCGCGAAAACACCTAACCACATTCCTTTCAACGCTGTATGAAAGGGGTTCTCCAAGGGATTTGTCTGAAAATGAGACACTCTCAATTTAACATGATTCTTGGAAAATAACCGTGGGTTTCGCCTGATTGGTTTGCATTATGACGCACTCAAATAAACGATAAGGACACCCTTTCCAAATTTCTTATATTTTCCCTTACAGCTTGATTGTCTAGCAGAAGGTCGTCAATCGTCGTCAACGGGCAGAATCGAGTAAATATTTATTACATATTTAACATGAAGTTGAATGCCTTAGAAGAAGGTCTTGTCTTTATCTTTTGGCCGTCTCGGTATGTTAGATGCTTATCATGAAGTTGAATGTCTTACATGGGAGAAGATCGCAGAAGATCTTGTCTTTGGCCTTCGGTCATTTCACTGTGTTACATCCTCACCATGAATGTCTTCGAAGAAGATCTCGTCATTCGGTTATTTCAATATGCTACATGCTTATCATGAAATTAGTGTCCCCGACGAAGATCTTGGTCTTTGCCTTAAGATGATCTCAGTGTATTGCATGCTTAACACGAAAGTAGATCTTGTCTTTGTCTTTTAAAGATCTTGGTGTGTTACATATTACATTCTTGAAGTTGAATCTCGTCGAAGAAGATCTTATCTTTGTCTTTATGCCGTCTGAATATGCTACATGCTTATCATGAAGTTGAATGTCTTTGTCTTTTGTGTCTCAATATGGTAGATATTCATCATGAAGTTGAATGTCTTCATGGAAAATCTTTGTATTTGCTTTTAGGTCATCTTAGTGTGTTACATTTTTATAACACGAAAGAAGATCTTGCCTATGTTTGTAAGCCGTCTCAATAGAGATTAAATGTTTATCAAGAAGTTGAACACCCTGGAAGAAGGCCTAGTCTTTGTCGTTCAGTCATCTCAGTGTGTTACAACATGAAAGAACATGAAAGAAGACCTTGTCTTTGTTCTGAGGCCCACTCAATATAGTACATGTGTATAATGAAGTTTAATGTCTTGAAAGAAGACCTTTGTCGTCTCTGAAATGTGACCAGGGCTCAATTCAATAAAGCGTTAGCCTTGGCTCAGCTCAAGTGGTTGCACGATTTTATCCTCAAGTCTCTTACGCAGAATAACTGGCGAAGACATGGCAATTTAAACCCATGGCATTAAACACAACGGCTTTTCTTCACGCCTAAACTTAATCGCCACAATGAAAGCGAGTATATATTTGAGGAAGCCTCCGAACGGTTACAATGATTTACTGAAGTGATCCTAAGAGTGAATGTCAAATGTCCGGAAACAGAAGTTGTACTTTCGCTGAGGTACACGAAACCTGATTATTGTAGCGGAGAACATATCCGCTGTTAGACATTTTTTGATCAGCCTGCTTTTTCTTCACATGGTCCTATACTACCCTAAATGGTGATTCCTCAAACCGTCATTAAGTGCAATCAATCAGGATAAATAACCATCTGCAACCTTAAGCAAAAACTTTCCTACTCACAGGGTATAATTCCCCGGTATTGTATCTATTCAATAAAATTATTCGAGCATTCGTGTTTTATTCTTCATTCTTTTGCATTTTCATTCTAAAACAGGAAGATACACAAAGCACAGATTTCTACGCTACACCTTTTCAAACATATTCCGACGATATCAATTGTGTTGCATCCGGTCTATTTTTTTCTGTCTCCCATTATTATTCTTCAAAACTAAGTCAAACTGCGGGGTATGAATTTTAAATTACACGTGTCCTTTCTTTGCCCAACCACCTACACTGATGTCCTCGTACTTAAAATTTTAAATTCCCTTTTAAAACGGCCAGATATCTAAATATAAAACCAAAACCCTATTTAACACGTGCTCACATCATGCCTCAGAAGCAAAAATTAGGACGTAACATTTGCTGAAACTGTTTGTAACTTTTCTTAACTTCCTATTCAATGCATTTCCGTTATTGTGTTTTGACAAAGACTTTTTATATGCTGGATCACCATGTCTAATTTTTGTTATATTTTATTATACAAATGAAGTCTATTTGACTTTGAATTTGTCAGTGTGATTCACTGCTTTTATGATTTCAAACTACAAGAAAGGCTTTACTTAAAAAAACTAATGCTCAAAGAATACTCCACTAAATGCGTGGACTAAGTTTTTTTATATCTTCAAGGGTAGGGCGTAAAACACCGATCAAATAAATAAATAAATACATAAATAAATGAAATCTACATGAAGAATAAAACACTCCGGTTTGCAAGATCTTCAGAAGTCTTAAGCGCGCTCTTCGATTGCAACTTCTCCTAGAAAACAGGACGCGTTTAAGATTTCTGACGATCTGTTTCCTACATGTAATATAGTTTTAGCTAATTCCACTTCAACCGAATCTAGGGTTCGTGTAATCATTCACGATCATTATATGAAGTCATTTTTTCAATGAACAGTTGCAATCCAAGGGCGCCTGGGACACAACGTTCATGCATTCGATCGGGAAATCGGGACTTGTCCTCCCTACATCATTCAATATAATGTGCAAGACTACAGTATGGACAATTAAATCATAGAAGCGACGTAAGTGAATGAATGATTATGGCTTACCGCAACATCGGCAATGTCTCAGCCATATTGTGGCGATCGGCGTTAGCGTGAGGGTTGCAAAATGGTAATACCTTACCGGTGAAATCTGGCCTCATGTCAGTTTACCTCTGTTAGGGTTTTAAACACTGATGACTGTTTCTCTGTTATACGTTAACAACTTCATCTACTGTTTACACACTATATGTCTTCCGTGTCCTTGGGAAACTGGTGACATATGCTGCTTATAAGAAAATTTGTCTTTTATCATCCACCGCAAACATTCTTTACTTCTTTTCGTCATCATTGAAAACTGTTGACTGCTACTCTTTGCATGAATCCGTCCGCATTTTTATATTTCATATATTTTCTTAGTTCTTTGGTAATTTTGGTTGACGACTGGTATACTATGTCGGTTCCAAAGCCTGGGTTCCCTATGTCATGTCATATAATATAAACGACTAGAGCACAGAGAATAAAACCAGAGGAGCGACGACAGTGTGAGGGTTGGCAAATGGTCCCACCTTACCGGTGAAATCCGGCTTCAAGTTAATCTACCTCTGTTTGGGTTTTAAACACTGATGACTCTTTCTCTGTTATACGTTTCCAGCTTCATCTACTATTTACGCATTACATGTCTTACGTGTCGTTTGGGAGCTGATGCTAAACGTTCTTTAGTAAATGTGCCTTTGGATGGTATGTGAATGGTATATTCTGATGTCCGACTTGACCCTTACATTCAACAATATTTCATGCACTGATATAAGGGAAGGTAAATATATATTGTAGACTGAAAGCTGACATAAGTCATAAGAAACCATTGTAGAATGTATCTAGTACAAAGCATGAGGCAAATCTTGTTACAAAAATCGTTAGGCTCAGAAGGCAAAAATTGGAAAACGTCGATGCAATGGCAGAATACACTATATGCACGGTGCTGATTCTGTGAACGAAACATGCAAGTATAGGAATTTAAACCCACACACGACCTGGTCTGTGGGTTAAACGCTTCTCCAAATGATGGGTAAAGCGTAACTATTAGTGGAGCACTATGTGAGAAAGTCTATATACACACCTATATTTATTTGATTGGTTTTTTACGCGGTGTGATAAAGAATATTTCAATTATACGACGGCAGCCATCATTATAGTGGGAGGAAACCGCAGCCAGTTACCGGCGGACCTTTCCACGTTCCACGCCCATGTTCAACTTTCAGCTTTAATATATGATATGAATCTATGTATCGAGTTTTTCTACAGCTTCTCACCTCATGCACATGCCAAGGACTCTGTACATAGGAGAGCATGCATGGTTGAGACAGGAAAAACTTACCTATGAAATTTCGGCAAATAATTACGTCATTCAACTTTCTTTATACAGATGTGGAATGGATTCATAATACTCTAAGTAGAGACATCGCATTTACACCGTGCAGCCAACATGATTTGTTTTAATAGGCGCTGTAAACTCTTAGGTTGAACGGTTCTGAAAGGGTGTAAATTCACTAAAAACGCCCCTTTCATCAAGAAATGCACCGTTTAAGGGCGTATTCAGTGTGCTGAAAGGATGATACGAAGACGAAATGGCGAAGGAGTCAATCCAGGTTACACCCTTTAGATGTGATGTAGTCCAAATACAGAGCTCAAAAATGTTTAACAAGTACAGATTGAATCATTTTTGAAAATGTTCATTACTTTGCTGATGTCTCGTCGCTCAACAATGGCCGGTCCGTATGTCTCGTGCTACGATATCGATCAAAGTCAAAAGTTAATACTATAAAGCCTAGTCTATCAGTTAAGAGTTAAAGAATCAAACGCCTTCATTTTTCTAAATTTTACAATGAATATTCGCTATAATTCTGTCTGGAAGAAAATCGCCACAATGAATACATCAGCAGTAGCATCCGAAGCCGAACTGAGATACAAAGCTTGAATAACAACTTACAAAACTACAGCATTCCACACGATTTTTATACTGATTACAATTTAGGCACCGAGAATATTCTGTTTGTCTTTCTGACAAGGCTGAAGATTTTTGAATGCTTCTCCTAATTCCTAAGCTCATACACTTTATTAGTTTCTTGGTGATTTCCGTTGAACATTGCTTTTGAAATCCGTCAAAAGGCTGAGTATTACTAGTGACCAACCGTCAACTATCACATTGTCTTTATATTCTGTATTTACCATCGGATGCGATGCCTATAGATAAATAAATTGTTTGACTTAAATGACCGTATCGTAAGTAAGTGGACGGCCAGAATTACGTGGTGCTATCCCTTCATTCTGTAGCCGATGTAGAACAGCTACATGACACAGTCTGAAATTTAAGGCAGATAAAATAGAATTTGATTAAAGAGGATATTGTCTTGCCTAGTGATTTATTAAAAATCGTCAGAATAACTGTCTGAGAGGCGCTTATTGTGTCTTCTTTGTGTCGTTCACAGCTGGAACAGATTGATAACTAATTGAGACCCTTCCGCTTGCCCGCTCTTGTCCACTTCTGGGCTCACCAGTGTTGTGACTGCCAACATCGCCCATCCCACACTGAGGCTGTCAAATAATGTCTTCTTTTCCTCGATAGCAGGGGGCGCACGCGGCCGGGGCAAGGAAGGGGAAAAGAAAAGCTTATAGGCTTTGTATAAACACTCAAGACCAGGAGATATGAAGTATTACTTCTCCCAGTGAAATGGTCCATAAGACGTTGACACTTGTGCTTCCAGTCCGCAATTTCAAAGACGGCTCTTGTTTTGTGATTCGACAGTATAAGATTAACGGCTTTTCACTCACCGCCGATATTCATATTGGTTGTATCAGCATTAATTCAAATAAGGCTATCGAAAGGCGAGCTTTGTGAGATGAGTTGCAAAGCGTTTGGTGCTGACGATCGTGGCCTCCTATGCAAACGATACAATTTTGTATGAGCCATAGCAGCATATTGAATCTAATGTCATCGACGTCTGCTGATATCAAAAAGGCCTAAATGAATCCGCCAGTCGCTAAATTATTCGCCTATCTTTAAAAAGCGTTTATAACAGTTTGAGTGGCTCGATCAGTAGCAAAACACTGCTCGGATTGACCCGTCTAATTAGGAAAGACGAGTTGATTAATTTGGACTCGCGCTCAACCATAGCCCTTATTCTCGCTGACAGAATCGATTCCCGGTTCTCGATGAGCGCTTTTTTCTGTCCTTTATTCAGATGCATATTCTTTACCCCGCATCGCTCACTCCCCACATACTCAAGCCACACCCGCCTACATTTACACTGTCCTCCGAATAATTTGGTGACAAACGGATGGTTAGTCGCAGTTATTACTTCCTTTGACACAAAAAAACCCCAGACTTTCCCCATCTCATCAAGAATAGAATCTTGCACATGCACACTTTGGCAGCAAACACTGTAAACCCCATAGCCACACGTGCAGGCGCCCACTCTGTGGAATTTTCTCGTCAACAAATTGCTTAATTGGAAAATCAGACGCATATAGAAGCTATCCTAAGGCAATTTTCTTTTCGTTTTTTTTTCTTCAAATTTTCGTTTCCGAGTGCTTGCTAACATGAGCTAAATACTCAGTAGACGATATAGAAGATTATGTCTATAGCATGGTCAATGAAACCAAATTCGCGTTATGACAACTGATCACTCTATCATGCATGATATCCTGTCTTTTGTTAATATTACCTCAGTCAAGACTGTATTCTAACTCCTCACGTGTAAAATGACAGTATGCTCAATGACAGAAATTGTAATGACTTATACAACCATATTGTAAAATGACCAGCTGATTATGTTAAAAAATAAGGTTAACAGGAATTCAGATGTGATGGGTCTAAACGTACTAAAAATGATGTTTTGTCATGACATGTCCTAAACAAGATGAAAACAAGAAAACTCCTGTACAAATTAAATTCCAACATCACAAGTATACACATTCAGCTGACCTGTTTCACCAGAAACCTATGTGTATCAAGTATAAGGAAATTGGCATGCACTGTGTTTGATGTTTTCATTTTTAACATTTCCGTTTTCACAGCTATTCGATGTTAGCTTTCGCTTATTGTTTTGTGAAAACCTTCGTTAAAATAAATATATAAAAATAACTTGGGAGCCTTCTTGGCAAAATCAATTCCCTTGTATATTGGTGTCAAACCTGCGGATTATCTTGCATGTTCTCAACATGTATAGTTGGAAACATTGGTGGATTTTAGGAAAGTCAATTTTCCCAGGAACTGGAAATGACCCCGCAATTCCACTGAAAACAGTATTGTACAATGATGGCGTAATGACGCAACGAGGTGGGGCTTTTGGTAACAAGCTTCGATCACACCACACCGGCAAACCTTGTAAACTTTAGCACGGATTAACTCTACAACTATATTCCCCACACTTGAACAGATCAACAAGTAGTGTCATCAGCTCCTCCTTTAGCATTGTGTTGCTGGTCAATTGTTTGCCCAACATCTGGGACCTCTTTTTTTCTCCCAAAAAGTAAGGCGCTGTCCACTCCGCCCAGTAATTGGCTTTAACCGTTCGAGGACCATGCCTTTGTCGCTTTGATATACAAGTGGCATTGTTCAAGAGACCTGAAGTGCCGATATATTGACACCAAAGGCGGAATTAGGCGGGGAAGTTATCGATAAGCTTAGCTAGGAATACCACTGTAACTGTACAGAATACATGCATGGGTGGTGGACCAATCCTTACAACAGCGGCACTTCACTTATGTCCCGAACCTGAACGTCAGAGGTCGAGTAGCTCTTGTAAAGGGGCATTCCGAACTCATACTCCGAACGACCTAAAGTACACGTTCCAAAAAGGACATGTAAGGAATATGCATATATTCCATTTCATAAAGCCTGATGAACTGTTATACTTCCCTGATAAGAAAAATGCGTTCGAAACTGCAGTCGGAATACAATGATGTAGGAAATCCATTATCCCCACTAGAATAGAATCTAAAAATAAGGACAGTTTACAAACGCCATTAAACTTGAAACCTATACATCTGTATGATTTCAATGGTCCAGGCTAATACCAAAACTGATTTAAGCTGGCAAGAATTTCTCAATTTAAACGCGACAGTTGGCTTGCTATCACGCTGTCCTTGCCGCAGTAGTTCGGGTCTCTGTGCAGTTGTGTTTTATACTGGCTACACTTGCGTCGTGTCAGTAGACGATACATTAGCATAGTCATTTGCCAAGTGTGACGTAATCGCACAAATTACGGTAACACAGCATTTTGAGTAATTCTAAACCAAAGGCGTGTAGTATATTACATTTAACATTTTGTTCTGCTAAAGCCCTGTTGCGTGTGGGAGGAGGGGGGGGGGTGCCTGTAAGTTGTCCCCCCTCATAACTTTTGACAGAGGCCGAATTTCACCGGTAGCCTGTGACCACTTGACAACTATCCTACTCGTCTCCTCTCTGGTTTTAATCTCTATCCTGTAGTCTTTTATATAATTACTAGTGGCTACATCATCACTAGTGCATTTTTACGTCATACTTAACGAAGAAAGACACCACATGTGACACCCCACCCAGTCACATTATGCAGATACCCGGCCGACCAGTCCTGTTTGTAACCTTTCAGTTCTGAGCGGCAAGCGAGGCAGCAACAAGTATGATTTTTGAAGTCTTTGGTATGACCCGACCAGGGATTGATCTCGAGTGTCCTGATCCCGAAACATACTCTCTACCCACTATGGGCCATTTAGGCAGTCGTCAAGCGTGAAAGTGCTATAGATGTAGTTGCAACTTAACAGAGTCGATCACTTATGGAAAAGCTAAGTGCACATCATATGAAAGGCCACTTAATGTGACTTCCAAATAAGGTTTGTGTGTTCCAGGTCCCACAGAATGGGATATGTGGCGGACTTGGTAGGTCATACACCATGAACAAAGAGTCATAACACCCATTTAATGGAGTGTGGCCGGGTCGTTCTGTCATGCTGTTAACATAAAGTCACACTTCCCACCTTTAGTACCAGTAGCTCTATTTGTGCACACGTCTCGAATGACGAAATACAACAGCCCTAACAGCTATATCCAATCAATTCTACAGATTAGTGATGTCTTACAAATTACAACCTCATTTCCTTTTCTTCAACCTGCTACACTGCACCAAATATTCTACTGAACATATCATTGATGGATAGCACTAAGAGCTACGCTCGCAGCTAACCATGAAAACTAAAGTTTACAAAAAGGTTACGAAATCACGAAAGCCATATGTTTGGAATCGGCATGAAACGGATTGTTTGATACTTCAGGGGTTTTTTTTGGTTTTTACAGGTGGCCTACGATTTTAATAATGACAAAGGTAGGGGTTTGTCTTGGGTTAATGGTTCATTTTACTTGTACTCATGAGGTTCGAAGGAAAAGAGAATATGAAAGTAAAGTCAGCATCATAAAAGGAAACCTTTACTTACTCTTGTACAGAGTTTTTATTTTTGATTTTACTTGATTCAGATGTTTGAATTGTATAAGGTAAGCTTTACAGAGATATTATATGTTGACTTGTTGTACACACAAGCATAGAGATTATATATAGATCACATAGCACAGAGAGTATACACAGAGCAGCGACGACATGCGGTGTGATAGTTGGCAAATGGTCACACGTTACTGGTGAAATCAGGCTTCTTGTCCATTTACCCCACTTAGAGTTCTATTCTAACTGTTCATGTATTCAGCTTATTCGCCCCCTAGCAACATGGCTTATCCAGAATTAGATAAATTAAAATCACAGTAATGTTAAATGCGACTTATCAGACGTCAATAGACGTCAGTGGTCTTGGATCACTCAAAGTGCTGTGTTATCATCACATTTAACACAAGTATTTATAGATGCAGTTTTTACTGATTTTTCGGTTCGTATCTGTGTAACTTCCTGGTTATGTTTGTTTCCCCCTCTATCAAAGTACCTTAATGCTTAACTCAAACAAGCCTTACTTTTGCGCATCGTTAATCAGGGCCTGTCTATAGTCGTGACAATTATTGTGAGACTGGGTCTCTTTGCGGCGACTCTTTTTTTTCGTCACTCTAGACAGGCTGAACAATAAACACGCGACCTGATCTCGTTTTCGTCTGTCTGGTTATTGCGTCCCATCTTTACACCATTTTGAAGAAGATCTCTATCTAGATCCCCTTGAATCTGGAAGATATTTCAGTATACGTCTAGTGGATCCGATTTCAAACGGTGGCAGTGGTTTTGCTGACAGTTTTGTAAAATGAAATTGAAAAATCGAGACATTATGTGGAGTTCAACATAAGTAAAGCTATTGTGGGTTATTAAATTACGGTCACGGCCTCGTGTCAACACAGTTACGGATGGCAGAGACGCCAGTTGCTTCTTTATGTTCGTACGAGATGACACATGATTGCTCGAGATTTCTCGATAACCTATGTAATTAACGCTTCCCTTGATCATAATAATTCTGCAGTTTATGCGTTTACGATGGGTGTTGTAAAGCTTGTGTGTTCCAGTATATATTCTTTTACCCACCCCCATCCCCTTTATAGTTGTTAAATATAAAACGTCAATTATATCACGTTTAGGCTGCATCTTGTGTCATTCGACGTGGTTTTTCAGTTACCTACCTGTAATAGGTGCAATATTTTACCGATCTTTTATATTATTCCAACCAGTCATTTATGTAGGAATTGACTGCATGTATACATAATACACAAGACTGATTGATATGTCAAAGAAATACAATCTAAAAGCTAATACGTATTTAAAGAAACACAAAAATACGGCGTCTAGCAAGAATATATTGGTAGATATGGTCGAAATTGGACAGGACTTTATCTGTTCAGTCGATAAATGCCCTTCTTCTCAAACAAATATGATGAAATTAACACCCAATACTTTAATCAGTGACGGGTCTTCGTATTGCACCCCCCCCCCTTCCTTCCCATCCACCACTGCCAAGAAATAAAACATAAACCTGGTTCCAGTCACATAAGTGAAAGCATTTAGTGTTACTGCATAATCGGCCACACGAGCGTCTTAAACCCCTTACTGTTATAAAGTCCTATAATCAGCAATGAGAACGAGACAATGGTTGGAAAATTTCCCTGTGGATAGGCGTGGACAGCTTCTCGTATAATATTGATGTTTACAGTCACACAATTTATAATGGAGGTGATTGTAATATTGAAAAGACGTAAACAATGTCCTTTCGCACTACTAAGAATAAAACCCCACGCCTAAATCTACGGTAAGGCGACATTCTTCTCCGAACATACTTCAACATCTTTTCACAGCTGAGGACGCGGTAGACGTAAGAGCGTCTGTTGCCTACACATCTTTTCTTTAAACTCAGACGAGCCGACCAAAATACTGGTTTCATTTCACCACAGCCCCGCACGCTATCCCGACCAATTAATTGTTATATGAATGCGCCAGGTATATTGTTTGCTAAATGATTAAGGATTTACAGTTAAATCAGGTGTTCTTGAAACCGCCCAATTACTGGCGGGACATATCCCATCACCCCCTTGCCTTCATCTGGTGGCGGTACCCATGACCCGAGAAGCTTGACGAGCATGAACATAGAACGACACCGAAGACATTTTTCTTTCAGCGCATAGAATGAACAAGTATACATCAGCAATGTTTGTGATTTACTGTAAACTTGTGTGAGTTCAAGTCCAGCTCTCGGTGCATGGAAACGACCTCCATACTATACTCCAAAAATTCTTGACTTTGCCGTTCAGCAGCAATCAAATTGTATAGTAAGTGAATAAATAAACTCGCTGAGTGTCATAAGAAGCCAAACTAACACACTAGATAACAAAATTATTTTTCATGTAATCTTCAAATAATTTAACCATTTGACATCATGTGCAACATAACAAACAATCTTGGTCTGATTGATCCCCACCTGGAATCAATCATACAAAGAAATTGCCGGACAGGCGCAAAGAGTGGGAGGGGAAGCTAAAGGCTTATAAGACAGGGCTTTAATCTTCACATAATGTTATTGCTGGTAAATCTTTTCAGCTTCAGATACGATATGTCCTCAGGTTACACTGTTCATTGCAGCACAAAAGGTCCAGTGCCAGATAAGCCCTGCACTTCGGGTCATGTGGACAAAGGCAGCGTTCTCTCTACAGAAAAATAAACTCGGCTTTTGAACATGTTAAACCCATTAGAAGGCGGGTCACGACCTATAGATGCGATCAAAAGAAAGAACTCACCAATCCCAGCAAACAATTATACCTGAGGAATTGACCAGATCGAAGCCCGAGGGATTTCAGGAAAGCGATGAAGCAATCATTAATTGATCTGTAACTGTGTGAATCATGGGAAGGGCAATGGTCTTCCCAGGTGTACTCAGCTGTACATTTCGTCTTTGACTCTCCTCAGTCTGGGAAATTTTTGTTGCTAGTGCATCTCTGTAAATCTGTATTCAATCCATATAAGTTAACATGAGCCGATCCCCCAAAATAATCATGCAATAATCCGACATACCCTGAAGCAAAATTTAAGGAAGTTTTAAACGTGCTGTAAATGCGATTTTTTAGATTTAAACATTTAAACCTATTCACAAATTCTGCACCGGATTTTAACCTGATTGCCAGTAAAGAGATTCCAGGGCATGTTTTATGCAAAGGACAATGTTTGTCCTCGGTAGTATTACATTTATCTAATTATCTTTTTTTATACCAGGAAGATTTTTTCGCATGGCGTTAAAAATACAGCTAAGTACAATTATTTGTGAAGTAACCTCATATGATCATAGAAGTCTTATTATGTACAACGGCCAGAGTAATTTATTAACACTCATAGTTGTTAAATTTATTTATTATTGCTAATTTTTGAAAATCACTATAATATGCCAGTTCTGGATGTATGTGTATCAAATTAAACGTGTAGAATAACTTCAGAGAGAAGTTCTATACGAACTGTCACTAATTTCACAAAATATATCTTAGCTTCGAATCTTTGTATTTGGAAGGGCCGTCCTATCTTTATACACAGCTTTAAACTTCACAAAGGGTGCACCTCTCTTCAAATACGGAAATTCTGGGAGTGTCTTTCTTAATTACATTTACAATAATGTCTCGTTCGTTTATTCATTCATTCAACATCTTTCGTTTATTCATTCCTTCATTCAACATCTTTCATTCATTCATTCAACATTTTCTGTCGCCATTGAATAAAACTGTATATAATGAAATTGAAAAGTTCATTTTGCTTCAGCCGGAAAATTTTACAGTCTGTTTCTTTTAATTTGTCGCCCGTATTCGATGATGTGTAAAATCAGTCATACTCCATCGCGATACCAAACTTGCCTTTAGCATTTCAAGTTCAAAACACTGACATGTTGGATATTGCAGAGAAAATGCAGTTAAAATAATTTTTCCAATTCACAATGCTACATTCCGTAAGCTTGTATTCGACACCAAGACCGCGGTACCTCAGGTGACGTCATAATATTAAAAAACAGTGGCAATCTGGAGAATGCGACTGGGGAGTAATTCCTTTTACAGTAGCAGCACCTTGTGCATGCGGGTATAACTGTCTCCAAAACAGTAACAAAACGCATGCCACTTTATCCGGAAACAGTCTGTACTTCTTTTCATAAGAGTTGTCTAACATTTAAATCTGAAGCCACTCTGTGGCGAGATAATATATACCTAGAAGAGATCAAATAAATTTTATTTATTAAGGTTATAGCATACTAAAACTTGAAAACAATTTCAAACATAGTATGAGTAACGTCGATGATGGTTTAGGTAACTGGTGACGCTCTAAGTCAAACATGCTGAACTCCGCTTATTATACAGCATGCCACCCAGTTATGGTGCAGCCAGGGGCAATGACGTGTTCGTCCCGAAAGCAAGCTTATGGAGTTCAACATTATCAATAAGAATGACCGTGTGTCGTTTGGTAGACAGCCGAATATATTTATTTATATATTGGATTGGTTTTTACCCGTACTCAAGAATATTTCACTTATACGACGGCGGCCAGCATTATGGTGGGAGGAAACCGGGAAGAGTCCGGGGAAAACCCACGATCATCCGCAAGTTGCTGTCAGACCTTCCCATGTACGGCCGGAGAAGAAGGCAGCATGGGCTGGACTTTAACTAACAAAGACTGCATTGGTGAGGGGCCCCTGGGTCACTTCATTGGGCTAACTTGAGCGAGAGGAATATAGGCGAAAAGTTAAAAGAAATAGACTTTAGTAGTTGCTGGCCTTGTGAAACCCCAGACACCCCGAACCTCAACCCTTTTGACGCCTCCCAATTGTATAGCAATATGAGGCTGAAATCAATCTGGATTTATAGTTTCCATGCACTGCTAAACGGATGCGCCATTCACTGTTAGACGAACAAAGAGTTTAGGTCGTTGATGTTAATAGATACTCACACTGACAAAACAGATCTATATGTAGTGAGTGAAGTGCCCTCAGTCTTGAATAGATCTTGATGAAAGGACAACATTAGATAGCAAAAATGATGGACAGCTACACCTTTTGATAGTTTGACCAAGTAAATTATAACCTTATCGCGTGCAAGGACTCGAAACATTTTTTTCAAAGATTTATCGGAGAGAATTTGAATACACAAATTTTCTGCTTTCCCCAGACATTTAATGGTAAATCCACATATCTGAAGTTTCCATGTACACGCCTTACGAACGTCCTGACATTAAAATACTGTCACACGATACAGCCATGGGAAGATTCAAACACGCGACCCCAGTGCCTTAACCGTCTGAAGTAGCGAGAAAACACCATCTTAAGAGTTATCCTATAGCCTTGGAAATTTCACGGATATGGATTGATTCTTATTAACACCAAGAAGTGAAGAGCTATTTTGGTGTTAAAACCTGGGTCATCAAAAGCAATCAGAAAACGATAAAGACTGAGTTGCTTTCCTAAAATGTGAAATAAAATGGAGCGTTTTAAGAAAGTCGATATTATTTGTTTCTTCGGAGGACATGGACACATAATATTTCACGTCACACCAGGAATATTTTAGTGGAAGATTTTTTTATGGAATATAGAATGCAAATAGTATCGCACATTACTGTTATAAGTGGTAAAACTGCTCTATTCTCGTTATCCAAGTGGCAAACTCTTTGTATGATGGCTGTTTTGTAGAAAACATTGAGTGACTAGTGGTTGTAGCCTGTGCAAACGCAGCCATATTCAGGACTGCGGTCATTGAATATGAGGTACCATACGCTTACCGTACCCGATGAACCACTAGTCTTTTCAAATTCCTCACGGGGCTTGTTCCGTTCGATAGCACTCTTTACGAGTGCATTCAACCTCTCAATTTCACCCCGCTGTGTCGGACGCCAGCTGTACCGTACATTGCTGACAACTGACAAGTTAAACAGTAACAGGTAACTGACTGGTAAAACAGTTTAGGGAGATGTAACGTGCACAGGACACAGCTCATGAATGACTTTATATATTGACTCATATAGACTCGTGACTTTAAAGACTGACTCATGTCGTTAGACAGACAGAAAAGTGTGTAACTTTAAACTTTACTATTACACAAATGAAATAAGCTAAATGTCAACTGTCTAGCCTTGAATATTATTTTGTGTACCAATCATTAGTTGGAAATTACTATACGGTTTGTTGAGTACATCAAGGATTTAACAAGGGCTCTACATAACAAGCATTTTAAATGGCTATCGGTGGCAATGTCCCAAACAAATGGAAAGAGTGTTTTCTATATAAGTGAAAAGTTTAAGTGTTTTTCTAGTAACAGATACGACAAAAAATTAGGATTTATCAAACGCACAAAACTCTGAGCATTCTTTTAATAAGACGTATTACTGATTTGCTGCCTCTCCCTTTCAAGAATCTTTAGGGGTGAAACAGTCTTATTTATCGGAAATCCTTTTGTACATGACGGGTGTACAAATCCTTTGTACATGATGCCTTTTTTTGTTCCACGGGATTTCCTTCATATCATTTTAATATTTTCACCCAGTTTCCGTTGGGATCAAAGTATCATTTCAATATAAAACAGTACCTAGTGCTTGCTTGAAGGATCGGGCCACACTTACAATTAAATATACCGCGGATGAACGTCCATTTCATGTTTCGCCACAAAATGGATTTCGTGTCAGTGTTGTTGCCATTTTTGTATACTGAATAATATGTAAATGGTTCCAGGACGGGCTTAAATTTGCACCATATACTGAAGAGGTTGAAGCACAATGACATCATTGATTATTTTCTCAGTGAATGTGTCTTAGTGGATATATTTTCAAATTAAATACAGATATGGAGGTGGCACTATTTGGGGCATTTGTATGTATGTATATTTATCTTGCATTTACTAGTACAGTATCTATCGCCTTCTAGTCAGCTAAAACTATCATTGTCACTATGCTCCAGCTTGCTATGTGTATAGTCCAAGAACTCCACATGGGTCAAACTCCATTCTGTTTCTACATTTTATTCATTGTAACCTCCCCCCACCCAAAAAAAGAAATAATTTTTGATCCTGCATATTTTATAATTTTTGTAAAATCCTAGAAACCATACAGGGAGGCATTATGAAATAGACTTTTTCAGGCTGTATTCTTTATGCTGTTTTAGAAGTCAGAAAAATCATATTGGGAAGCTCTCTGGAATAGGCCTTTTGATGCTGCATACTTTATGATGTTTCAAAAATCATAAAAACCATACTGGAAAACGGTATGCAATAGACGTTTTGATGCTGCGTAGTTTATTTAAAGGTGGCCTTTTCTCATCAGATTAAAACAGACATACTACACACAAAGGAAACCTAGTCCAGCATGCACTGCCACTTGTCCGCAACATGCCAAAACAATGGCTAGGGAAATGTGAAAGCGATTAAAGGACAAAGATCATCTGGGTATGCATTACGAAGAAATAAAAAAAACATGTTGAGACAATCTGAGATGTTGAGATAAATCTGGATAGTATTATTACTTGGTCTGTTATACTTTGAGCACGAAGAAGCTCCAGGGAGTTGATGTAACCTCATAGACAAGGGTGCGGCCTGGATAAAATCACCGCTTACAGAAATTATTATTTTGATTAATGTAAATTCAAGTTTTATGAGTAGTTTTCTCTTTTTTGAGTTGCGTTTTACTGAATATGTCCTTTTTATTATCGGATATGTCAGTTTATTTAGTCGGTAGTAATTTTCTATTGCTGGGCATGGCAGTTCTGTTTCCAGACAAGAAAGTTTTTTTTCTGTACACATCAGCTACTCCACACGTCAGTTCTACTTCGAAATGCGATCCTAATATTGGAAACATCACTCCTGTAACCCCACACCTTTGCTCTGTTACAAGACACATTAGTTCTGTTTCTCGACGCGTCAGTCATGTTATTCGATCCGTCAGATCTGTGACTCACCACGTAAGATTTCTTACTCGACATGGCAGTTCTGTCGCCAGACACATCAATTCTATTACTAGAAAGATAAGCTCCCTTACTCGACACGTCAGTTAGTTATACTACCAGTTAGATCTGATACTCGTTATATAAGCTCTGGTACTGGACACATCCTTAATGTTACTGGACACTTCTCTACATTATTTTAATATGCCTTTAATTTATTTATTTGACTGTTGTTTTACTCCGTACTCAAGAATATTTCACTTATACGACGGCGGTCAGCTTTATGACGGGAGCAAACTAGGCAGAGCCCGTGGGAAACCCATGACCATCAGCAGCTTGCTGGCAGGACAAACATGAATGGCAAGGACACATATACATACGTACATAGAAAGATTCTCGTACAAACAAATCTTCCTTCCTTCATTAAAGAGTTAGATGCAATCATCAGAAGCATAACTCGGCAATTAGCTTTCCTTTCTCTCGTCCTTATTTTCTTTTAAATACCAGTTTTCTGCTCAGCATGAGACCATCCCGTTTTCACAAGTTCAGGTGCAGTGTGTGCATATGCAGACAACACGTGACTTTTATTCAGAAGATCATCTCCATAATCGTTGTGAAAATCTCCATGGTACCTGCTGAGGTTTTTGGCCAGGCCGGTTAGAGTCTGATGACTCCTCAAAAAAAAAGGGCAGCTGATGATCTCAAACACGCCAAAGTTTAATTTGCAGCGTAAAAAATGTTTGGATGTCAGCGCACGGTCGTTACGCTCTGCTTACATAGACAAAACCAAATAGAAAATCCATGAATTGTATAGACTTTATCGTTAAATTCTATCAAAACTCAAACTGAGTGCGGGAGTTCATTATCGTTCACAGCGCAAATATGAAAAAATAAAACACGCAACCTGTATCGCCTTTTTTCTTCCTTGCTTTTTTCAACTTGGAGGGGGAAAAAAAGGCTAAAACTGGGGTAAGGCTGGCCTATACCAACTCCCAAAATGTGTATTATATCATATCTATTATTCAGTGCCTTTGTAAAGGCGTTTGATAATTTTGCCCGGGATAATTTTTGGTACAAATTACTGAAAATAGGACCACTTTGAAACATGTTTAACATAATCTTTTCTGTGTCTAAATCTGTACTTTCCAGAGTCAAATACAACAATTGTATTCGTCCAGAATATTTTTGCTCTACTGAAGTCAGAAAGGTAAATGTTTTGTCTTCATTTTCATTTCATATAAATGCTATTAAGGATAAGTTTTACATTAATGATATCAAAGGGATAACTGTGGAAGACTTCAAAACTTTTACTGCTGTACGCCAATGATGTGGTATTATAATGGCAGAAAATTAGACAGAACTTCAGGAATCTTTGGACGCATTAAGCGATTAATATACATTATGGAGCCTAACAGTGAACGCCAAAGGAGCCAAAATAATGATCTTTCGAAAAGGAGGCTGAATTGTCCAAAAATCTGAACTTCTCATAGAATGGGAAAAAGTTTAAAATTGACACATTTAAGTCTTCCTTTGCAAATGCCTGAAACACTTTGGCAGATCAATCAAGAAAGGCCACAGTCAGCCAGATTCGATATTTGTACATATTTATTTATTTATTTCATTGGTGATTTCACTTAAACGACAGGGGCCGGCATTATTGAGGGAGGAACCCCACGGCCATCCGCAGGTTGCTGGCGGACCTTCCCATGTACGACCGGGAAGCCAGCATGAGCCAGGCTTGATTGTACAAATTTAATGCCTCACAAGTTAGACATATACTAAATTTGTTTGACAAACTCATTGTGCCTGAAATGATCTAAGCAGCTGAAGTGTGAGTTTTTGCAAATGCACCAGCGATTACATCTAGGATTTTGTAAGCGTTTACTGAGTGTGAAGATTAGTACACCTTATGGTTTTATTTATGTAGGAAACCGGTCGCCACACAATGGTGGCTTAGAGGCTTTCAAGCATTGTTACTGGGCTGAGGTTATTCACGCGGAAGACAGACGTATGATAAGAATTGCTCACAGTATGCTATACTGCGTGATTATCAAGTACGAAACAAGGTTAGCTGGGTGTCCAAATGTTTCTCTTTCCCTCAGATATACATGGCTCACCCAATCGGTAAGCAGCGTTAATGTGCTCATGTCGCTGCTAAAGCAACGTGTAAATCATATATTCACACAAGGCTGTCAGGGACGACTCTCGTGTCATGAGCAGAGGAAACTCCTATAAGTGGAATTAACTAGTTTCTAATGGCATCGTCTTTGAATGTTTTCACAGTTAAGAAGCTTTGTGTGGTAATAGCCAAATTAAGAATTTCTTCCCATCGATTAGCTATGGATATTGGCAGGTGGCACAAGCCTACTAAACTTCTGTGTGTCGAAAAAGATTGCTTGAGCCTGATTTGCTTGCATGTGTTAAAGTTTCTCCCATCCTTTGTGACTTGTAAATTAACACTTGTATATATCGATGTCTACTGTCTGTCATCACGACATGACATGTTTTATGCTTGTTTGGTCACTGGCCATTTGCTCGATGCAATAATAAACCATATATCTGTATATCCCCGAGCTTTCGCTCGGCGCCAAGGGGTATCAAGACATGCAGCTTGGACGTGTCTCTAGAGGGTTTGGAAAAGTCAGTGTGACATAACCACCATTCTTTTCGCTGTTGCTGCTGGAAGTGACAGAATATCAATCTGTCAACTTGGTAACATACGGAGAAGTGTGGGGAGTTGGGGGGTTGCAATTTTAATACGACTTGGAAAAACGTTTTAGTTCTAACGAAATCAGACAAACGTATGATATATTTTAACAAGGTGTAATATAACAGCGCAGCAGTTTATATAGTGTAACAACAATTGTCTGTTATCCACGCAGTCCTCCGGCACTTTTCAAAACGGTGGGGAATCCTTGACCGAATTCGCTAGAGTATCGCCCGGAAGCTGCGCCAAGAGGCAACAAATGGCCCAAACAATGTCACTTGTTGCAGGTTGACATGACTCTTATGGGTATAACAGCCTGAATCACAAGATCACTACGTAGCGAATGGAATAGCCAATGTGTAAATACGTGTTTAATTGCGTTAGAGTACTCGTTGTTTGAAAAAGACTTCCACAGCTAGCCCTTCATTCTCCCGTGGTTGCCCTTCAAAACTCCGCCACCCCTGCGTCTCTACCACTTGTTACTCCCCCCCAAACAAAGCCTTGTTCGTTGCGGCGTGAATGAAGCTAGTAATTATATTTCAGCGCATAACGGGCCAATTATATTACCTGAATCACAGGCATAACGGTGTGTATAATGCGAGGCGTGGAACGGGCGTCGGGAGGAGTTTGATCAAACACGAATTCAATGCGATTTTTGTTAGAGCGCCGTTCCGTAGAATGAAGTGGTAACAGCGTCCATTAGTTTGTGCTTAGCACCAGTCCCATCTCCTCCTTCCCACTTCTCTTACCGCCTTCGTTCTCTGACCTTCCGCGCCCCTCTTTGGCGACAGGTGAAGGTCCCAGCTCCATCTCGGGGTCCGGATGGTGACAGCCTCAGACAATGCTCCGCATGCGTCTCGAGATCGCTGTCACCTACCTACACGATTCGCAGTTGTTATTATTTGTATTTTACAACAGGGCGCGAGAGAAAACAACGACTTTGCTTACAGCTGCGTTGACTTAACAACAGCTTTTTTTGACCCCCCCCCCCCTCCCCGGGTCAAAGCTAGCTCAACTTGTCTGGTGGTTATATATAAACCACAATCCCACCTGACCCCGATACCTTTGACCTAACTCGCGTGGGGATGTCTGTTTGCTCAGCGACAGACTGGTCTTTAACAGTAATAAAGACCAGTAAGTAATAATAATAGTAATAATTATGAAGAAAACACAGGAATTGCCAAGCCGAAAACACCAGACATCTCGATCACAGCAAGTGTGTCCCCTTACTGCAGGCCGGAACCAATGCTGACATGTTTAAAGTGTTACTTTAGTCAGTTATTTGTTTGGTGTTTTACTCAAGAATATTTCACTTATACGGTAGCGGCCAGCATTATGGTGGGAGGAAATCGGGGAGAACCCGGGGAAAACTTGGGACCTTCCGCAGTCGCTCAGTGCCGTGCGCAAGGCACCAGACACAACGTCCTTCCCAGTTAAATTCTACTGACACCGGGTCGACCAGTGCATGCTTCACGTGCCTCTTACCCTTAGCATATATTCCTCTTATGCTTAACTTATATTACAGTTGATACATACAACACACTGTGTTAAGGTTTCGCATACAAGAGTAGTGAATTAATAGTATGTCGGTCGATATCTACGAAAAAATGAATAGACCATGCTTACGCCATGGTGCTAAGAGGGTGTAAGTTGCCACGTTTAACCATTTACAAGAAAAATTACAATAAAATCCTAACCGGAGTAATGTGATAAGGTTCATTATTATTTTATTTATCTGATTAGCGTTTTACGCCGTATACTAAAGAATACCTCATTTACGTAACGGTGGCCAGAGTTATGGTGGGATGAAACCGGGCAGAACCCGGAGGAAACACAGAACTTTTTGCAGTTTGCTGACAGACCTTCCCACGTGCGGTCGGAGAGGACTGAGTAAAGCAAGATATTTGTATTTCTGGTAACATTGTATAGTTTTGTGGAACAATGTTGTTATCAGTTACATGAACAGAGGTATCTGCATGTAGCAGTTGTCAACGGCTGATTGGATATATATGCTACAACATTCTTCCGGTTATGGTCGAGTAGTGAAGACGTGTGTTCACTTCCGAGAGCAGTCTTTTCTGTTAAAGTATTATTGCGTGTTGGACTTTTAGGAGGAATTTCGGCTGCACCATCCGGAGCGTCTTACTAATAATGCTGAATGACAAAATTAGCTCCACAGGTTCTCAAGCGGCAAAATCCAGAAGTAAAACTTCAGTTGATAGGTCTTGGAAAAAAGGCACGAACACGGCTGATTGGCCGACAACACAGCTGCTCAGGACAAGATCAACCACCATGCAAGCAACCAGGCGAGTATTATCAGTGCTATGAAAGATCTGAGTGATCGATTTACCCTTGCGCTCAACAATTTTAAAACTGATATCATGGAATCCATAACCGAAATTCGTCAAGAGACGGTGGGAATCTCTAGCCGGGTTGATAAATCTGACTCTGAAATTTTATCGGTTCGTTCCGAACTTGCCAGTGAGAAAGCTGTTCGATCAGAATTAAAAGCTAAATTCCCCACAGGCCTGCATGATGATGATAAACGCTCTCAAGCATACAATATTTGTGTGGATAGTCTGCATGTGGCCGACGACAAATCGTGTGTGGACAGTATTGCCGAATTGTTGATTACAAACAAAATTGGGAAATCTGGCTTCAGTGAGGAAATCATAAAGTCAGCCATAAACTGAAATCGAGGATCTGCGTTGCCGGTAGGCCAAGTCAGCTGATTGTTCGCCTTTATAGCAGAACTGTTAGAAATTAGGTGATTGTTGATTTCAAAAATTTCGCCGAAAATTCAATTAGTCAAATGTAGATGTATCAGAATCCCTCTTGCCGCTCAACATTATGGAAGACCTCACACAGGGAGATTATGTCTTTTTAAAGAGGGCTTCTGTGCAAACACTTTTCACGAAAATAAAAAAAAGGTGAGATTTTCTGCCGGCACACTGTTTATTAATATATAGAAAGGAGGCAAAAATCGAGTGACTGTATTTTTTGCATTGAGTACTGGTCTCAGTAAGCCTACTGATCCACACGACTGTTCGATTTCAGTAATCCGAATGTTGAGTGTGATCATACTGACCTGTGTATACTTCAATCTGGAGTATTTTCTAGAATGTGTATCGTGTGCTCTAACCAACACGCTATTTTTGACGCCTGACGAACTTAATTGAGATTATGCCTTATTCTCCCAACACTTGGATCCCGTGCACGGTGCTGTCCCCCCTCCCGCTGTCCTCTCCTGAGGTCCCTATGGTGGTCAGTGCCATACAAATAACCGTGCCATCCAACTTCACACAACGTCACACTTTCTCGTGGAGTCCGTGCTATGCGCGGTTTGGGATTTGCATATATTATGCAAACGGATGATGTCAGATCTTTGCATGAGACTGTTTCTTCTGAACGTTTTCCATTCCACGCTCTCCACGTTCTTTTCCCTTCCACGTTCTCGCGTGTTCTCCTGAGTGTTTATACACACGTCTTGATCGTGTGATACTGACATTTTTTCTCACGGTTAACCTATGGACCAATGTTTTACCTCTCTACTCGTATGTGCTTCGTAATCAGTTTTTACTTCCAAAGTTTCTTTCTGCTACTTCCAATGTCCTACAACATGATATCAATCAATAATAATAACGATTAGCAACACAAATGCCGAGTGTAGTTTAGATAATATATGGTCAAACTTGCCTTTCCACGATAAATCTGAAACAGGTGGACTTGGTGACAATCTTGCTGTACATGATGACTTTTTCTTAGAAGACTTTGAAACAATGTGTTTCCACCGTATATAACTAAATAGTGATGATATTTCAGATTATGTAACAGAAGACAATGAACAGGAAATTATACAGCCGAGTGATTCAGCCACACATCAGTCAAATTACTACACAATAGATAACAACAGAAAGGTGAAGGCTCACTTCGTTATATAAAGGCAAATATTACCGATCGAACAGTGAAACGATCTTTCAGCTGTATCCAATTAACCTGAATCCGTTTTTGTTGAGATAGGGATAGAAATCAAAAGTATATCTTTAGGATATATTACAGTCGAACCAACGGAAGCGTTGGTGACTTTAATGATATTATTTCAAACTCACATAATGTAATAAATACGAAGAAAAAACTTTGTTTGCTAATGGGCGATTTTAATATAATATTTATTCAAAGCTAGAAAACACTGCCTTACTAAAGGGTGTATTGATGTGCTGAAATCGCACTTCTTCTTCGGAAAGACAACCAAGCCCATTAGAGTTAAATCTAACTCAGCTACCTTAATAGATATTATGTTCATGAATTTCTATGAACAGAGTCGCCTGTCTGGCGTTATTCTATGTGGTATTAGTGACCACTTCCGGTGTTTCACATAGCAAACCACAAGAATATAACACAGAATGCTCCAACGTCCCAAATGAGTCGAAACAGGTATTCAAAGGCCGACTTTCTGAAATTTATAATGAGTGCAGTCCAGTAGTCAATGCCAAACCAGCTGGCTTAACAATATTAAAGCCGTGGATTACTCGAAACATTCTTAGTTCAATCAAAGATAAAAGTAGACTTTTTGCATCACACGTATACAGTGAAAATTTGGAAGTAACTAATCAATATAAAAACCGACTAAATCATACTATAAGACTAGTCAAAAAAAGGTATTACGAAAAAAAGTTTAACAACTGTTATAATGATATCAAACAAACAAGGAAGGTGATGAATGAACTTACGAATCGAAAGCGACAAAGTAAGCTACTATCAGCATTTATAATCAAGGGAGAAAAGCTTGCTGATTGTGTCAAAATATCAGAAAGTTTTAAGGAGTATTTTAGTTCACTTGGCAGTGATCTTGCTTCAAAAATTTCATCGCCTGGTAACGACTATGTTGATTATCTGCGCAGTGGATATTCGAATACATTTTTTTTCCAGTAGCTTCTTCAAACGAAATAATGAACATAATACATAGTCCGAAAAATGCAGCGGTTGGACTGGATGATATGAAAATACATGTATGGATTTTCAAACCCATACCTGACTGCATAGCACGACCAATCGGTCATTAGGTTAACTCATCACTTGCCACTGAAGTTGTGCCAAATGAATTGAAATATGCAAAGGTAACGCCGATATTTAAATCTGGTAAAGTATATCAAATTGAAAACTACCGGCCCATTTCTATTCTACCGTGTTTCAGCAAAATTCTTGAAAAAGCAGCATCAACTCGAATCCTTAGCTTTATGGAGGAAAATGACATAAAAAGTGCTTCTCAATTTGGTTTTCAACCGAATCGTTGAACTTCATTAGCTGTATTATCACTTGTAGACAAATCGATGAAAGCTAAAGAAGACAAACAAATCAGTATAGCGTGTTTTCTGGACCTTTCAAAGGCATTTGACACAATCAACCACGACAACTTGTGCAGGAAACAGAAACACTACCGATTTAGAGGCGTTACCAATACATGGTCCGAACATCATTTGACTGGGATACTGGGACACATTATACTGTTTCCAGTAAAATGGCACCAACTCTTCATTTAAGGATATATCATGTGACGTTTCGCAGGGATCAATACCTCGACAAACTCTTTTCCTCCTATACATCAATGACATCAAATGTGTTACCGATTTGCTGCATGTATTCTTGTTTGCTGATGACACTAGTGTTATACTATCAGCTGATCCTAACCAACTTAAGACAACTATTACCGAGGAACTTAACAAACTGTTCATTTAGTTCTCTGAAAATAAGCCCTCGCTTTGTGTAAGGAAAACCAAATTCATGCTTATAAAACCATTCAAAAATAATATAAATATCAATTTACCGAAACTTACAATAAACAACATTGAAATTGAACAAGTAAACAGCTTTAAGTTCCTTAGGGTGATCATAAATGATCAGCTAAACTGGATAGACCATATCAATGCCCTATCAAATAGCCTGTCACGCAATATAGGCCTACTGTCGCATATATAACAATGTGATAACCTCAAAGAATGATCATGCCCCTTTACTCACTTGTATATCCTTACCTCCTGTCGGGTAATATTGTTTCGGATATACTTTCTCTACCCAGTTGAGACTCATTGTTACTCTTGAAAAAAGGGCTATCCGACTATTAAATTTTTCTGCTCATTATCAGAGTTCATATGTGTTAGCCAAACAACTTGAGATACTTGCTCTTTCTATAAATGATTTCCTGTGCTTGCAAATTTGCCAAAATATTATGCATAAACATTTTGAATTACCAGAAGTATTTAGGGATATTTTACAAGAGTTTCAAATGTGCATTATTTTCAGAGCAGAGATAACACATTAAATAGAACTTTTCTGTCGAAACATAGTCTACAGATTAAAGCTAGCGATAGAACTCAAGCTAATCTCATCTGTCTCAGCTTTTAAATATGATCTGAAAAAGTATTTACTTAACCTGTAGTTGCACGTTGAATATCACAGCTATAAGCTATTGTGTTCTTTGTGTTAATCAAGTGTTTGTTGTATGTATAGGTCGGAATACAAAATGCTTTAATGTCTATTTCACCAAGTATATACCATAATTGATTAAATCCTTCCTAGTACACAATATCAGGTATAACTCGAGCCCCATGGAGTTTAATTTCCTGCCACATTGTTAACCAGTACATGTATATTCTATTGGTGGTGAAAAAATCTGAAATCTGAAAAGTACCATATCCAACACCAGCTCTCGACCAACGCATTGGCCAGAGGGCCCGATGTTGGGTATGACAGGAAAATGTTCATGTTCAAAAAAATGCCAACCGTTACACAAACCCGTCCAATTATTGTGGAAAATGATTAGCAGGTCAATCGGGAAGGAGATGCTGTCACAATAAACGAGATTCTCGTTAGAAATGGAAATATTACAGATCGTTACCAAGATACACCGGAAGAAGAAAAACAAGAAAGTCAATGTGGAGTCGTGCATGTATCGTGTCGAATTATACCCCTGCGTTCAATATATGAACATTTGCAATCAAAGCGAACATGAAAATCAAATTATATCCTGACTAGAACTTAAAAACTAACTGTAGATGAGACAATAAATGTGTGACGATAAACTGTTGACGGCACCCCTTTGCATAGCTTTCGTTGAAAACCATTCTATTTATTGTTGATGTGGTGCCTCTCTGTAATGTTAAGTAATGACAGCACACAGATGTTGGACATAAATTAGATATAAAAGTTATCGGCAAGGCGCACATTTGCCGCTGTCACTCAAAGCTTTGATCAACTTTGTTTCCTCTCTAGTGTTATTTTCCCTTTTACTTGCCCAGTATTTGTACAATGTGTAAAAGTTTTCACCAAAAAATCATGAAATCTAGAGTACAGCTCTTACCGACAGAATTAAGATTTCCCACGAGGTGTTAAGCGCACCTCACTTCAGAAAAGATCATCAAACCCATCGGTTTAGGTTAGGCTCCATTTGTTATCTAACGTACCATTCGGCATTAAATCCTTAGGGTCTTACCCCAAGCCCCGGGGGCAGTTCCCATCTCAGCGTTATCACAGTCAAGTACCCCGCTTATGGCGACAATGGGTGTTTTGATTGACACCCCGATGGTGTTACGTTGTCCCTTCACGGACATGTTAACAAGAAGCTAATAGGCTATTTCCTGAAGCCTATAGTCCCTTCAGAAGTCACATGGCTTGCCGAACGCAGTCTTAACCAACAGAAAAAAAAAACAGTGTGTGATGTAAGTTATCACCTCAACACGTGTTTATCTTGAATTCTTTAATTGGTATCTTTACCGCTGAAACGTATATTTCAAGCAGGCGGCAGCTTCAAAGTATGCTTCACTTGTGCTTTTAAAAACTCAGTTATGTGGGTAGAGCAGCGGGGACGACTGGAAAACGAAATTCTCCATCAGTGTGCTGATGTGAATTTGTTATAGTCAAATAATCCATGAGTGGGATTTTCTTTCTTGCTATGCACAGCAGTTGCGAATTATCCAATATGTTTCTATTATGAAAGGTAAACCCACGTCTTTTGGTTAGGGGGCGTGTAAGTTTCTATGACATGTATTTAAACATTTTTATGCCACCCGTTATGCGTGATCATTTGTCAACTACAACACTGTTTTAACTGTTTTAGATTTTGTTCTCTAGCCTTATATTTCTCAACTAGTTTGCTGAACTTTCTGAGGAACGGGTTTTGTTACCAACATACGATTATGCCAACGGCCTTGTATTTTTGTAGTCGATCGCCTGATATTGTCGCTCAAGCTGGCTTTCTGTCCGGTCTTGTACATGGGAAAATCTTAGTGAAATATTCATGAGTAGGGCGTAAAGCACCAATGAAATAAATAAATAAATAAATAAATAAATAAATAAATAAATAAATAAATAAATAAATAATATTGTCTCCAATGTCCCATATACAATGACAGCAGGGGGATCTAAAACATTCCACGTATAATGTTAGCCTTGGTGTGAACCCGAAGTCTCGTGTACCAGCACTTGAAGGTCACGCAGATCATCTTTGATCCACGTCCCGCTTCCAGCAAATTTAACGTGAAGACCACCTATGATGCTTAGGGGTGGATCAACGTTCTTTAAATACAGATTAATGAAAATCAATTATGAATAATAAAGCCGCTATATTTAACCCAACTCAGTTGTAACAGAGTGCGGTTTATGTTTCTGTACGTATACATCTTAACATGTGTACACATTCAACAGAGTCCATGTGTTCTTAATTTATGAGCTATATCTCATCGTATGATCAAATTTTAGTACCAAACGTCGCTCGTGAGGTTGCGGCGGTAATTTATTAGATTTCTGGGCTCTGTGATATCTTAATACATATTTAGCAAAGCCAAGTCTTATCGCTAATCTTAATCCTTATCTACACACAATCTGTTGCAACCTGGCCACAAGCCTTGCTCTCGCGCGCCCACCGCATGTACACCGAGAGAACGGCGTTGACTTTACGCCATTGCTCGCAATCTCGCTGACACACACATTAGTGGTTACTCCGATAAAACGTAAGTCCCAGGGCTGTTGTTACGTTAACGTTATGCATTCACATCAAAAAATTGCCTGGCCATTCTCCTAACCCATTCTTACAGGAAAATCGCATAAAGCAGCAAATATGACAAAAGTCTCTTTATAAATATTGAATATTGCGCTCCACAGCATTATACTTTGCAGCAATGAAAGTTTATTTAATTTCTAGAATATATCGCTGATTCTTTTGAAAGTATATCACTTCCAATGGACATAATTTAGGCTTGTTATTTCCTATAACCGTGAAAAAAGATTGAGTATGGTAATATAGAATATATTAAAGCAAGTGAATTAAATGTCTTCCGTTTCTTTCGTTCTTTCTTTTTAACAAACCCGCCCGGATAGCGCAGTTGGTTGGGCGTCCGCTTTCGGACGGGGAGATCTGGGTTTAAACCTGGGTCGGGTCATACCAAAGACTTTAAAAAATGGTACATTCTGCTTCCTCGCTAGGCGCTCAGCAATAAGAGGATAGAGGGTGGACTGGTCGGCCCGGTGTCAGTATAATGTGACTGGGTGAGGGGGCTTGTTGGGTGTCTTCGGCAAGTCGTCTCGGTGAGGCAGCACCAGATAAAAGATACGGTGGAAATCCGTCCTGCACCAAAGAGACACCGCCTTCGTATAAGTGAAATATTCTTGAGTAGGGCGTTAAACAATAAGCATTCATTCATTCATTCTTTTTAGTAAAAACATTGTTTGTCGGCTGATCGGTCTGCCGTGAGGTTCATCTGTTTGTTAACATCCTGCACTTATCATGATTCATTAACTTAGCAAGAAGTCTGGGTGCGCTAAGACATGGTCTTTGGGGGGAGGGGAACCGGACTTGATTTATTTGTTAGGAGTTTGGCACTGCAAGGGACTTATTCATTTCAGTATATCCGAGCATTGTGGCATAGTTGATAGTTGCTCTCAGCACAGATGTATGTATAAGACTAACGCACTGTAAATCAACGAGAAAAGCACCAGACACTGTACTGTGTAACATTGGCTATCTTCCTCTCCTGGGTGGGAACGTTCTTCCAGTAGCCTACGGAGGTCGGGTTTTCTACCCCAGTCTCTACCTGGTTAACTCCCGTCCTGGTCAGCATGCTATAACTGAAATCTTATTGAAAGCAGCGTAATATATCATTCATAAATTAATAAATAGATAAAAATACAAGTAACGCATGACCCATTAGTGCTGTACTTGGCATTTCCATGCTCGTTACAGCGCATGTGTCGCTCTCTACTACTCCCACCACTGACAAATTCAGCACATAAATCATATCACAGGGGTCTCTGTGGCTGAGGGGTTTAGGGCGCCAGTGCATCACAATGACCCAAGGTTCGTCTCATCAAGGTGATCGCTGTGAGTTGAAGACCATCCCACGGTGGCATCCCCGCCACACAGGCTCAAAATATCAAGCTTATCTAGCGCTGGCAATGATGTTGAGCGAGAGTAGAGATCGGTGCGTGTGCTACATGGTCTACGAAAAGCTGTTGCCGATATGATGAGCGCAAGATAACGTAATACGGGAATATTGTCATGTAGTGATATGACACTGTCACTTCGGCACAATGCGACAGACCAGTGCAAATAAAAACGTGCCTACAATAATTATTCACAAACTTATCCACAAAATATGACCTTTTTGAGGAAAAATTTATTTTAGAGGATTTGTTTTGAAAGTTAAGTAATCAACCTCGGTTTTTATTCCATGTAAATGTATATACCCGCCCATGTTAAAGTGCACGGGTTTCCTCCACCATGGTCACATTTACTTCCTGTACAAAACCCACACAAAACAATGATTTAAAGCAATTAAGGCAAGTGTTTACCTACAGCACGCAAAGTTTTGCATTTTAGAAATTTGTAATAAAGCAAATATCACTAAAAATGAATTCTGCTTGAAGGTCATGATAATTTGGGTCCTAGACCACTGTTGACGTTACAGCCTGCGACCTACAATCCCAAACCTGTTTTTTTGACCATTGTTCATTTTGAAGTTCGTAATCACTGATCTTCCGATGTTGATGATTCCCACCTTACTTCATATAGAAAATTCGAAAGGGATTAAAATATATGGACTTCCTTTTAAAACCACACCTTCTTCCGATTTTGAATATTTATACCGACTCCATTAAGGTGTTCTCTTTTTACTAGGAGATGGCATCTGTTTCATTCTAGGTCATATGCTACCCTTTTTTGCTACGCAAGGCTTATGGTCTTTGGTGATATATGCTTGTGCGAACATATAAATTAATTACCGGTGTTTTGCTAATTTTTTCGTTTTGATTGGTGTTTTACACCGCACTCAAGAATATTTCACCTATACCACCGCGGCAGGCATTATGGTGGAAGGAAATTGGGTAGTGCCCAGTGGAAATTTACAACCATCCCTAGCTTGCTTGTAGAACTTCCCACGTATAGCCGGGGAGGAGGCCACCGTCAGCTGGACATGAACTCACAGCGACCGCATTGGTGGGAGGGTCATTGCGCCGCACTAACCACATCGGTCAGAGAGCCACCCCAACCCCTGCCCCTAAACTTAATTTTTTGGTGAATAAAACAAATGACAGTTTTCTCACAAAACACAGCATATGAGATTTCAAGCGTTAGAATCTCTCGAGTGGCTTGTCATAATTGTGTCTAATTCAGCTTACCACGGGGGCAATTACCGTATGGTCATTGTGCTGTGTATATATATATGTTTTCGACGCTTATAGATTTATCTCTTTTTTTCGCTCGCATGAGTCACTCTGATTTATAAGGTTCAACCGCCGATTTGTTACAACCAAACAGGAGGCCCTTGCATAGTGACGTGACTTGATCGAACCCTTCTCTGTCATTAGCAGAGATTTTTCTAAAACCTATTTTTTTTCTTCGATCACACCACACCTTCCTTGAGACGGGAACATTGAATGCCCTGTGAAAATTGGGCACCGCGTAAACAGTTAACCAATCGGTGAATCTATCGGCCATATCACCATGCTCGAACAGTTGACGCCAATCAATAACCTCATGGCCCAATATATAAATCTACAACAGAAATGAAGAAGAGCATGTTACAAGGTATGTAGGCATTTATTTTATGATGATTATTAATAAAGAAGAGATATTCTTACGACATTATGAACAATATTGCGTATGAAACCACTTAGAGTAAAAAGATCTATAATTTGTATCTGTTAAATCTGATTTTTCATTCCAATCAGTTAAATAATGCTCACTTTAGTAGATTTATATTGCAGCCTACAGGTCGTCCGATTTTCTGCACTACTTATAGGTAAGTTTCAATGTTGTGTGCGTAAATGCATAAATGTGAAGTTGGTCATGTTTCCGAATTCGCTTCAATGTTATGGTGTTACATAACGGGTCGGCGTGTTACCACGAGCAATTGGCAACATATGTGAGCAAGACACGTGACTGCGTGGTGGCAGATATAGGAGGAAAAATATTGATAATAATAGCCCACCAAGACTGAATAGTTCAGCGTATGTACGTCGAATGAATATAGAAGAAGGATTTATTTTCATTATAGTATAAAACTTCCCTTTTGGGGTGGAGGCAAATTTTGCTAACTGTACTATACCTTATATAACAGTACGCGGTCACACTGCATAACTTCCAATCTATGACCGATGACCTCCCGAACTAATGCATTAAAACCAGTGACAAATCCAGATTACAGGGCCCAGCTGGATCAGCCATTAGCATGGCATCAGATGTGACGTGTTTGTTTATAGTCAAGCGACAGTTCGAAAAGATGAACGCATGTCCCTTTTCAATTATCTGCTTGGGTTTAGATTGAAATCTTGTACAGTCTGTTCCAGAACAATAGCTGCAAGGGACAAGTGCTTTAAGCGCAATCTGGGGCAGGACATACCCTGGCTGGTGTCCGGAGTTTCACGGAGGAGGCTTATAACTACTGCCTATATCAGCTGACACCTGGAGAATTTCTTCCCCATTCGGCCGTGTACCGAAGACACGTCTCATAAATATATATATCTGTGAAGGTTTCTAGCTTTCGTAAGGTATCCCTGGGAGATTCACTTCAATCTTCCGTCTCGGGGAAAAAAAGGAAGAAGAATTTTAAGCCTCCACGGGCAGAGATGTCTTACCATACGGAAGCTGCGTTAAGCATGAAGACGGCTGACGGGATGATGCCGGAGAACGAAGGTGGGGCGTACAGTTACAATCTGGGCTACCCGTCCCAGTACAGCTCCAAATATCATCGGTACGGCCTCGAACCCGCGACATCAGAACATTACAGTTACCCGTCGGCTGTTCAAGGAATGACCGCATCCGAACTGATGCCGGGGTACACCTACCCGATGCCCTTCGCCTCCATGCCGCATTTCCCCAGCGCTTTATCCCCCGGTATGGACCGCTACACCTTGGGCCCCAATGGCAAGCCCAAGAGAAGAAGGGTCCAAACGGTTGCCCAAAGGCGGGCTGCCAACATCCGGGAGCGGCGACGAATGTTCAACTTAAACTCGGCTTTTGATTCTCTCCGCGGTAAGGTCCCGACGTTCGCCTACGAGAAAAGACTGTCCAGAATAGAAACCCTACGGCTGGCCATTACTTACATTGCATTCATGGCCGATCTCGTAAAGGGGAAAGAACCGGACAAGATTAAACTACACAAACTAAAAACAGTGGCTTTGGACGATAGTAAATATTCGGACGATGATGAACAATCCATGGACGATTCTTTAGACAAAGAACAAGATGTGTCTCCATAAAGATTGTGCTGTTGACGTTGTGAGATCCTTGAAAAAGCATTTCTGGAAAGAAAACTGTTTTTGATGTTTTTTGTTTTGTTTCAAAACATGATTTTGAATTGGACGAGAACTAACAACGATGTTCAGCGATAGGGATCAATGCACAGAAGCACAGTGGAATTGTGTGATACGTGGATTATTTCGTGATTTTCAGAAATAAGAGTTCAGTAGTGTAACTATCACGAGTGCAATACCTGACATTTTTATTTCGACTTGGAAATACGAGACGAATATACACGGCGAAACGATGCAAGTTGTACGTATATGCCGGAAATGTGCAATACCAGTTTTTTTTAAATATTTAAATGTATGTATATACCTTTTATTTCATAAATTATATTTTTATTTTCATGGACATTGTGCTGTTATAGTGCCGATTTGGAATTGAAAATAAGCTATCAGTTGTTAAAAGTTACTTGTGTTTATTATTTATTTGCTTAGATCTCGAGAAAAGTAAAATATGTGAGGATGTATTATCACTAAATATCGCTTTTGGTTTTCTTTTTTCGTTTCCAAACTTTCTATACGCAGTGTAAAATAGGCTTGTCATGATTCGAGTTCGATATTCATTGTAGGCTCGTAATAAGGAAAACATCACCTCGAGTTGCTGAACTCGATTTTTGTTATTAATACCAAATATTTCAGGTAAAGCTATATAGGATGAATTTTCACCTTTAATAGCCTAGTTTGTTCAAAGGTGGATCATTAATTTAATACACTGTCATTTTCAGCCAAGTTACACTGTGAGAAAATCAGAATGTAATATCATGTATGTAATGGTAAACTAAGCGGCGGAATCTCGTTCAGCTACAAGTGACACCAGGTAACAAATAGACGTGTTGGTGACATCTGGAGTTACTAAAATACCCGAACAAAGGCGTTTCTGGCTGTGGACAGTATACATCCATGTTTCTGTGATACAGTCATTTTTTCAGGTTAAACGTTGTCTTTTTTTTTGTTAATTTAGCACAAAATTACTCCCAAACATCAAAAGTGTTAAAAAGCCCCCCCCCTCCCACAAAGGTTGAATTATGAATTTATACTAAAATATCTGATAAAATAAACAACAGATTTAAAGAAAAGTTAACTTTTAAAACCGTTTGCTTAAAAAATCCCTATAAACTGGTGATATTCGTGCATAACATCCATGAAAAAGTCTATCAAAAATTAAATACAATATGGCGGTTTATTCATAATTCAGTTAACGAAATAATGCAGATGATATTATATAAAATCTTGATAATGTCGATAAGAAAATATGTTACTATTTCTTTAGAGTATTTGTCGCCGTTTTACAGGTGTGAATTGCAGCTGCATACGGCATGCCCATTTTACCACCGCATATATACTTTTACATGGCGAAGCAGATTTCTATTCTAACATAATCATGCACAATCGCAAAACACATACGCTAGCACTGGAAAAAGACAGATTTTCATCAGTAAACTACAAAAAAATTTTTGAATTCTTTGGTCATTTTTACACATATATACTCTGATCTGAGAGCCTGTCACCATATTTCCACACCTTTATCATGTATAATACAGAGACTATATCTATTTCTTAATAACTTATTTTATCCATTTTGCTTAACCATAGCGTCTTTGAGCGGCATGCTTTTGGTGAATCTATATCATATACCCGCTGTCATCGTTGATGGAATACTGGAAAAACTAATTATTTTAGAGCAGTCCGTCTGAAACTTATGCCATGTTGCAATGATGATGATGCTTATAAAAACTGTGCTAGCCATTCCCTAAAAGGTGTGGGGTCCCCCGTGGCTCAGTGGGTTAGCGCGTTAGCGCAGCGTGGAGACCCAGAAGCTTCCAAGCAATGAGGTCGCTGTGAGTTCAAATCCAGCTCATGCTGGCTTCCTCCCTGACCCTACGTGGGAAGGTCCGCCAGCAGTCTGCGAATGGTCGTTATCCTCCCACCATAATGCTGGCCGCAGTCATATAAGTGAAATATTATTGAGCACGGGGTAAAACACCAGACAAACAAATAAGTAAGTAAATAAATGAAAGGTGTAATTTACACCATGATTACAGTAACTACCAAATCTAAGCCACCTGTTAACCACAAAATATGCAAACTCTTTCATGGGAAATATTCATTCCTATCCATACATACAGAGTTGTTAAACGCGCTTTCTCGAACATTTAATACATTTTTAGCGTAATTATGTTGTATACATGTATATGTCGAAATGTTTTGCTGCTATTTGTAAATAAAAAAATGCTGCACCTATATGTTCTAAATTTTCCGCACAGGTATGAATCAGTCAAATTTTTGTTAAAATTTATACATGTATTTATGTAGGAAATGACTGGACAATCCTGTGTCAGTTAATGCGCAATTTGCACACTCTGGGGATTCTTCCACAGTGAACGGTATTCATTTTCCAAGCAGTTATACTTAGGTGCAAAAGAACTGTACACATGCGCAGTCTGGGCTGCAGGGTATTTGAAACGTGGTTTACAATATATTATATGTTTCGAATAGGTGGTCTTCGTAGCAGATGGATTTGCGCTCTTGCACAGCGCAAAGGCCCATGCAGGTGCTTTTCAACAATGCGATGACCTCTTCTCTGGTCATACGTGAGAAGGTCTGTCAACAATCTGCGAATGGTCGTGTAATTTCCCCGGACTCTGCCCGGTTTCCACCCACCATAACACTGACCGCCGTCGTATAAGTGAAATGTCCTTCAGGACGGGGTAAATTTCAAGTGAAATAATTATGAAAATGTATCGAATAAAACATATATATGTGCTTTACTTCAATCAAGATGAAAATGTATACCGCATATGATCTTTTTATACAAATCTCCGAAGAAACAAAGAATTTACTAACTAAAGAAATATGTAGTTCTTTATCTTCTATCCAAAAATTCATACAAGAGAGAAAACGACAGAAATTCAAGGCACTGAACAACCCAGCGTTCATTTGCAACCAACCGAGGTAAATAAACTGACAATTGGTTTAGTCTGCGATTTTAACTGTCCTTACTAAATACCTAACAACTGAAAACAAGCATACCTCTCCAGTGCACAAGTCACCACTAGACATCCAGTTGCAGAATTCTGTATCAGATGATGATCCAAATCGTCTAATACAGCAAAGGTTGTTCTCAGGGCCGTATCTTTTTTCCCTAGAGATGGAATAGACATTGCATTTGTCTTGCATTCGGTAGAGTAGTTTGGGTTGACAAGCTAAAAAATACGCATCCGCATCAACCACATTGCGTGACTACATTTACGCAAGTATGACAGCACATTTCCCTTATCATTATTGTATTCGTTATTCAGTGCTCACTATATCGTTATTTTAATACCAGCACTTCAAGACCTTATTTCGCATTTCACACAAGTTTTCCCGTTTTTATCCATGGTATACAGCATTCTAATTGATTGTTGATCGAACTGAATGATGCACATTTGTTTATTTATTTATTTATTTGTTTATTTATTTGCTTATTTATTTATTTATTTATTCGATTAACGGTCTATTAGATTTATTTATTTATTTCATTGGTGTTTTACGCTATACTCAAGAAAACCTCCTGTATATACACGAAGGTGTCCAGTATTATGGTATGAGGAAACCGGGAAGACGGGGAATAACCTTTGCCATTAACCGGTTGGTAGTAAACATTCTCATGTAAGGCCGGAGAGGAAGCCAGCATGAGCTGGACTTCAACTCACATCGACCACATTGCATGGCCCATGGATCATTACGCTGAGTCCTCCTGTCGTACGTGGGAATGTCCGCCATTAACCTGCGGATGGTCATGGGTTATCCCCGAGCTCTGCCCAGTCTTCTCCCCACATAATACTGGCCGCCGTCCAGTAAGTGAAATATTCTTAAGTATGTTAAACAGCAATCAAATAAATAAATCAGTAGCCAGGTAACAAAATGTGTGGGTTCATCCCCAGCGTTAAAGTAAATTCCCGCACTGTCACTGTTATCGTATGGTGCTATAGTAAAGCCACGCCCGCGAGGCTGTTTACGCTGTCTAATATTTATTGGAAACCCGTTTTCTTCCACCAAATTGAATACTGTGTTCACATTCGTACGTCCTGTCTGTGAAAGTTCCGCTGCCTTTTCCCAAGAGCTCATTGGTTTGCACATGTTTCTAGGTTTTTCCTACACCCATGACCATTGTCAACCATCGTATAAGTGAAGAGTTCTTGCGTTAAGCAAATATGAAATAATTAAACTGAAAGTCATATTGTTAAGTACATAGCTCATTACAACATCATTCTGAGGACTGGATGAATAAATACATAAAATTTTATATTTAACAATATTTTCAAGGTTTTAAAACGTTTTTATACTGTGATATACACGGAAACTGAACCACTGGCTGTATGATGTCTTATCAAATTATATCTTTTTTCCTATATATCTATATACTATCTATTCAAGTGTAAGTCCAAAACCAGTCTTAGGACAGTTCAAAACATTTTCATACTGGAAAAAAATTTCTATAGCAAAGAACTTTGCTTTAAATATGGTCTGTGATGTGATACCCATGTATGTGAAAACTTTTTGCTCACGGTTTAGTGTATAGATGAACAGATATCATGGAGTAAAACTAAAATTTTGCATTAGTGATCAGTATCGGTAGTAAATCGATTTAAGCTAAGATTCCTTTTTTCACATTATGAAAGCTCCCCATTTTTAATAGCGCTGAATAAGTGCCCACGTGCTCATGTAAATTTCACACGAGCTGTAAACTGACATGGCAGGTAATTTACAAACACCTGTGGCTTCCCCTGTCGTCTGCAAACTACATTTTCGGCTTTACCTGTAGCGGCTAATCTAGACAACGCCGTAACAGCTGTGCAGATAATTCTGCAATGCCCCTAATCAATTGTCAGTTATAATACAACGGTGTTTTTGCTACGATCGATCGACGACCTATACAGGAAGATATGGACCTGTATTTAAAGTTACAGCTTTCTGTATAACTGTTTAAAATGTCCGTATCCTACGACGTTATAAATAACATTGTCTTATCAACATTCATTCATGCGTAACACTCTTCGATGCCTGCCCAGCGTTATAGGAGCAATACCACGATACTTATTTTCCTCGCGTCGTTTCAGATATTACAATTAAAAGCCAAAGAAAACTTCATGTATCGAGTAAAAATCACTCAGCATAAAGAGGCCCCTTAGAAAGTATTAATCTTATTTAACTTATTATGAACATAATATGATATTTGTCGTATTAGGAAAGGAGATAAGGAAATTAACTGCCTCACATAATGACATTTAATCCGAAAATTTAACCTTTCATCGGATTTTGCAAACTATTTACATTTATAATGTACATTCTACCCCATCCAATTACTTTAAACTTTCATAACGGTCATAATACTGATAGAAAATATATATGACAAAGTGGATCAAACAAGGCCAGTGAAGACAGTAATAGTTTATAATTAACTGACAAGATCTGGTCATGTATAGCCAGTGGAATATAAATCTCAAGGAATATGGCTAAATGAGTAGACCTACGATATTGCGTGCGATAGTAATATTTATTTATTTATTTCATTGGTGTTTTACGCCTTACTCAAGAGTATTTCACTCACTCTACGGCGGTCAGCATTCGCAGAGAGAAGAAGCCTGCATGAGCTGGACTTGAACTCACAGCTACCACATTGATGAGGGACACCCGAGTCACTACGCCGCGATGGATTCAATCCAGTTAAGCCATGCAAAATAATAATAAGTGACAGTAGCTAGTTGTGTGGAAGCATATTTGAATAACAACATCCTGGTGGTAGACTGGTATCGGGATTTACAGCTTGCGTTTCTGACTCACTCACGTGAGCTTTATATGTACTCTTGTACAAAATAGAAATATCTTTCTCCAATCTTGAAAACTCACGACCACTTCGTCTTGACTCGCTTTTTACTGATTTCATTTTGGATTTGTGTATATATATAATGCCATGCTGAAACTTAATTAATAATTAAGAGGAATTAATTAAGTAATAATTAACAATTCGTGTTTTGATTTTTCATTTACTTGGAAAATCGTCTTGTATATGTATAACGAGTGGTATCTGTGTTGATAATTTACAATTACGCATTTTCGTCCTTGATTCCGTATGTATGGTTCGTTTCACATCAAATTCTGGTTGTGGGTTTTTTTTTTTTTCTGAAATATCACCAATATAATGCACCACAGCACCAGAGCAGCGACGACAGTGTGAAAGTTGTCAGATGGTCACACGTTTCCTGCGATATCCTGCCTCTTACCTCAGTTAGGGTTTTATTCTAAATGTTCATGAAAGTGTTTAAGGAGTAACAATTTACAACTCCCTAGCGCCATGACTTAAGCAGTATTAGGTAATTCTGGTAAAAATTACAGTGATGTTAAATGCAACACGCTGAGAGATGATTTCTAATTGATGTTTTCCCCTGATTTCACTGTCTTAGAAATTACCAATTCTTTCTGAGCGCATCGTGACGAGTAAGTCTGTTTTTTCAACTGCTAACAAACACGTGATAGGGGCTTACATTGGTAAGCCATCACAGAGAATGCATTTATACCCTTCTTACCTACCTTCTATGGTGTTCTTTTTGTGCCACTTGTATCAACCCCAACCGTCGAGGTTGAGTTTCAAAACTCAATATCGACTTTGTGCGACGATTTTTTGCAGGCTAAAGGTCTTTTTTGACTTCGCGTTGTGAAACACAACGTCGAGCTTGCCATTAATTTTCCAACGGGAGTGTGTTTGCCGTGGGCGCTCCGATTTGGTCCACCGACGTGTGCGCGAATTTTTTGTGAGAATGATATTAAATAAATAAATAAATAAATAAGTAAGATAAAACCAAAAACACTGTCATATATTAAGAGGAGAATTTTGAGTGTGGTGCTAACCAAAGGTCAAATAAATAATCAAAGATTTTAAATTTTGGTCCCACCCATTTAGTAAAGAATGAAATAGCGCAAGTGTAGATCTATTTCACAGAATGAATTTCCGTTTAATGTTATAATATGGAGAGGAAAATTGTACTATTTCTCCCGCTATATGCCTCTTTGCACATTATGTCATCAACATATACCTAGTGTTCATCCTCAATCCTGTTTTTTTTTGTTATAATGTACACTAGAATTTTAATTTCTACTTAATTAATAGTAGTTCTACTTAGGGATGCTGATGTTAATATTTTGCATCAGTCGGAAATAATCGTTTTAGTCGGACAAACTTTACAATGCCGCATACAGAACACAGTTGTACTTTGGAAGTAAATAAAACCAACTTGTCAATAATTCTGATAGTAGTGTAGTGCTTTGGATGGAGTTAAGGACAATTTAGCAGCCCCGCAGCCTGCTGTGACGGCTTGACCTTGAATGGTTTAATCGCGTAGTATTCAGTGGCAACGCAGGCCAAACCAGGTAACATATGTCACGGTGAATAGCCTTTGCTCCGAACTCTGCCGCCCTTGAATTGAGAGAGTGTTCCAGGCGGAGAAGACGTGAAAGACGTTCCCAGGATGCCGAAGTCGCCTGCCTGCTGAGCCGTTGTATAGCGTTAGTTGGGGTGCATATAGGAGTTAATCCTATCAGCGAGGGCAAATAACGATATTCAAATAGGGTCTGTTCGGGGCGGAGTGGTGTCAGCTTGTGTCGTTATTTCAACAGCAGATCGCAGCACATCTCCACAGATCGATAATTCACACACATTTAGCAGATCACTTCCCAATTTCTTTTGGCGCTTCTGTTTGGAGATGAGAACAAGACAATGGATTCAGACGCGGTGTGAGAGGAGGGAGACGAGTGGATTTCAAAAGGAGGCAAGGTGGGAGAGGGGGAGAGATATAACGGATCATTATTGAATACAACACTTCAAACAAACTGATGATTATGCTAATAGAGTGTCTCAGTAGAGAGCGGGGCCTGTCTGGGACGTCAACGGTTAAGCAGTGGTACAACTGTGATGGGCTCTGTTTTCTGAAGAAGAACTCAGGTACTTTGAGATCGAGTGCCCAGCTGTGTCTAGACAATTCCACACGCCCCAACGTCCACATGGAAATAGATTTTTCAAAATTAGCCTTACAACGCCGTAGATCACATATATAAATCAGATCCCGTTTTACACGGGATCGAACTACATCGGGTCAAGCAGTAAGATATTTCTGATCCAAATCTGAGAGAGAGACACTCGTATGAAAGGATGAAATATACAAAATAACATACGGAAATACGCGACACTCGCACTCTGATAGCATGCGTCCAGCCTCCCTTTTAATGTGAATGATCTAAGGTTAGATAGGGTTGCAGCAGTTTGACTGATCAATCTGTGCTAAAAGACAGGATGTCAAATAATCTGACAGACGAACCGACGTACAGACTGGCATGGAGGGCAACTTTTAATGTTCTAAGTAAGGATGTGAGGTATGTCTAAGAAATATATTAGGAAGTAAAATAATTGTTTACATTCAAACACATGCATGTAATCTGAATTATGATAATATTTATGAAAATGTTAAAAATACAACAGTGATCATAAGCCAGGTTGAATTCATTTGTTAGGTGAAAAGTCCAAATTCAGTGAAAATATATTTGTTAAACATGTGTAACTATTCATTTAACGTCATTTATAACATTATTACGCGAAGAAAATATGTACCAAGAGGTGGTACCAATTAACCATCATACAAAACTTTTTCGAATACTCTTTTCTCCTGAAAGAGAAAATCAAAATAAATATTAAAACTATATCTGCAAATGTATTTTCAGGTTCTTTTGTCTGAGTTTGGCATAGTTTTTGTGTTTTGTTCTCCTTGGATCTGTATTTCCCCGTGCCCTTGGAGAAATGCAACACACGGCGATGCTCACGTGGTGATAGGCGCAGTCTGTCGTTTCTTGAGTACTACATGTTGTCAGTCAACATGTTGTGCATATGTGTGCGTCACATGCACTTCGTCAGTATTTTGCCAAAGATCGGTGGTTTACCTTCAATTAATATGGAAACCGACCTTCGTATGCCAGCCTTCAACGAAATCCGGGTCACCAATCGTTAGACCAGTTTCCAAAAACGATAAATGACGCAAACCATCAAAGAACCAAGAAAATGTATAAAATATAAAAATTAGGCCGCATTCATGCAAAGAGGAGTCGACAGTTTTCATCAATGACGAAAAGACATAGTGAATGTTCTAGGCTGGTGAATACAAGTTTAGTTTCGGGGCTGGCTGTCACTATAAATGTGAGTAATTCTGGAGTATGACTGTAAACAACAATCAACTCAATCTATTAATACATTGACTAATTAATCAATAATACTCCAAAGCAATAGGAGGCGTGCCCCGTGAATCTGTATTAAGCTCTGTTTTCATACTGCAGTGAAAAGATCATAAATTGAATATTAACATGTAATGTTAATTACAATCCAATGTTACTAAAATGTTATAAATTTTATTATTTTACATCAAATTTACATGTAAATTAAAAACTGAAGCAGAGAAATTTCACAGTTTTGAACTTAAAAGTAAACTGTTCGCATAATGCATTAAACACTTGAATTGTAAATGCAGTTAAACTTTAGATCAATAGGCTAACAAGTGTTGTGTCCATTTACGTCATTTTTCACTAATTTGCACAAGAAATACGCAATTTTTCGAATAGCCAACATTGCACTTTACAGTGTCTGTGAATAGCAAAACACCCCGAAAGATCGATTGGGTGGTGGTGGAGTTTTTCTAGGGAAACATATACAAAGGTTCCTGTTTTTATAGTGAGGTACTGTCTATAGCGTAATGCATTATTTAAACAACAGAGAGAGCGAAAGCACAGCATTGATAATAGAACGTCAGATGGTTGTTCTTAATTTAAACATTTTGAGTCAATTGATTAAAAAAATATTAGTGCAGGGCAAAACGTCGGCCAAATATAAATTTAATTAACTGTATTAATCGGTTATTGATCCAAAGTAAAAGCACTAAATGATGAAATTGTGTTTGAAATTCATTAAAAAAAAAGAAAAAAAAAGAATAACGTCAAGCTTTATTGATGAACGTGTCACGGAGTCACTGTGACATAAGGCTTCGTCTGGAGGTCACGTGACACCATTTATTACCTGAAGGTCTTCAGAGTTGGGTGTTGGCGGGGTGGGTACATGCGTTGACAAAGGTTCGAGTCTGGTTTATTACAAATCAATTCGCGGTTACACACAACAAATCGGTAAAAACACATTTCAAATCTAGACATTAAATTAAGCACATGCAAAAGTGAAGGGAAACAATGGAAAGCATTTGCTTTTTACCTCACGTTTGGTAAAAATGTGATACCACACATCTATCTTGCGGTCTCGGCTGTAACGTTTCGAATCAAAATTTTGAGAGAGTATCTCTCCAATAAGACATGGTGTGAAAATTGGAATCATTATCAGAACCAGCTGTTTGAGACATGGGCAATGTATAGGCAGTAAGTATTCACCTAAATTCGACGTAAGTAGAGGATTACATCTTTCATAACATTTAATAAAAGTTACCTGGGAAATGAAAAGTACATGTACAACGAGTTGAATTTGACATCTTTTATTACATGGGTATTACACATAGGCCTTGATAGGCATAGTCGTCAGCTGATGCATGAACTTACTTAGTTTAATGGAAAGAATATTTCTTCTGCTTTCTAGTTTCTTTGTCCCTTAATGACTGTAAAAACAGCCTGCTATCAATGTTTGTTTCTCGTTACCTGCACAGGAGTGCTACGAACAAATACGCGCCCTTCTCGGTTGCGACGATGTAATAATTGCATTACTCCGTCACTGATCTATGGGTGCGTGCGGCAACACCGGTAGTGTGACTTTCAGTTCCTGGTTGTGACGTTGCAGTAGTTGTTTACGCTGTCATGTACTGCATTAGGAACGCCTGCGTGGAAGTATGACGTGACCTTAAACATTTAGACTATCGCTATGAATTCAAGTTCAGCTCAAGCTGGCTTCCTCTTTGGCTGTTCGTGAGAATGTCCGCCAGCAACATGCGGATGGTCGTGGGTTTCCCCAGGCTTATCTGTATCTACATCTAAACCCTCGTCACGCTAGGGTTAGCAAATTTACGATGGGATAAAACTGGGCAAAGCCCGGGGGAAACCCAGGATCATTTGCATGTTGCTATAGCGTACACCTTCCAACGAATACGACCTGAACCATTGTGCTGATATAGCACGCTTACCATTCGCTCTCGGAGGCCCAGGCTAACAAATTGTACGAAAACCACCGAAGAGTTTGGCTTTTGTGAAGACTTTATACTTATTTATTTTCACTTCACATCATTCTCAAGTAAGATGTTTTTACTCATACAATAGCTGTAAGTTTTATGGTTGCAGGAAGCCGGAATGCCCGGAGAAAGCCACCGACCTTTTGGCGAGTCACTGACAAACTACATATGACTTTCAGGCAACACTTTAAGCGGTGCTACATATTGTACATATATGTCGTCTGTGCAAAAACAACGGCAAAAATGTGAAAATACGATCGTTACTATGTTTGGATGAAATCGGACAATTGGACCCAGGGCTCTTCTTGTTCATGGGTGTGATATTGTATATGGCTTGCAAAGCAGAGCAGCACTCCATCCTGTAAAATTTACCCTATTCTGCTTTGTGCTTTTGGGCCTGTAATTTGTAAATCTTTGAACATTTACACGGTCACTGACAGACTTTCCTTACATGTGACTTTCAGGTGACACTTTAAGCTGTGCTATATATTGCACATGTCTGTCGTCTCAAACCATTTTCTTAGTCCTCTGGAGCCAAAAAATCTTTCGGCTTTATAAGCCGTTTGTGTGTGTCCATTATATTATATTTTTGGTATCCGATTTTTAATATGGCTCATTCACTTTATTAGGAACTGCCCGCGTTAGCACAAGACGACTACCTTTGCGTGGGATGTTGCATGCAGCTGCAGCGAATTTGCACAAGTGAATTACTCATCTTATTGGTGTTTCAGGCCGTACTCAAGAGTATTTCACTTATACGACGTCTGCCAGCATTATGGTGATAGGAAACGGAACAGAACCAAGGCAAAACACATGACCATCGCCAGATTTTTGGTAGACCTTCCCTTGGAATCAACCTGAAGTAGATTTGAACTCACAGCGACCGCATACGCTAGAGGCTCCTGGGTCATTGTACTCCACTAGCACGCTAATCAAAAGGAAAAAAAAAGAGAAAGAAAAATATAATATTTCTGAGGCCTCCTTGAATACCATGGGTATTCAAGGAGGCATCAGAATTATTTTTTTGCAACAAAGTATAGAGCTTCTAAAACTATCCACTGATAATGCAGAACTGAATCGTCTAAAACCCCCAAATATAGTTCTGGTGCTTTACACGTATGTTTTTATTTAATGGCAAAAATTGCACCCGTGTTACCAGTATATAAATTTACACCATGAAATAATGTGAACCAAAAAAGATAATGCAACTAGCATGGTAATGCCGTTTTTATTCTTTTCTCTCGGAAATGGGAGCTTGAATCCATATAAAGCCCTCGGTTAAAGTAACATCTTGTTCATCACCTGCTTCACGATCGAGGAAATATGAAAACTAACTCCATTTAACTATAACCCCTGGGCACAGCGATTCTTTGAAGCCTGAACCCAGGGCAGATAACAAAACCCCTACCTTCAAGATTAATATGACTGGTTTGTTTGAACGGCTAATCTCTCCGTAAAGAGAACTGAAGGGAAAACAAGGAAACGTTAATGAGGCCGGCAATGACTGGGGAGAGAAAGTGGGCCAGACTTGCTCGAGTGTGGCTTTGTTTCAAGAGCCTTGTTTGCCCAGTCTGGGTTGTTTTTTAAGGCAAGGTAAACATGTTCGTGGTCGAAATAGCCAATACGATTAACTTGAAATTAAGTGCAAGTTTATCAATTTTCGCTTTTTTCCTTTCCATTTTTTTCTGTCCCGAATTGGGTGCTGCATATTGTGAAAGGTATGCCTGTTGGTAAATTACAAGTGACTGATATCTGTCTGCAAACAAAATGTGATATACCCAGTAATGTTTAAATTACTAGACTCAGAAGTCTCTCAGCATTACTGTCGCTTTGGGTTTAGTTTCAATCTTAGGCTGGCTTTCTCCCCTGCCATGTATCCTTTGGAAGGTCTATCAGCAACATCCGGATCGTCGTGGGCTTTCCCTAGGGCTCTGCCAGACTTCCACCCACCGTAATACAGGCGGCCGTCTTATAAAGGAAATCTGCTCGAGTACAGAGTAAACAGCCAATCAAATAATTAAATAAAACAAGTGAGTGCGAGGTAGTGGATTGGCACGAAAAAATCTAACGAATGTAGATTAATCATGTATTGTATAAGGTATGCTTTTACTTCCATTCAAACTTATGTATTCATTTATTTGTTTGAATTGTGTTTGTTGTGCACCTCTAAAAACTCTCTAAAAACGACTGTGCACCTCAGGTGAGCTAAGTGCAACAAAATAGTGTGTGACAGTGCATAATTTACATACCTCTACACAAAAACTGTAGATGTTCAATTTTGCTACAGTTTGTGTGCCATACCGTGGTACACAGTCGTTTTAAACATTGTGTTTTTACACCATATATTTCATCCTAATGACGACTATCAGTTGTATTTATACAATAAAAATTAAGTTGATATTGCAGCACAGTATACTATATTTCCTCAGTGATGTGTTATTATTATTATTTTATTGCAATTACTGCCTTGTAATTTTACGTTATTGACAGCAAAATTGATATTCCATTACACTAACACAATTATTCTCTTCGAATTACTGAAAAAATTTCTTGTGTAGATATATAAAATTATAGCCAGTGGCAAGAACAAAATCGATTCTTTCTTCATTCATGAAAGAAGTAGTGTTCTATCCATGTAAAAGATCAGTTTTCTTTTTCAGAATATACCATATAGTTAAGAATATGTCACTTCTCTGGCGGCAGACAGTTTTTGTTTTCTCGTACTACGACGTACTTAAAAGTATTTCACTCCAATGAAGCTTTTACACCGCAACATAAGGGAATGTTTCACTTATATGGTGGCTGCCAGGATCATGTCTTTATTGGACCTAGACGTCCAAACTGACATTCGTATACAAGTCGTTAACAAAACTGGGCGTGCCGGGCCTATAATGGCAAAACCAGTTTCCAATAAAAGACAAATAACCGAAACCACCAAAGAACTAAGGAAATATAAAATATAAAGATTCAGGCGGATTCATGCAAAGAGAAGCAGACAACACTTTTCAATGATAAAGAAAAGACGCAATAAATGTTCTAGGCGGATGACTAAAAACAGTTTACAAGTCGTGTAATATTTTAGTACATATGCATGATCTCGATAATCAAATATATATATATCAGTTGCGCTTAGATTGCAGCTATATATCCCATGTGGCGATCATGCTCAACACAATGAACATACGGCAAGATGAAGTAGATCAAGAGTTCCAACCATTCTGAACACTCCGCACTTACAAAGAACGGAAGTGTACTCAGTGCAAAATTTAAGAAAGTTACAGTGAAGAAATATCCTTGACACACCAGTTTTTGCAGTAATAACTTGTGACAATTGAATTCATCACACAGCACACATGATTTAACAAATGATATAAGACGCGATATGAATACGCTATACATATATATAGGCCGGCTGACAAAACTTCTGGAGCAAGACAACAGTCCAGCTTAATACCGAGGGAAGGACTCGAACTCTCGACCTGGTGTAGACTGATGGAAGTGGTCTGATGCCTGTTTCACAAAGCTGTTCCAAATTGCTCCTGGTGTAACCTTCGATAAAGAGATACATCACCATTGTAAATGCGCTAGATGCGGCGTTGTGACACCTTTGTAAGACATACCACTGAATAATATATGCGATGCAGACTGTAGATCGCTCACGCCGGTGGCTATACTTCGCAACCCTGGTACTGATTCCAGATATGTTGCTCTACGCAAATTCAGTCCATAAATCTTTTTCATGACATGTAGCTAAATCAAACTTAGCCACAAATTTATGTCCGCGTGATGTAAGGAAATAAAAGTATATAGCATGAATCGCAATTTTAGCCCGGTCTTTACAATGGAGTCTCCAGGATGGAGTCCCGGTCTTCATCCTGGAAATGGATGAAATAATGAAAAAATGAATGAATGACTATAGCCTAACGCCACTGTGGTTGAATGGATTGCAGCCTCACCGTAGAAAATTGTACTAATCTAAACCTTAGGTCTTTGAACACGTTCGAATTGTATAGATAATGCTCCGAAGGTTCATCCACTTTTTGTTATGGTCACAAAGCTTTGAATGGGACACACAACTTCCAAGCACACATGTGTGCATATCAATCTTTGTCCCAGAAAAAATCCTGAAAGCCTCACGATTAGGCAACTGCATAAAACCCTTATCGAGAAATACTGCAAATTATAATCAAATCGATTGCTTTATCCCGGCTAGCCTGCAATAAACACTATATTTTTACACAGTTCCACCGAAAGCTTTGTGGGTTTACATCGATATCCCATTTAGGAAAATAATTGCCCTTTACTGCAATTTGTCATTTCTTATACGTGTATTTTTTCTTTCTTACTCAACCCTATGTTGAAAAGCAATGTACACGAGTGTATGTATTGTATTATCCAACACGAAATATATATTTCAGTCAGACGAATATACATTAGACATTTTTCCAATTCCTTTCTTTATTTATTTAATTCATGTTTTACGCCGTACTCAAGAATATTTCACTTATACGACGGAGGCCAGCATTGTGGTGGGAGGAAACCGGGCAAAGCCCGGGGGAAGTCTACGACCATCCGCAGGTTGCTGGCAGACATTCCCACATAAGGCCGGTGAGGATATTTTCCAACTACTAAAAGTATGACTGTTTTGGGGCGTAAAACGGCATATAGAAATGTTTAATCATTCGTGTCTTTTCTTCCCATGACCATATTAACCGAATTTCATTTCTTAAAGCTTATTTTAACTCTCATTTATGCTGAGTCATTTATTAAAGGACAAGGCCAATTATCTTTGATTGGGTTTCATTTGCTTCTAAATGTCTTTTCATAAATCTAAGACCCGCTCAAGTTTAAAATAGTTTTAAGCGATTCATTAATTAGTTTCTGGAACGGAAGTCACGCATGCTGTGCAAGTAGGGAATGCAACAACAACACTTGTGTCACTAATGTCACTGTCAGGCTACAAAGCTGAAGTGTGTCAATTTATCAATTGTATGTGCATTCCTCGTGTCAAAGGCCTTTAAACAACATTATATACGTCCTTCATGATTTACATATACTGTAGTACACTATTATATATACTGTAATCCAACATAAATTCACATTTTGCACACGATAGACGCATTCACGACGTAAACAATATAGACTTACGGTGCAGTGTATTGACAGGAAATAATAAAGCTTTTTTGGCGGGGAGCTGGGTGGGCCTTGTTCAGTATATGCTACAAACACAGATCTCTCTTTTTACGTCCCTTAAAATCAAATATTCGCCAGCACATATATACATATTTACTACATCAGTGATTTTATCAAGCGCTGTCTTCAATGAAATATGGTGAAATCGATCGTACGTTTATATATTAATGGTATTTGTATGACAGGCGTATATATACATATATATGTATATATATATATAATCCAATTTTACTCAATTCATACCCAACCTTGGATACCCAGCCAGCAATCGCCAAGTCATACGAAGCAATAATTTACGCCGGCTACACCAATATGTAAGTTACATTATCTTCCTATTCCCATGGCTTTGTCCAGTATGAAAGAAACGGAACTTTGACGAACTTCACTCCACGTATGCATATATTCTGACTCATTCTACGCACATTAGTGTGGTCGATGTGAGTTCAAGTTCAGCTCCTGCTGGCGTCCACGCCGGTCATACATGGAAAAGTCTGCTAGCACTTCAGCCGCAGGTGCCGGTGTAGGTTTCCCTCCGAGCTCTCCCCGCTGTCCCGTCCTCTCAAATCATAAAGCAAGCCGCTGTCGTATTAGTGAAATATTACCTACTACAGCATAAATCACCAATAAAATAGATAAATAAGTCATTCTGTACATGTACAACACATCCGTGCAAGTAGTGAGTACACCTTTTCACATATATTTCGTGTACATTTATTCATCAGTTTATGATACAAGCGATTTCATTTAATATAATAATTATTTCACGACAATTCGCAACACAAATGTACGGAACTGGTGGGGAAAATCCCCACACAGGACTTAGTATATCCCTAAAGAAACGTAGAAAAGCAATTTAGCCAGGAAAAAATTTAAGCTATACAAATACCGAATTTATAGTACAATATGTGTGTATATCTAATTACAAACAAGTGAATAAAACAGGTTCTGCTTTTAACAACTTACAAGCAGAAACTTTATAATAAAGCAAATCAGGCATTACACTCCACATAAAGATATCGTTCCAATCGGGAGATAATCAAACATTGCGTTCTGGATCTTATTTAGGATTGTAAAGTTTTCAGAGCGTAGATGGTGTTACATGTGTAGAGTAGTATGAGAGGTTCGGAAGATACGCTAGAGGAAACAAATTGATCCTTGAGCTTAGAGGGAAACGTAGATTCTACTGACATTTATACAGATACCAGTATTGTGGAAATTGCTCAGACGAACATATATATACTGATGACAAATACTTTTGGTAGGAGATTGCAGTATCTGGAATTGCTCAATCTTGGTGAAATTCTGCAGTTTTAAATCCCTAAAGGGTTAAGTAAGGGTTCGGTATGAGCTACCTTCCGATCATAGCCAATAATCGTACAATTTGTTTTGGTTCTACTTATTTATCCTTACTGTCTGACGTTTGCTTATTCTCATTCGTAGTGTAAACATGTGTTGTATGTTTGCTGCATGATAGACAAGTGTATAACCGATATGTTATGGGTTTGTCTCCATATAAATGAACATAATTTGTCTTTTTGTATTATTATTTCTATTTATATTTTTTAATGTCTGGCAAAAGAAGTAGTCATGTGGGAGAGGGTTGATCACTTTACTGAGAACATTTGCACTCACAATAGACCCCTATATATGAAACACCGTCTTTGATATTACGAATAAAACATCAAAAATTGTTGATAAAAAATTTGTTGATCAGAAACAAACAAACAAAAAAATGTCGGGGGATCTTTCAAAAAATCGTGACGTTTGTAGCTGTAAACCTATATTTTACACATTTAACAAAGAAATATGGGAATCTTTTCGAGTCTTCCTGCGTGCATGGAAAAGTACATGTAGATGGTCGTTGGTCTCCCCCGGATCCTCCCCTTTTTTCTTCAACCATAGTCGTATACATGAAGTATTCTTGAGTATGGCGTAAAACACCAATCAAATAGAATGAATGAATGATTTTGGCTTAACTCCACATTGGCAATATCTCAGCCATACCGTGGCAATCCAATCAAATAGATAATTCATTTTCGGAGTCTGATATGATATTTCATATATATTATTAAGATTTTACACCCTGATATGGTAGTTGTAGTAAGCCTGCAACGTAAACTCTCGCTTCAGCCCCTGAAGAATACAGATTATGCATAGATTCCAAACCACCTGAGAAACGGTTTGTCACGTTGTATAGTAATAACAATGGATGTTGTGCAAGTGAGCGGGAGACCCCTGAGAAGCCAAGAGGCCTGCTTGTTGTTGCGTAGAAAATGTGTGCCCTTCCTTAAAGAAATGATTTACGCCACCGCTATAGGAAGCACACCAAGAAATCCTCGACGTCATATAACTGAAAAAATTGTTCTGTGTGACGTAAATACCTAAACATACATACACATACATACATGTTCTTACTAAGTGAGGTGTTATTAAGTGTAAGACGTCAAACATGATGGTATAAAATTGACAGCGTGATAGATGTACAAATATATATGTGTGGGTATGTGTGTGTGAACATCAACAAATCTGTTAGTAGCCACCACATAATTTGTCACAGTCGAGAATACCGGTTCCTTTGCCATATTTCCTAGACAGTAGTCGTGTAAGTGAAAATTCGGCTTGATCTTGTTCCTGTACACCGTGTACTTGGTTTACCTCAGTAGATAATGCTCAAGTATCTCATCCATCAGACCCGTCTCATAAACCTAGGCGTAGAAACCGAATTGGGCGTTCCGGGTCATTAATGGCAAGACCAGTTTCCAAAAACGACAAATAACACAAACCACTGAAGAACTAAAAATGCATATAACCTATGAAAATTGGCACTGATTCATACAAAGAAAAGCAGTCAACAATTGCCAGTGATGACGAAAAGACACAATGAACGTTCTAGGCGGATGAAAAAAGAAAACAGTATCCAAATCGTGTACCATTTGAGCATATATGGTATCTACAGTCAAATGTGTATCTCAGTTGCGCTTTGATTGCAACTGCCCATGTACCCGTGATTGCAACGCGTCAATCACACTCAACACGATGAAAATGCGGCCCCTATCCATGGGTTCGTCGGAATTAGACACAATTATGGGTCCCTTGCAGGCAGTGAAGAAAGTGTCCTGTAGAATGGACATAACTTTGATGCAGATGTGAATTAAATGAATGTATATCAGACAGCATTCTGAACACCAATGCGCCCTGTTACACGCAAGGAAAATGGATTAAAGCAAAATGTACTGATTCCTGCACAGAATGATAAAACCTAGCAACAGTGGCCGAGTCCCAATCATTTTGCAATAAAGAAAGAAAACAGAAATGGTTCTTTGACACAGTCTCTCTTATCTGCAATTCCCCCGTTAATGACATATTTATCTGCTGCAAGAAATTCTTGGCTATCCCTACATGAGATGACACACGCGCCAAGCCTCTCCGCTTCTACTCTAAAATGGAATGGTAATCAAATTTAAGATTTCAACCAAAACAGGATGAGGGCTATGATTCATGAGGTATTATAATTGATAATACCGTCGCCTGGGAGTCCTGAAATACGACGGACTCGACAAGGTGAAAATCATCCACGAACTGTAAAATGAAGAATGGCAATTAGCTTGCCTGTGACAAGAGAGAGATTATCACATACACTGTTAGAAAAGTTTTACCACAGCATGCCCAGTATTTCTACCACAGTTTTACCACTACTGTCTCTTCAGCGGCAAAACACCGGTAATACGAGGAACACGTGACGTATATGGGGTTCACATATTGTTCGATATTCATTTTCACCCTTATTATCTCGTTATTGTCCCTAAATGAAAACACCCAATCACTGAAATAATCATTCTAAAAACTGTATAAATAATTACATATTACAGGTGGCAAAGCTTTTGTTATTACTGTTCATAGAAACGTATGATATTATTTAAGCTGGACTTTTCCGGTAAAAGCTCACCCCGAAGAATTACGGATTTGTAAATAAATCTGTCTTTGACGGACTATAGCAGAATGCTATACGGGATTGGCATAGAGGAGATATTTAGTCTCCATTTCATACCAGATTGTACAAGATGTCAAATCTGATTCAAGAAAATAACTTAATACACTGGATGGGTAAAACCATTTGTTCAGTTCCAGCACAATGTTAGTGCTTGCGTATTTTCGGTAATATTCAGCCTGACCAAATGCTGCAGTATGCAATGTAACAGAATATCTCTTGATTTCGTTGTTCGTCTCCCCCCTCCAGCAACTAGCATGGTGAAAGGAGAATTTCTTTATGAACATATTCAATCGTGGAGGTGTGATGGCACTGTCCAATGCACGGCCCGAATGACTTATTTTAAAGCGAAAACATCAGACAGCTTTTGCCAGGTCTTTTATTCGTAAATTTACGGGAACAGTGTAAGCGAGAAAAATTTGAATAGTTGACTCAGAAACTGTAAAAGTAGCCTAGCATTTACTTGTGTTGGGGCATCATGGTTTATTCGTGAATACCTGTAAATAATTCACCCACGACTTCTTAATATAGTCACTGAAATCTAAGTTTTTATGACGTGCAGGATCAGATTTCTTAATCAGGATATCATGTGAGGGCAGGCCTCCGTTTGTAGTGAAATAAAATCCTGTATAATTTTCTGAGCTATACACATTATAATATAAATGGACACTGCTAGACCGAATGCAAAGAACCCATATACGTGTCTAATAAAACCATGACTTTACAGGCCGCGATATGCTTTTTTATTTCAATAGCTCCAACCTATACACACACTGTTACATGTAACATTTTCGTACCACACGCATATTTCCAGTGACGTTTCTTTACAATGACATAAATCCGTTCTGCCATTTGCAAAATTACAACATTCAAAATACACTTGAGAGACTTTTAGTGCCACGTAGAGTCCGTCGCAAGCAAGGTATGAAATTATGCAGTTTTATGTAGACTATCAGTAGTTTGGACATAGGTGTTGAAAAGAAGTCTTTGAGAATATATATTCTAACGAATAGCTACAACACAGCTTTTCCTTACCGACAGTGTACGCAGACAGTTGCATTCTCCCTTTTTATTGTTTTTGCGTTATTATGTACACATGATAAATGTGATGACAACACGGTATTTTGAATAACTCTGGACCGGTGACGTCTAGTATACTACATTTAACATCACCGCAACTTTTTACGTGATTCTGCTTAAGCTATAGTGCTAAGGGTCTCGTAAATTATCACTTCTTAATCGCTTACATGGACAGTTAGAATAAAATCCTAACTGAGGATTAGGTGATTTCACTGGTGACGTGAGACCATTTGCCAACTATAACAACTGTCGTCGCTACTCTGGTTTTACCGTCTGTGGTGTTGTTTTCTTTTCTTTTTATATTGTCCTTCTGTCAGAATACAAAGTTTCATTGCCTAATATATATATCGTTGGCATTCCTGACAAGTTTTGTAGCCTACCAATTTGATATTCGCCCACATTTGTACGATTATTGCAAGTTGTATCATGCTGTATGGCTGTATGGTTTTTCATTGTGCGAAAGAAATCCTTCTCTTCTTATTCCCAATGTCTGCCATTTTCTGCCATTCAAAAAAGGCTGTATCAGTGGGCAATTGATTTCCCATGGCTGTGGCAAGAGACGACGGAAAGGGCCACACGCACGTTCGTAGTTTGGCTGCCGTGACGTCTGTCGTGCGGCCAGACTTGGACATAGGCACTTGTTGCAGAACAAAACGGCAACTTGGCCAGAATTTATGCAAAGCGTATCGGGTTACAATCTCGTCTATGTGCGACGGAAGATTTATTGAGCAGCGTGTGTCTGTGAATTATCACCGCGCATGCCCACGCCAGTCGTCCTGCGCACGCCGTGTTAAATCAGTAACCTCTGTCCATTTCGGTGAACAGTCACCCATTCTCAACAAAAAAAGATTTAACCGAATAAAAGCAGAGTGATATATACGTTGACGCGATGGATTCAAGCCCGCCTCTGGATGATTATTTGTCATCACCATTACATGTCAGTAATTATACACAAGAAATATTCCCGAAATATTTATTCATTGAAATCTATATGCCTAGCTGATTCGCCTAAAAACTGAATAGCATTGTAAGTATGCGATAGCATGGGGTTATACACGACTGGCCCTTATCCCTTCGTTCAGACGGGGATCTGATCATTTAAAATGGCCATCTTAATTAATTCCCCATACAAGGATTCCCCGTGAATAGTAACCTAAGGTTACTTATTTTCATGACAGATCGAATGATCCTGCATTTGAATACGGTCATGTATATATTGAGCGCACATTCAACATTTCCCAACGGAAGGGGCGTCCATGGCTGAGGTGGTTAGCACTTGTGTAGAGCAAAATCCACACTACTGCGATGAGCTCAAGTCCAGCTCAAAACTAACTTTTAATTTTAGGTATTCATGTTTTAATGTGATTGTTATTCAACGCATGCTCGAGAATTTTATGCATGTATATATGATCAGGTTTTATACGCCGTACGGTTTCTTCTTGTGGCAGGGCCGCTGCTTTTATCTAGGCATTGTTGCTCGTCGGCGCCTTGTTCTAAAATTTCAACTCTCCCACAATCACTGAGGCAAAGCGAACAACAATCACTAGATAAAAATCATTACTTCTATTGTACTATTATTACTTTAAAATTTTGGAATATTAATTCGACAAGTAAATGATCTACAACAGCGCGAGCCTCTTGGAAACACCAATCTTCCACTGAAAACTGAGGGGTGAGGCATGTTTGCAAGAAATCAGTTTTTGTTTACTGGTTTCTTAAATTCCTTACCAGTTCTTCGTATAAATTTATTTATATGCTCCGTGTTGTATTTTATTATTGATACTTCATTGAAATACCAGGATTTCCTTCACTGTTAAAACTGAAACAAACCTATCACTCTTGTCATTTCGTACTGATTTTCACATCCAGATGCCATGAAGTCACAAAAAAGATACATTTTGTTTTATCACGTTCGAATCTGAGCTCAACGGCTTGACATCATAATACAAGTAAATTTTAACATTTCTCGCCATGCAAGAAGACACAAGGTCATGCAAGACGTCATGTATACTACGTCTTAGCATAGACATGTCTTCGAAAGGCCCAGAGCTGAAAAAATTCTGGTATTTAATTTTCTTTATATACAAAAAAAATTACAATACTGTTAAAATAGAATTAATAAATAGAATGTTGCACAAACGTTGTTATCATTTTCACCTCTCCCTCGAACAATATTCAAACATTCAACCTTTACTGTGCAATGTCTTTTACTTATTTATTCCCTTGACTTTACAGTCGACTGTCCTGACGAATTTGATTCACGTTTGATAAACACCTGTGACAACCCCTACGCTGAAATGACGTCGCCCAAGGTTGGATATTGTGACGCGGGGCGTGATGTCAGTATGTTCTGACTAGTGTGTCTGTGAATTTAGACGCGTTGACGCCCAACGTTGTATGTAGGAGGAAGTACAGGGTGTAATATGGGTCTGTATAGTGATGCTCTGATAACAGGTAGAGCGGAAAATATGCATATCAAAAAATGAGGAGAATATAAAAGACTATGGCATAGAGTGTAGGGCTGTGCAGAGCAGAGACGACAATGTGATAGTTGGCAAATGGTCACGCATCACATTTAATAGACATATTGCATTAAAACATGAAAAGGATGCAAATGTCACCTCCAACAACAAAAAGAACAATAACAACAACAGAAACACTTCTCCACATAGAAAACCAAGAGCTCAGAACCACTGTCAAGATACCACTTAGCAAATCTGTTCCACCCAGGATTTATCTTTCGATCCAAACCAGAAAAGGGTAAACTGTCATAATTTTCAGCGAGTTTTCATGAAGCTCCCAGCTGTTACATGGGCAATATTTCGTCTGAGCGTGGTGACCGGCGAATACGGTGAAGAGAATCAATACCACGGGATGTTAACCGTGAATTCTGGACCAGAAATTTGCTTGGGAGATCACTAAAAGAAAAACAGAAAATGCCAGACATTAAAAGATGGATAGTTAATGAAGTAGGTCATGTTGGGAAGACACTGGAAGCCATGATGGCTATGATACAAATGTGTGATGCAGATCGATCGGCCGGAGATTCCCTTTATTGCATGGAAAACCTCATAGTCTCTTAAGCTCTCCTAATGGTTCAGAGTACCTAGACTTGGAAGTAAGTGTGCCTTATTCAGTCTTTGCTAAAACATAAGGTGATAGGTCAAGTATACTGGTGGGCCTACTGTCACATATTGTAGTCGGCCGGAATGTCTTGGCTGGTGTCTCCAGCATGGTGTTCCAGTGAGGCAGCATATAACACTTGCATTGAAATAACAAGTAGTAATTTCACCATTAAATACAACCTTTTGTTTTCATTGTACAGGATAATAATAGTCTCTCGGTCTAAATGTAATTTCATTTGGAAAATTGATTTGGGGTTGGCTGTACAGGATGCAGAAAATACTACTGGGTAGTATAAAATGCGTCCAAAGAGAGTATACATTAATATGAGCTTTCCAAACAAGGCACTGGAGTACTATTGATATTTTCAATCTTATCCTTTCATCAAATCGCCCCTGTCGCCTGAGCTCTAATATCTTTATAACTTTTTGCATATTATCGGACACGAAACGTGATCAAGCACAGTAGAAAGGAAACAAAAATCTTCCTCTACACCCTATATTAACTTGTCTTCCGTAAAATGTGTGAGCCTCTGGGAAACACTACCTATATGTACTCAAATCACGGGATACATATTAGTTTTGTAACAATTTACATGTAAAAATATACGCACAATTCTTGTTCATTTCTTCGCGTCAGTTTATTGTTCGCTGTTAATGAATTTGATTCACAAGTTGAATGAATGCCTGTGATCAAACCCACGTTGAAAAGGTATAGCCCAAGGTCGAGCGTTGCGCGCCAGTCATGATGAAAATGAAAACAGTGTAAAAGGACCAGAACTCGGGGATGCTTATTCCACCAGTACAACCCCGCTTTATGCAGGAATAATATAAAAGACAACGGTATAGGGAGTAAAACCAGAGCAGCGACTTCAGTGTTATGGTTCGAAAATGGCCAATCATAAGATGTGAACTCCAACCGCTTGACAATTTACGTGAGTAAGAATTTTATTTTTCTATTTATGTAAATGTATTACAAGCAGCAACCTATACCACCTCTTGCACCTTGGCTTAAACAGAATTAGGTTTAAAAAGTACAATGATATTACCTACAATTTATTACACCCCACCCTAGCAGAATTAGGTAAAAATTAAAATTAGCTATTAATTGCTATTTTTCAGACCTCGCGGACCTAGTATTACTCAATATGCGTTGTTGTTATCACATTTCACAAATAATAAGATGAAGGTTGATTTCGACGCGCCATGTATGGTAGTCATCAAAACACATCATGCTGTATTTGCTTGACACCAATGTTGCCTTAGATTTTCAAATGGTACTTGGTTGGGCTACATTTTGGAATTTGCATGCACACTGTCAACCACATTCTATATATTTTATTGATTAAATCATGAGTATACATTTACTTCCTGAGAAGTGTCAGTGTTACTTTTATCTGAATGGAACATATGAAAAGAAGCACGTCCCAAACTCAAACTACGACGGTCTTTTTCTTCATTTTTCTACCAAGCTGTAACCAGCATCTCGTCTGCCAACCCACCATCACACTGGCTAGAGTCCAGCTGTATTTTACTGGTTAAAAACTGATCTGTAGAAGGGTAGAACAAACAAAAGCTAATCCCGTAGTCCTCGGAAACGTCTCATCTTGCTTAAGATATTGAAGCGGTAATTCAGCAATAATTCAAGTGCAAAATCAATCCTCCTCCGTGGTAGAATGTCTCGAGCGCACGCGCCCTCCCACTGTTTGTGCACGCGTCGAGTGAAGCCACGTGATCGCGAGCTTTCACGTGAGCTCCGTCTCGATGCACTCGGGTCGATTTCGTATGTAACCAAAAAGGGTTTGGATAAAACTCTTGGTAAATAGCGCCACCTTTGTGGAAATTTAATATCTTGAGGGTATAGCCGTGGCCAACTTGACATTAAATAAAAAGCAAATGAAACCGAGTTTTGTGAACACAAAGACTTTTTTCAATTGTCCTCACGTTCCCAAAAAACCGCCGTGTCACCCTTACGCTTCGGTACACCAGAAAACCCTAACCGTAAACGGATTTAAAAAATATATGCTTTAAACAAAGACAGGAGCTTCCAAGTTACCGACGTTTTTATACACCCATTCACGCAGAAAAAATACTAGATCTATTTTAAAATGTAATGTGGATATAACGGGCAGGAAAAAACACATTTAAAGTTTCTCCATTTATAACTCGCTCTACACGTATGTATTGCATCTGTATTTACGAACAGTGCAAACAGAAAATATCATCTATACCATTTCTGGACTAATGATGCCTATTTATATATTTCCTTATTATTTTCACTGATTTTTTACGCCATACTCAAAGATACTTCATTTATACAACTGCAGCCAGGATTATTTGTTAGACCTCACAGGTTTAGACTTAAATACATTTATAAACAGTAACCTGAATTTTATTGTAACTATTCGCGTAAGTGGCTAAATAGTTTCAACTTAAATACCTCCACTTTATTCTGACAAACCATCTACTGTGTTTCAGGCTTCATAAAATCTGATTTTGACATACAGAAAATAATTCACTTGACTGAGAAAAATGTTGCCTTGTGTCCCTGACGTAAAAGCAATGGCATATGTCACTATATAAGTGTAATACGGTTTGAACCGATCACAGAAAATTCTTTGAAGTTCTGGAGGATTTGTTCACCGACACGTGTACGCGCTATGTACTTCCATGAGCATTAATAGGCTTTAACTCTGAAACAGATAAGATGTGCTTACGGCGAATCGAAGGCCCGTCACCAATGCGGGCGACAACCACAATTATAACTGCCACTATACATGATGGTGCCTACTCTCCCCAATGCCCGCGTCAGAAATAAATGGAAAAGTTCATTTTTAGTTCGGCGACATGGACGTGGCCCTGGTGTCGCCGCGACATGACGGTAACAATGGGAAGAACAATGAAGAACTTTCTGCTTTTTATGCACCCACCAGTAATGGCCGTCGTAATGGTATAATGGTATAGCGATTCTGTCCGTCTGTCCGCCCGTATTCGCATCTTGGCTATGTCCCGAATTCTTGTCCACGTACAGTTTTAATTACAGGCGGATACAAAGATACAGATATGATGATGTGTCACGAATTACATTTGTCCACTTCCGCGGTTGCCTTGGTAACCACACCGCCTTTTCCCCTGTATATGCTGCTTAAATGCATATGATTTGGTGTCCGGGCTATATCTCGAACAGTTTTCCACGTATGCTTTTCATTTTTGGTGAATACATAGATGCAGGTGTGGTGATATGTCGCAACTTACACTTGTTCATTTCCGCAGTTACCTTGGTAACAAGATCGCCATTTTCTCTGCATATACTGCGTAAATATATATGACTTCATGTCCGGGCTGTATCTGAAATAGTTTTCCACATACATTTTTTAGTTTTGGTGGATACATACATACAGGTGTGATGATGTATTGCGACTCACGTCTCCATTTCTGTGGTTGCCATGATTACAAGATATCATTTTCCCTACATATACTTTTTAAATACACGTGATTTAGTATCCGGACTCCGACTTTAGTATCCGACTGAAATTGTTTTTCATATTCAAGTTTGATTTTTGCTGGATACTTAGATATAGATGAGACGATGTGTTGCGACCCATATGTGGCCATTTTCACGGTTGCCATGGTAACCAAATTGCCATTATCACTACATATACTATGTAAAAAGGTATGATTTCTTGTCCGGTCTACAACTCGAACTGCTTTCCATTTGCAGTTTTAATTTTTGGTTCATACATGAATGCAGATGTGCTCATGTGTTCCAACTCTCTTTTGTCGACTTCTGTGGTATTTAGCCATGGTATTCAGCTCACCATTTTCTCTATACATGCTGTATCCGGGCTACAACTCTAATTGCTTTTCAGGTACAGTTTTAATTTTTTTAATATTTAGTGGATCCATAGATACAGATGTAAGTATGAGTCGCAGCTCGCATTTGTTCCCTTTCTGTGATAGCCATGGCAAGTAGATCAATATTTTCCCAATATATGCTACATTAATAGATATGACTTGAGGTGATGATGTGTCCCGGGTTGCAACTCCAACTGATTTCCATATCCAATTTTAAATATTGGCGACGTGTTGAGACTCGTCCTTGTTGATTTTCACTGTTTCCATTGTAACTAGATTGCCATCATCATGCAGAAAGTACTTTAAAAATGGTTAGGATTTCTTGTGGTATATTTGGATGATACGTATGTACACAAATGATCATTTTCTGTCGGATACATAGATACAGAGGTGACTGTATATACTTCCGTGGCTGTCATTATAACTGGTCCCCCACCCAAGACCTTGTAACAGTAAGAGAACTGTTATTCAAATGCACATATTTTTGAAACCACTTCTTTCCAAACTCATTGTTTTATACACTTTTCATCAAAACCCATGAAGTACTTTCCCTCACAGTTTATACTTATCACAATGCTGATGGTATTTATTTATACCTTTCAAACGAATGTATTTGTTCGGGCTTATACTGTGTTCACCTTAACTCTTGTTCGCAGTTGCAGTTGCGACAGTGGTTGTCGTTTTCTGTCTATTACCTCTTTATACATTCATAAAAATACGGGACACATAAATAAGCATAACAACCTCAGTATCTGCTGCATGAAATGTTTTGTGTATATAATATTCGTGCATCCATATCGCCACCACACACACCGCCTAGCCAGGCCAAAATTTGTACTGTTTTACTAGTTTGGCTCCTTTCAACATAAACTTAAAATCACATATCTCATCTTATCCACTCGATGCTTATAAGCAAGTTTATCATTATACAAAAAAAAGAAAACAAGCAAAAAAAAAAAACATGTCTGTTTTTGCATTCAAAGCTAACCGGTATGCTGGAAACAGGTTGTCCAGAATAATATTTATATGCACAGATACAAGGACGTGTTGTTTGATGGCAATACATGGGTGTTTATACACTCGCCTCAAGAGGACGGCCCTGTTACAAGCATAGTCAAAACCCGATCAGTTGCCCTGATGCTGCCTCCAAATAGATCTATCATATACAAGTATATATCGATTGACCGGCAACAGGTGGTCGTCCTTGTTCGCTAGGCTGGGACACTACTTTCGTGTGCATGCGCAATCGTTGTTATACTTGACTTGTTTGATGCGCTTTTGATTTAGTATGCATGTCGTGCTGTAGACCTGCGGACGGATGCTTGTTGTCACAGATGGCGCTCCGTGGTAGCGCCCCCCTGTTGGGCTAACCGTGAAGCTCACGTGCTCTCAGTGTGTTGGCAAAGTGAAGGTGGCTTGCAATCGATGTGTCTGTTATGTGCCCGCTATTCTATTGTTACTGATACAAACCTACAGGTAACAGAACACTTTATGATAATACTCATCAACAATATAAACTATAATAGTCTACCCTGTTGTCATGGTTACCAAAATGAAATGTGAAATGAATATTATTATGAATTTTTTTTAACTTACGACAAATACTGAAGTCTTTTTTTCTGATATGACGAGAACAGCACCAGTTCCCCCAGGGAATAGTTCTGAAATAATGTATGAGAAGTAACCACAACAAGACAAGCGGTCGGGATTGGGAGATGCAGAATTAATCCGGGGTCGGGCCATACCAAACGCTTTTGAAATGGTACATATCGCTTCGTCGCTTGACACCAAGTACTAGGAGGTTAAAGCAAAGAAACAGATCTGGTGGGCCCGGTGTCAGTATGTAGGGTGTCATGCCTGGTGTTTTCCGCACGATTTTCCAGTGGAGGAAGCACTCTGGCGGCATGGACTCAAGACGACACGTCATATATACATTTTAAGGGCTCCTGGTCGTCATATAACTGAAACATTCTTCAGTATTACGTAAAACTCATGCATACATACACCAAAGACAAAACTAATAATACACCATAATCTAATCATAATAACCATAATCATACACATAATATACAATAATATGTTTCACACCATACATAAACCAAAGAGAGTGTTATATTCAAAATAGCTGACGTGAAAGAAAAATCCATAATTTAAGTTTTCCTAAAAGAATTTTTTTGAAAAATCTACTTTATTTTCCCCTTGATATAAACTTGGATAATCGTGCCACATGCCCAGATATTAAACACATTCATCCACTTACCACCCTCTAATGTATATATATATATATATATATTACAGGGTGGAGAAAGGGAATACCTTTTAGTCTGTACGGTATTTATCATTCACACAACAGACCTCCTCGGGATTTTTGTTTCTTTACGCGTTATCAATTCACCCCTTTTGTCTTGCCCCGCCTCGCTCCACCTTGTCGGTAATTTATATACCTGTCAATGTACCCCCAGAGTTCTATCAACGCCTTTACTTCTGAAGTGCGGTTTCGGACTGAGCTAGTAATTCTCCACGTCTATTTGAATGGGCTTATTCACAGCACCTGAGTGCTCTAGCAGAAATGTGAAGAGTGGCGGTGTCTTGTGGGCTCACATCGAGTAAAACCACTTCGTCGATCATTTAAATCCAGGTAAGAATGAGGGTCTCCAACGCATTAGTCATTTCATGTGTCTGAGTTGCTGTCGCTCAGGAATTGAGAATTTATGACGGCCTCAAGTGCTGAGCGGCCATTTTACTGCCGCGCTCTGTTTACTCGTCTCTGACACACCTATAGGGGCAGGAGCACCGGGTTGTTTTCCTACCTGGGCTGCCCTTTTTGTCGAGTGGGCGTTCGGTACGCCTGTATTCAGGTCGAACCGGCTCCTGCCACTTCAAAAGAAGCGGGCCTCATCAGCATAAGAAGAACGCCCGCGCGTGCCGCTAGGTATAACGTGACAACCTGTTGCTAGTCACGTGCACGTCTTAGCAACAGGCAAGCTGGCCATACAGACCCGAATCATTACTTGTTTATTTCTTTTTCAATAAACACAAAATGAGTATTAGCAAAAGAGAGACTGATAATAAAGTGAATTTATCAATGTATTTCAGGAGGATATTCCTAAAGCTGTTAATGCAATTTCAGTCCAGCCACACATTAAAACCACTGATTGTTCGGTCGTTTACTAATGCCCATGTACGGCAGAGCCATTGCATATCACAAGCAATTGCTCACTTCACAACGTGTCCATCCTGCATTATCGCGATGGTGAAGACAAATCTCGTAGAACAAGAAGATATTTATGATGACTTAACACCTAGTGTTACAAAGTTTGAATCCATTCTGTTTCTAGTTTAAATAAGAGTCGGACCTTGAAGCTCAGCTGTGCTCGTGACACTAACAAATAGATCAAGTGGTTTTCTTTATCCAAAGGTGGAGTCATACTCCATACTCGCCATACTTGCCGTTTAAAACAGACAAATAGCTAGCAGTATAATAGTGTGATAATACACCAGACATTCTGATTTACTACACATAGCTAGAACTATAATAGTGTGACAACATACCAGACCGCCTGATTTACAAGAAATAGCTAGGACTATAATAGTGTGATAATACACCAGACCGTCTGATTTACAACAAATGGCTAGCACTATAACAGTGTGAGAATCCACAAGACCGTCTGATTTACAACAAATAGCTAGGACTATAATAGTGTGATAATACACCAGACCTTCTGGTGTATATCAGGTAATTAGCTGGTACTATAATGGTGTGTTATACATCAGACCGTCGGTGTATAACACACAAGTAACTGGCACTATAATAGTGTAATAACACACCAGACCACCTGGTATATCACGCACAAATAACTAGCATTATAATAGTGTGAAAATACATCAGGCGGTCTGGTGCATAATAGAAAAGTAGCTGACAGCATAATAGCGTTATAATACATCAGACCGTCTGGTGTATAGCGAACAAGTACCTCTCACTGTAATAGTGTGATAACACACCAGACCGTCAGGTGTATAACACACAATAGCTAGCACTGTGATAGTGTGATAATACACCAGACCGTGTGGTGTATCAGTTCAGAAACCTTACACTAACATTGTGTTAACACATCAAAGTGCTGATTTACATCGGTTACAGCAATGTGAGGGGAGGTGTGTTAGGCACGGTCCTGGTAATATTGATTAAAATGCCATAGGCAATCTCTAAGACTAACCTTTTGACAAACGCCGCCATTGTGGTGGGACATGTTGACGTTGAACTGTAGCAGATATTACCAGAGTTATGAAGCTTTGTGATGTTGACCTGTTGACGTAACGCTATCAATATGGTAATCTAATGATGTTAATCGCACACACTCTGCTACAAAGTTGGTCTCCTTTGTACTCTGGATAAACGCTGCCGGTACAGTCACACAGATTAATATCTGCACTTTGATAAGACTTGAAAACTGGATGGTACATATTCATGCAAACTTTATGACAAACGTTACCGGTATTATGCTAAAGGTGATATTGGTCTTTTCAAAAACGATACCGGTTCTATGATAAACACTGATAGTTGTCTTATGCATAATATAGCTAGTGCTCTGCTAAAGGTTGATATTGATCTTATCAAAACGGTTCCTGTTTTTTTGATAAATAATGATATTGGCTTTTGACAAATGTTGCCAGTGTTATGCTAAGGGCATTGGCCTCACGGAAAAATGTTACTAGTGTTTGGTACCTGCTGATGTAAGCTTTATTACCAAGGTTACAAGTGTTATGCTACAAGATTATACTGACCTTTATGCAAACGTTTGTAGTGACACGTAGTTTAGATTTACTTTCATGTTGGCTGTACATATTTTTCTTGCTTCTGGTGGGCTGAACCCATTGATGACTTTCAGACGTCAGATCGCGTGCGTGACACACACCAATGGCGTCAGTATTAGACTCTACCAATGCGGTGTTGAGTGAGGTGAGACAAAGCTTGGGAGGGCGTCTCACTCGTCTTCAGTAAATCTCAGTTAGACCTTACTTCAGCATGATAAATGCTCGTCGAGTGTGATATTAAACCGTACATAAAGGCAAACGAAGGTCACAATCTTTTGTCTACCCAGCAAAACTGACAAAACCTTGATTTGAAAGGTCTTCACTGATCGCGCTTCCCAATGTAGACGGCGCTGAGTTCAAGTCTGGGGAACGTCTCACAGCCACCGACTTATTATTGACGACGAAAATACACAAACGGTTCAGTTTTCTACCTGAATAATGTCACTTACTAAGTCATAATGCATATTGCAATCGGCATCTTTAAGCTTTCATCAGGAAGAAGACTTAAATGAGAAGTGTGTGGAATACGGCGTTTTGACCTCCAAGGGCCCGTAACTTGTACAAAGCTGATTGCTGTGAAATTAGACACATATAATACATGCAAAAAAAGAACATTGAACTTTTGTCACTTTTTGATTGATGGTCAAATCACTCTGTTTCACGCATAACTTCCTCTCTCAGATTGAACAATGCACTCAACATTGCCGGTGCAGTAATAAGCGTTGATCTAGGTTCAGCTATCAATCCATAAATCAAATTGTGTACATTAATCAATCAGTCAACCCCGAGCTGTTAGTAACATGGGATGTAACTTGGCGCATGGCATTCATCACACATTACCTATACGGGGATACTTTTGATGTATGACCAACAAAGAGCCAGGATACGCCTTTTAGTCTCTATACGTTACACTGTCTTCTCGTAGTATCAGAAGGCTTCTTCAGCATTTGAACTGTATTTTCTATATAAACATGAGCCAGCTAAATACTTCGTGTTGTCTGGCTAGGCATTTATCTATGCATTTACTCAGGTGACTGTTGCTTTAAGCCATACTCAAGAATTTTACACTTACACGAAGGCGCTTAGATTTAAGGATGAGGAAAACCACCGATGTTTGGCTGACTTCTGACGAACTTTTCCATGTGCATGTGGCGTGCAGATATGCGCGGAATTCTCAGCGTGTGGTGGACCGCTTACTTTTCACAGCAAAGAATTAAAAGTGCGGAAATTTACAAAATCCCTGTGCATGGCCAAGATTGAAACCACACCTCTCCTGTGCTAACTTATAAAGCAATCGCCTCTACTCACTAGACCAGGCCCGTTCACTCGTGTTTGTCTATGACGACAAACATACGTGAGAAACATATTTTGCCTTGAAACGTCGCAACAGATATTTCGGTAACAAGTGGTTAAGTCAAATCAAGCCTTCGAATAAACTGCATTCCCAAGATTAAATAAACATCACTTAACATTGAAGTAAAAATAGACCACTTTTTAAATAATTTTGACTTTTGAAATGAAAGTTAATCAGCTTTGACGTGAACATGTTGACTGCATTTGAAATAAAAAAAATCCACCACTGTCACAATGAGTCAACGTGGGAAGGGAAACAACTCGTGAATGGCATAATATTTCCCAGAACTTGCTTTGGATTTGTTAATATTATAGCCGAGTTACATTTACCGAAACTACAAAAGTTGCACACCTGACTAATTTTAAATATCCATGTATATTTTACAAAAACATGTACTTCACTTCTTCGAAAAGTATATTTTAGAATAACTTTCATAGTTGAAGCCGTGACCCCACTTCTCGCACAACTGATCTGGTGATATTCTGACGCTGTTACAACTTTAAAATTGTGAGAATATTATTATTATTAATTGTTACAAACAGCTGTTAAAACATTTTTTATATATCTGGGCGTATGGTACTTTTTCTTTTTCACGTAACATTCTGATTTACGAAACATTTCATACACTAAGGTTAGATGGATTCTGTGGGCATTTACGCTGTTCTTATCGCAACTGTACGCATTTGTTACTAGCATTGTTTATCTTTTAGTTCCATACCTGTTAAATCTGCAATATTCATGAATCTATGGAACACATTTAAAATCAACTTCAACGAATACGACAGTTTCACATGTGAAGGGAATCAACTCTTGACAGACATACAATCCTACAGACAGACTGCTAGAAGGACGGTACATTGGTGGTGATGTGCAAATGACAACCTCAAACATGCATGCACATTTACAAACATAAATTTTTGTGTTTCGCACATGAATTACATTATCATTTTCTTATTTCACGATACATCCAGTCGTGTTTGTAGACAACACTAAATTTGATTCGTAAAAGTGATGTTCTTTTACTTTTATGTTTCACATCTAATAAACCTGAATTTTCAACAACTCGATTAAAACTGAAACTGAAGGCATGCAAGCTGAAATCCGCAAACCCTCTGAACCTGTTGTTATGGACCGATCTATGAGGGATATTTCTGAAAAAATTCCTCCAAACTGGAGGAAAAAGAGAAGAAAAAGAGTCCTCACGCATGAATACAAAAACTGGAACTACACCTGACTAATGAAAAGCTAATTGTGGTCCGTCTGTCTTCTTTGCTCAGTCTTATAAACTATTATCCATTGTCAATCTTCCACATGAAAAAGAAAAAAAACCCACTAAATTTGCTGAGAGCATGTTTTAAAATATGTCTAAAAATTGAGCAACCTCTTACGTTTGATGTAATTGGGTGAAGATGCTGTCTTTGTACAATAACAAAAAATTGTTAATTTTTTGAACAAATAGTGAGTACATGCACATAGGGATAGAAGTTCTTATATGACTTGAATACATGCATAAATATTATTGTCTGCTGATTTTTTTTCACAGCAAATAAATTTAAACCCATTTCTCCACACATCATTATATTCCAGACACCCAAAGTATCAGCTCGGCTGGGCTTTTCAGTTTTTACATTTGCCCTGAGGCATATACAATTTTGGTTTGAGTGCCAGCCATATGAAGATATTACTGACATGAAATTGAAAACTTTTATCCCCTGAATTGCACGTGCGCAATTCGAGCAATTGGGTTCAAGATTTGCCTAAGTACATTCTAAAAGAGAAACAGTCCTACTTCCTTCGTCAGGCCCACGCCGAGATATCACCTCCAAGCTACATACGAGCCATTTTGCTCTCCCCGAGCTCTTTTCAGTGGTCAATACACTCGATCACCTGCAATCATCATGTGGTTTAGAAATATTGAACAATTCGACATGTCGTCGTCTTCCAACTACTTCATGGCCCCACCATGATGAGACCGCTTCGTGTAAATCACATTCGTTTTCGTTCGCAGATATATCCTTCAACTTTTAATTATAAGGGTACTTTGAAATCATGGTGGTGACTTATTGGCATCTGTCAAAATTGCTGCCATATTTTTAGGACGAGTATCAATACGGGAAAGACTCGTAACTGCTTGCGAAAGTCTCATCTATAGGAGTTCTCGTGAGAATGTGATTGGCCTCCGAACTGAAGAGTGCTGCAGCACTGATTGGATAATAATACCACAGCTTCAGTCTAGGTTGCTGATACACTATAAATTTTTGCACCGTCATTTTACACCTAGATAAAATAAATCAGATTTTTTTTCTCCTAGATAGAACTGAAACCTTTTAGCCAGGTTAACAGCCCACTCCACTGGAGAATACCAAGGTCACAGAATGCTATAACGTCACTTCCCAGAGCCACAACTTAAATTGGTGGTCATGCCAGGATGATGTTATATTATGCTGTAGAGAAAAAAGCAAGCTGTATGGAATGGTATTCTGCGGCACCGTGTGAAAGTTTGGGTATATATATTTAGGGGATTGAAGTTAACAAATTTACAACACAAATAGTAAGGAAAATCAGTGCGCTCGAATAACCTAAAACAACTTCTTCACCTGGGAAGGGAACAACTCTTGAGGGAAAAATGACCCCCGCCCCCCCCCACTTCCGAATAACCCCAGACCCCATTGCATGTATACATTTTACTACAGCCGAGTGACTTAACAGAACAGTAAATATGACCTCAGGAAATAACAACTGAAAAATTAACACACTGTTATGGCATCATGCAAGGGTGCCAAAAATTATCGCTATGGCTTTAAAATATTTCAACATTATAATGCTGGTAATATTCAACCCTAGGAGGCCTAGTGTCCTTCAGTTTCACACCCAAGAATTGATTGTGTTAGCCTGAACGTCAATAAACCGTTATTATTTTCCTCTATTTATTGCACCCTTTTAAAACAACATGGATCTGAATTGCATCTTTTGTTATCATTATCAAACTCAGTAAAAGTCATCGTATGGAAATCCATCTAATTCTCCAATTAGGGACCAGGACGTGGCGAAGCGGCCAAGGCGTTTATCTCTCAGTGGGATGGACACACGTGATACGGATTCAATTCCGGTCTTATTCAATGAATTTTTACATTCCTGATCTCCCACTGTTTGCGGGGCCTTGGTGACAATAAGAGGTCGAAGAAGCTGGCGGATGTGTGGTCGTTTGTGTGGTCTGATCTTCGAGAGAAATCATTTGACTGTCCCCAATGGCATGTCCAAATCTGTGGGGAGTTTGTCAGTAACTCGCCACAGTTCGTTGGTTTATGCCGGGCAAGCCAGTTGCCTCCATCCATAAAACTCACGGCCATAGTATAAATAAAATTCGTCAGTGTGTTTCGTTGGTTTATGCCGGGCACGCCAGTTGCCTCCACCCATAAAACTGACGGCCACAGTACAAATAAAATTCTTGAGTGTGTTTCAAACAACAGTCACATTAATAAATGAATAAATAATTATATAGGTAAATAAACCACAATCCATTATTTAATGTCGATAGTTGGCTTTTGTTTCCTTCTATTTTATATTAGTCCTACTGTACGTCAGTATATATTACTTTTTGTTATCACTTTTATTTTTGTACATAATTTATCCTAAATCTATGGAGCCAGAAAATTAACATTGTGCAAAAGAAAAATATTGGTAATAAAAAAAACACATCATTTTTAAATTTTCAAGCTCTCGAGATAACTGACCTATAGAAATGCACAATTATCTCGTGTGCACGACATAATAAAGATGTCGAGAGGACGATATAATTGTTATGTTAGTAACGACTTAACAAAGATGTCATGTGCAACAATTATCTCGGGCTCTCGACATCTTTATGATGTGCGCACGAGATCTTTACTAATTCTTGCTCACGAGATAATTATGCGTTCCATTGCTCAATTATCTCAAGAGCACACCTTAGTAAAGATGTCGTGCGCACCAGTTATTGAAAAAAATACACACACGAAAATTTTTAAATACGGTGTGTTTTTTTTTTATTGCCAATATTTTTCTTTAGACAAAGTCACCTTTGCGGCTCCATATAAGCGAAGAAAAAACGTTATGGTGTAATTTGAATGTTTTGTTCACCAGTACTTATATCATTCCGTCGGGAATAACAATGGTAAAAGCCAAGTCACCTGAAACATTTCGCACGAAAATCTAAAAGCTTAGCTTCTACTGTTGCTTAGGCCTGTCGACAAGTGTATTTGTCAAACCCGCTGAAAAAAACCCCACTGACAATGGCTACGTGCTTGTCCTCCCTACGATAAGTATGCCTTCTCTGAGAAACGGACCGTTTCTGCAATAAGTAATCCCTCGAGTAAACCATACAGGGCATAGTTATCTGCTACAGGTGTGCAGTAGTATACACAATGGGGGCTCTGGCGCACCCCCCCCCCCGAGGGCTCACACCCCTGTCCCGGAAAGCTCAAACCATATGGTGTTCAGCTACATAAACATTTGCCAATTATCTATGCAGATAAGCCGGCGTTCCCGTACACATAAACTGGCTACATAAACTTTTGTCAATTATTTATGTAGGCGAACGGGCGTTCACAGTCAGAGATTTCTCCCGGCCTCTGTTCCGGCCATGTAGACAAGCGGGTGTTCGCGTACACAATTTTTTGCCAACATCCATGTATACAAACGGGCGTTCGCTTTCAGAAAAAGACGCAACTAAGAGATGAAGACTTACCACAACAGCTCCGGACAAGCCAGCTTAAGCTCTGACTATGCAATACAGGATATACACTCTCGAACCTGTTTTGCGATATAAATAGCTCTGTTAAGAGCAACTTGACCTGTATAGGTGAACCAGCCGCCTTATTTATTTAACTAGATTTTACACGGTGTGTTATATCCTGTTGCATGCCAGAGCTGTTTAAAGCCTAAAGCAATGTATTAGACTAAAGTCTAAAGCAATATATTAGGCCCTCCAGCATGTAAGTTTTAACTACAAGTCTACAACTACCTGGTGTAAATATAGAAGCATGTGGAGGCTAACGATTTTCACGAACTTAACCATTTTCCATGTCAACTGAGATCTCAGTATCTGCGGTCATGTCTACCGCTAGGCATTGTGGGATGATGAGGGGCACGTTTTTATCTGCGGAGTACAGGGAAAATAGTGATTCTGAACAAAAACTAACGTCATATTCCCCATCAGCGTGTTTTTCTATGTAGGATCGGTACCTTTTACACACAATATATGTTTATGAATATATGCAGAAAATACCCCCAATTTTTGTGTGTACACAGTGGCCAGACCTGTTCGCTCAGTCGGTTAGACAGCAACTTCACTGTAAATATACGGAGAGGGTTTGCTAGCGAAAAATCCGGGCTTATCTCTCTACGTATTTCCAGTAAGTCGTCTGGGCAAGCTTCTGGGAATCTCTGCAACTTTCGACGTTTCGCCGGCACAGAGACTGGTTGGGGGTGCTGTGAAGACATGGTTGGTTCTAGCCGACACCACGTGTCGTTACCCCATGGGGAGAGTCTTGAGCGTAAACCCGGGTTACCAACCCATGGAGTAACTACTGTGGAAAAGGGCTAACAAACCAGACTTTGGCTTTTACGCGGCGCTCAAGTTGGTGGTTGGATCCCAGGTGTGGGAATTTTTTTTCCTTTTTTTTTTTCATCAGACCTGCTTTTGCTCGGCGCTCAGGTTGGTGGTTCGATTTCAGGGGTGGGGGAAATGCTTTTTCTCTTTTTTCATCAGTATAATTTTTTTTGGCACTTCACTAAAGTAGAAGACTCATGGCTCAGTCTAGGCCCGGGTTACCAGACTCAATTAGGTCATTTGTTTTATCGCTGAGTGGTGATTTCATTTATCTGGTCTTGTACAGCGTTGTAAAGTTTGTGCATAATATATACTGCTAGCGCCCACTTGACATAATTAACCCCCACTTGACCTCAATTGCTTTGAGAGTGAGTATATTGGATAAGCATGATGGACACATCTTACAGCCGACCTGTGGGTAATACTACAAGTATACCGAACTCCGGTATACCAAATCTCTGTAGAAAACTTTAACTAGCGGATAGATTTTTCATGAAGTGCTGCTCGAGTTTCCTCCCTCCCCTGCTGCACTAACTCGTCTCTCGTTTTCTTACCTAATGAAAACGAGTTATGTGCTGTACAGACTCGAATCTGTTGCTTTATCTCTCGGCATTTTTCGACTTATTAACCAAAGTATTAAGTATTATTAAGTATTAACCAAAACTCGGTATCCGAAAGCTTACGGTCAATTAACGCTGTAGAGACGTGGTCGGTGATGGAATTAAGCTTACGCTCAGCCAGTAGCGAATTTCATGGTGTGTCTTATCCACCCCACTGAGAAGGCCGAGGGCTAAGGCTGCGCCTTCCATGCTTATAGCTATAGGCGCCTCAATTATGGTGGACAATACTCCGACACTCCGACTCCCAGACTCCCAGACCCATACTTACCGTGATTAGCAATACCATCAACTGCGTTGACTGCCCTGTCGTATTTTTGATATAGAGCAGCTCTGGCATCTCTCTTGCCTTCCAACTCCGTTTTCGGAGTGCTAATATGTTGTAATCTACACTCGTGCGGATCTTCAGGCGGGGGTTGGGGGGAAGATGGATTTAATGCTGGATACAGTTGCGCCATCTTTACATAGGCGCGGCAATAATGTTCAGTTCTAGATCTGTCATGAGTTCAACCTTTATTGTTAACCGCTTCAAGTGAATGCCATGCTCTAGATTTATTCCGTTCACCTACACCACTTGTGCCGTAGCGTCCTGGATACTGTTTCGTGTTGTCTCGATCTTATTATATCTTGAAAGCATTTTTACAACGATTGTTACGCTTTTACCGACATGCTCTGCCGGCCACTTGATCCCCAAGCGAGGAAGGATGTAGAAGGAATTGGGAACTGGATTAGGACCCAATACAATATCCAAAACGTTTGTAGAATGCGGGGGTAACCTTTCAATGGGAAATTGTGTGTTGATATCGAGGGAGGATTTTGTCTCTTGACCTCCTCCGATGGTATGGCCTCTTTCCGGCGGTTTCAACACATGAAATGGATCTCGCAAGGCCGTGTACGTGAGGAAAACGGTGCCACCATTAAAAACCTTTCGAATAACACCGCCCGTTGCTGTTTGCACCATGAGCTGGGAGACAACAAGATCAGTGTCTGATTTGAGATCATCCGATTTAACGAGACCCCATCTCCCCTGACGAGATGGAACCAGGGTGAGTCTTTGGCGGGCATTCAAAATTTCACTAAACTTCGTTGGTTCTCCGGATCCGGCCAACGGCACTTTCTTTCATGAATAAACACCTTGCGGGAATTGGAAGGCATAAATCTCTCCATCTAGCCCTTGCAGGTCAAAATCATCGATATCCGCGAGTTCATTCAACTTCGGTGGTTCTTTATTTTCCCAACGGCACCTCTTGGGTGCAAAAACAACCCCCTCCCTGGAGTTTGAAGGCGTAAATCCGTTCATCAACCCCTTGTCGCTCAAAACAAGCGACAACTGCCAGTTCCAATAGGGCTCTGTCGGTGCAACTAGGGCCCACTGGGTACATCACGTCGGCAAATATGTAAAGTTACGCTTAAGCATGTCGTATCTACAGGCTGATCACGATTGTTTAACAGCTTTACAGTAAGCTGCGACACGACGCCAGCCGTCAGTCTTTGTACTGTGGATTGGTAAATGCCACCGTCCTTCCGGAATTCAGGTCTTCGTGGAACGTAGGGACTGCCCTCAGAAGAGTAGAGCCTCTTGCAATACTGGTAGACATTGCGGCGACGTTTTCGGACGCGCTCACCACGTCTAGGTTGACAAATATTTCTTCCTGGGGCGTCAGTTTGGGTAGTTTGTCCCCTTCATATGTTCCACTCATGGGTTCTCCTGCGTTTGAAAATCCCAGGATATCATTCTTTTTGAGTCCCAGCGGCACAGGACCATTAGCTTTATTCATTTTCACTTTAGCACCCAAAGGTCGCAACTCTTCTTCATTAAGGGTACAGACTATGTAGAAGCCGCATGGCACGACTATCGACTTCTCTTTCAATCTGAAACGTACGTCGGCGCCAATATTCCCCAAGAGTGGGTACAAGGTCATATCGAGTAGGATGAACTCGTACTGGCCTTTTGGATTGTGCAGACATGCTTGGAGGAGGACACTGAGTCCATGTTGAACATCGCTAAGTGTAAGGCGTTTTCGTTCAAAAGGAAGGTAATCCATTACCATGTCGGAGTGATATATTCGAGTAAAGAGATTGAGGAGTAGAGTGAAATCGTGGTGACAGATCCCACCCTGAACAAAGATGCTCGAGCGCTAAACCTTACCGAAAATCATCAGCGACACATTGGTTGAGAAATCGCACAAGCAACCGATGGCCTGGTGGCGGAACCAGCTCAATATTGCCGTATGGTGTGCCAAGACCGGCTATGGGGTGTCAAAGGAAAATCACCTCATAGCCGACACTACACTAAGCAACTCTGCATTCCCCTTCCACGTGTACCATCAAGAGCGCCGTATTCTGGAAGAGATTACGGCACCACTCCCATAAGACAATCCCTAAGGCTGGAGGGTATACGAGCGGATTTACGCCGAGTTTCGGGTCTCCCGAGATACAGATTGGCGGCAAAAAAGAAGTGCAAATGACGGTTTAGCGATTTCAGCAAACACAGGAGAAGTTTCATATCGATTTCCTCTCGGAAGGCGGCGAGGCAAATCAAGCATAGGCCACCTTTATCCTCGACAAATCTGAAGAGTTTACCCAAGCAGGCGTAGAACTCGTGAACGACACCGTTCCGACTTATGTTTGGTCAAACCTGGGAGCACAGGCACAGACCCGCAGCAGTATCTTAGGCAAGGAAGGCACGGTATTTGACGCACAGCAGCAAATCGTAGCTAATGTCGAAGACGCGATAGCAAGACCTGTTGACGGTCCCTAGGTCATATAGCGGTATCAGAACGTCCTGAGGTACCTCTACAAGATGGATTATACGTTTGGCTTGGATCTGTACATGGCGCCAAGTAATATGGACCTGCCAATAGGAAAATTCCATGGCTATAACAACGAGATCGTCAAAACAGACCAGAATCTCGGGGCCAATGGAGACGTAAACTTGCCTTCGGCAGTTCCTGTAGAGCCAGCTGCTTTGACTGGGGAGATAAGCATCGTTAAGCCGCAGCCAGCTGTAATACCCGTGCCGACTCCAGTAGCCCCGAGAGCCGTATCAGCAGCGTCGATTCCAGCACGATGAAGGAAAGGTGGCGTTAGTTATACTTAGAGTCGCTTTCGGGCTTGCACTAACCTGGTCACGCTAGATGTGTCCGAACGGCTGCATAAATGATTCCACTTGAAGCGACAACCAGGGCCCAAGTATTCTCGGCAAACCAGTTCACGACCTTGCTTAAAGCGCCGAGGAGCCAAGAGACGATGTTCCCGATAACACCTGGGAGAGCCGCAGCGGCTTTACCGGCGAGCTTAGGTAGAAGCCTGCCCAAGGCTCGCAGGCACTTTTTAACCCACCCCTTCAGACCGCCCTAGCCGGTTTGCTCAGAATGTGAAGTTGGAGGCGCTGGCGCTGCAGACCCCCTGGTTAGTGCAACACAGTTAGGATGCTGGCCCCGGTGACCACGTGTTGGTGGATCAGTCCGAAGGCGTTTGCCAAGAGTTGTGTCCTCATGAAGAGCTCGGCAAATTGCTTCCCTGATGCTATTGATTTGCGAGCGCAGAGCTGCATGGGTCGCAGAGGCGGGCCACCCTTTCATCTCAAAGGTCTCGCAATCGTTCTGCAATGCGTCGCCGGGAGAACTCATCGGTGTCCTCATCAGGTTTTTTTTTCTCCAAAGCAATGAGCTCGTCAAGTGCAGTCAATTTAGTGAGGTTGTTTGTGAGCTCCCCTCTGATGGTGTGCATTGCCCTATCGAGCCGCCGTAACTCACGGAGGTTCAGCCGGGTATCACCGAGTGTACTGAGAGCCCACTGAATCTCAGATTCAGTCAACGTGGTTTCGATGGTTGCGACCGCTTCAGATGTTTCCTGGACCGCATGTTCCACATACTCTGTAGCCCCGACTCCACCTAGGTCATCCTTAGCTTTCCGAAGACGTGTCACGGCTTTTGGTGGCAGCGTCCCTTGCTTCTAATCAACAAACGCAAGTTCACCCGGGAAGAAATCAACCCCAAAAAGGCCTTTCTAGTGTCAATAGCGCGAGTGACTTACCTGTACTTTTGCTGATAACCTGGCTGTTGGGATAAGCCACAAGGCATAGTCGATTACTGACCAGCTCGAAAACAGAGTAATGTCTCCCCGCATTCGGGGTCACCCCGTATTGTTCCTCAATGGCCTTTTAATAGTCATCTACGGCTGTCCGTGTAAGCTCACGCTCCAGGACGACCCAGGAGAGAGAGAATGTCCAGTACCAGGGCATCGACTCAAGCCGCAAAAAGAATTATACCCGAATTCGGGTCGGGGGTAAGAATAAAGACGAGGTTGTAGGCAAATATCGAGCCATTGCAGAGGCCAATTGCAACCGATACTACACCCCCATCGACTTCGAGTTGCTGGAGAGCCATGTGCCAGTCTGCCAGTCAGCTTTGGGAGAGAGGCTCGAATACGAGCTATCTTTCAACGACTACATCCACGTCATCTGCGCCACAGGAGAAGCCGATGCCAGCTACACCATGGAGAACATCAGCCTCGAGTATGACATGGTCACCCAGTCCGAGTTCGCTCGGATAATCAGTAACCAGTACGAGTTCGCCTGGCCACACTGTACGACCTCGTGCTCCGGCACCGCAAAATCAGCCGCCATAAGAGTGATACTCTGTCGAAGAATAACTCCACGTACTCATCCGCAGTATGAAAGGCATCTTGATGCTGTTCGAGGAGCCAAGAGCGGCATCTCAGCGGAATGCCGAAGCTTTCTATAACCGCAAAATAACTGAGATGGAAGTAACAATCGAGGGGGTCTCCAACCAGCTGTACAGCCAAGTCCTGCGCATCTACCAGCAGTGGGATGAGGCGAAAAGTTCTTGAAGCCGGCTACAAGCGCCATCCAGAGGTGGCCATGGAGGCAAATGAGCTATCGCTGACAGACGTTACCCTTGGCGACTTCTTAACCATCAAGTACGACATATGGGTTGACCGAGCAGCTACATGCCAACGGTGGGCGCATCGAGAACGCCAGTGATGGGGTTACCATGAAGATCACGAAAACAGCAGATGCGTCGGGCGCTTTGAACATCTACCTTTACGTGGTCATGGACGCCGAGCTGAACATCGAGGATGGCCGATTTGTCACAGCGCTTTACTAATGCTCCTGGGCTCTGACCCCCACTTGGCGATTACCTGTGGAATGACAGAGTGTGAGAAAACCCTTTTCACTCTTAACTTCATGGAGGGTCCCTATCGCGGCTTCTTTCAACACATTGTTGTCCTGTGTCCCACTATACTGTACAATCGGGTGTATCAAGAGTGTCCCTGGGTGTGGAGCCACCCTGGGGTCTATGTCGTAGACCCTGATGAAAAGCTCCATGACTACCTCCATGCCCTCTACCAGTTGTTCGACGGCGAGCGAACCGTACACATCATTGAGAATTGTTCGACCACAAAGGCGCTGACAAACACATGCTCTCTGAGTTGGCCTTCTCAGGCAAGCACGCAGAGCAAAGCGTCTGGGTGCTAACCCAGAACTATAATTTGTTCCTGCAGGATATACGCGAGCAGAAGCGCTGGATCGCCATCTTCCAATGCAAAGACAGGGATTTGTTTGAAGAATGCCTCCGAGAAAATGATGTTACCCCTCTGGAAGAGCCTGCCAGAGTACGGCAGCTTGCGCGCGACCTGGGGGCCGACCTCTTTGTTGGACATGCAATTAGTTGTGCTTCCTGTGTGGTCTATCATCGCTACGGCATGTTGCTAGCGCCGCTAACCGCTGCTATCACCACAGCCAGACACTCTAAATTCTGACAACAGTGCCCTCGGACAATGAACGATGGCGGAGAACCCGAATCTATCTTAGGAACACCAAACGACCCGGAATAGACACCTCCGGTGTGAAGAGTGACAGACCATAAGAAAAGTAAATCCCCGAAGAAGGTGGAGGCCGTTCGAGCCAGGGCCGCTGCCAGGTAGGTTAAACAGGAACGACTGCTTGAACAGTTCCGGGTGGCCAAGGAATCACAACACCATGGTGTCTGCTGCTGCTCCTACAGCAAGACAGCATGAGGCCTTGAGGCCACCAAAACGGGAGAGCCTGTTTCAGAGGGTGTTGCAAAGCAGACCTAGAACTAGACCCCTTATACCACTGGGGTAGGTGACTTGCGGGAGTATATTATATATGTACTCATCACCAGCAGCTGCCGCCTCTTTCTGTTGCGGAGCAACTACAGAAAACCGCACAAGGCCCCTCTAAGCCCCCCTATGCTCAGCAATTGAAGATTCCCACCGACCCTTTCCGTATGGAATAATGGCATCACAATTTCAACTACCGACAGTAAGATGCTCGTAAACGCGTTGTATCACAGCGCAGTCGACTATGGCTTTGCTATGGGGTACTCCAGATTGGGTAAGATGGTCATTAGAGGTGCCCCTCCCAAGCTAATCTTCATCCCCCGTTTTATCGGGATGGTGGTCGTGGATGTGGTCCTCGCGATAGTAACCAAGGACATGCTAATTACTCAGGGGATAATTCCAACAGATATGATGAAGTAAAAATGGCCCCGATCGCAATGATGATTGGGGGCGCCCTCGTAAATGCACTTGCTTTCTCAGGTCGTAACTTTGTGGTCTTAACTCTTTGAAGCTCCACGGCTGATGCGGAGCGTAAACGCCATGATAAAGCTATAGAACAGCTCCAAATGGCGCACGCAGCGTGGTCAAAGCGTCTGGACTGGATTAGTGACGAATTTCGCCGACAGATGCACGCAAAGAGCACATTTCGCGATGCTCGAGTACGCTCAGGTCACGGGGAAAACACTTAGCCCCGCAAGGCCCGAACTTGTCCTAAGAGATTTCTATACACCCTCGGAGGGCCAAAAAGAACGCGATATCGCCTTCATGCTCCTCCGGATGGGTGTGACAGTGCTGGACTCTCGTAAGAGCTCCTCGTCGTAATGGCAGGCACTATATGAGTACTGAGGCTCGAGTTATTTTCCCATACCATTTCTATATAAACATGATGGGTTTGCCCGAAGTGCTATAGTCGGCGATGGTAGAGGTCGGTTGTTGTGCCCACCCAGAACAATATTCCTGGCCCTCCGGCCACGGTACTAATGGATAGCGCACACAAAAGGAGCCGCCGAGGTTGCTGATGCTCTGGGCGGTACCTATGGGGGGGGGGGCCTCTTAGGTGGCCTAAACTGCTGCAGGTCGACCATAAGCGTGAGTCCATGGGTGCTTTCAACCAGCTGCTCGCGAAACATGGGCTTTCTGTCAGGCGTGGGCGTGTGGACATCCATTGGGACCAGGGGATCGTTGAGCGGTTCCATCTGACAGTGGCCGAGGGACTGTTTGGGCACCAATACGCCAAGAGATGCGGCTCTTTTGAAGGGCGTTCTTCTGAGTGGGTGAAGCGGTTACCCGGAGTCCATGGCACAAAGGCCCTCCTCCACTGTTCCAGGTCGTCCTGTTGGCTTTCATCAGCAAAAGCTCCCTTTTGGGGTTGGCACTCGCTATCTATACCAACCCTGCGAGCTGGAGGGTGGTCGCCGTCTCGCGTCTGATCCACTGTGGTCCATGAATGTTTGGCGACTCGAATGATCGGTAGCTAAACCCAATGAGCCTGTGTTGTACTACCTGCTGGGTGGCCTGTAGCGGGGTTTTGTTCACGAGGAACTTCTCGTGGTTCCAGCTGACACACAGCTTCCCCCAGATAGGGTCCTACAGCGCCGCTAAGAGCTCAGCCTTGTGGAAGGGTATCTTTGTGTCCATAAGCCAGCGTGTCCACCCCATTTTCAGCTATCTAGCGATTGGAGTCGAAGGATGAGAGCGATACCTAGTTCAGATGTTGCCCGTAGATGCGATGGAGCTCAGAATGCAGGACATACATGCCATGGCAGAATGTGTGTTTTTCGAAGAGAGTCTCTTTGTACTGCTCATATCTGATATGCTTCTTCACGACATTTTTTTTTTACACCTTTGGTCTCTGTGATGTTGTGGCCGTTGGTCTCAAGGATGCTATATATTTTGTCGGAGCACAGGATTGATGTACTCCTCACCACCATCAGGTCTGTTTTTTCGCAGCTGTACGTTGAGGGCAAGTTGAAACGCTGCAACTCTGATGGCTCGGAGTTCTTCGAGCTTTTCTTGGATACGGCGGCGCACTCCTTCAAGAAAAGCTCTAGGGTCTGCTCCGTGGAGACGCCCATCGCGCACAGCCATCTGCTAACTACGGAACTTCCGAGTGCCCGGGGTTTTCCTGGAATGTGAGCTCATCTGCCTTGGCACCCTCAAACAGCTCTGGAACCTCCTTCTGGTAGTCTTTGGTGGTTCGAAAAGTTATGGGGACGGGGTCATATTCTTCCTAAATGAACTTGCTCCTCCTACCCCTCTTCTTGCGTGGTGGGGGGAAGGCTTCTGCATTCATTTCATCTAGCAGGTAGTCTATGTATGCATCCATTTCTGCATTCGTTTCATCTAGCAGCTGGTCTATATATGTATCCATTGTGGTCGCCATATGCCTTAAGATTATATTTCTGTAATTGGAAATTTCATCTAGTAACTCGTCTATGTATGCGCTCATACTACAGACCTTATTCCTGAAGATTATATTTCTCTAAATGGTAATATCAATCGCTGCTAGTCGTGCAAACTCTGCTGTGAAAGTGCGCTGCTTTTCGCGGCAGTTCTGTAAGCGAGCACGAGCAGCGCCACAGCCATTACACACGCCATACTCGTTACTGCATCCTGCTCTGCATACAGCGAATGAGGTATATGGGTATGGCTTTGCTCCTAGTCTCATCTGGTAATTATGCTGCGCACAGTACTCACCGGTAATACATCCAAACCTCTGCACATCCCTCTCACACTTTGTCTTCACCCCGCGCATTAACCATGTGCATTTCTTTCGATCCATTGTGGCCTTTATACCTTATGATTGTATTTCTCTAATTAGAGATTTAGGATATAACTCACTGTAAGCTCTTATTTATCTGACTGTGTCAATATATGGCGGCTCTCGCGTGGGGTCTCGCTAGCTTCGACTTCATAATGTAACTATCTTTGAATGTGAACGCCCGTTCGCCTACATAAATAATTAACAAAAGTTTAAGTGGGTAGACACCGTGAACGCTTGAACTTGATTTGAGCTTAGGCTGAAATCTCTTAGATGTGTTTTTTTTCTGAATGTGAACACCCTAATAGATAATTGGCAAAAGTTTATGTAGCTGGACACCATATGACTTGAGCTGGGGAACAGGGGCTGAGGGAACTCCAGTGAGGTAGAACTCCTGTATAATTGCTGGTGAATTACGCCAGAACCCCCATTGTACTTACTAGTTGTGCTCTGCTTACTCATCATGTCTGCTGCCGGCGTGTCCTAACAGATCGAGGTCCTTCTATTACAGGTGTGCTCAGCTTACACTTCACCTCTGCTGTAGATGTGTCGTAGTATATCAGGTCCTTCTACTTACAATTCTCCTCTGCTACTGGTGTGTTGTAATAGATCGCGGTCCTTCTACTACAGGAATGCTCTGCTTACACTTCACCCCTCCTACAGATGCACTCTGCTTACACTTCACTCCTGCTACATATGTGCTCTGCTTAAACGTCACCTGTGCTACTGGTGTGTCGTAACAGATCGAGGTCCATCTACTACAGGTGTGCTCCGCTTACACATCACCTCTGCTACAGGTGTGTCATAACGGATCGACGTCGTTCTACTACAAGTCTGCTCTACTTATTCTTCACCTCTGCTACGGTGTGACGTAGCAGATCGAGGATATTCTAGTACAGGTATGCTGTGCTGACACTTCACCTCTGGTACTGGTGTGTCGAAACAGATCAAGGTCCTTGTACACCAGGTGTGCTCTGCTTACAATTTCACCTCTGCTACCGGTATATCGTAACAGAACTACGTTCTTCCGCTTCAGGGGTGTTCTCCTTACACTTCACCTCTGCTACTAATGTGTCGTAAATGGGCTCTCACATGGAGCCGAGTTCGGCTGATTTTAATGCCGAGTGCGTCACGAGTTAAATTCGTGAAATGTCCGGTAGACTTGGGTGTTGTCGTGATTTTGTCCTGGCAAGGTCGTACTGATCTGGCCAAGTCCTGGTCAGTCGGGTTTTATTTTTAAACATTTTTTAAAAATTTCGAGTACTCGTGCTGAGTCGTAAATATATCATGGTGTAGTCGTAGAGCAGTCGCTGCACTCGGGACTGCAGGAGAAGTCGTACTCCAGTCCTACTGTTGTCGTAGCACAGTCGTATTGTCGAAATCGTTTCTCGATCTGGGGAAGGTAGTGTTAGACTCGTACGTTAGTTTTAGAACAGTCGTAGCATTGTCCTAGTAAAGTCATACCACTCCTGTATACTCGTAGAACACTCGTGGATTAGTCGCTTTGTTGTTGTCATCATGTACAATACCCTGTCTGTCTGTCCTATCTCATGATCACATGACGAGATATTTCCTTCTGCTACAGGTGTGCTCGGCTTACACTTCATCTCTACTACTGGTGTTTCGCAACACACCGAGGTCCTTCTACTACAGGTGTGCTCTGCTTACACTTCACTTCTTCTACAGGTGTGCTCTTCTTACATTTCACCTCTGCTGCCGATGTGTCGTGACAGATCGAGGTCCTTTCACCACTGGTGTAATCTGCTTACACCTCACCTTTGCTACTGGTGTGCTCAGCTTACACTTCACCTGCGCTAAAGGTGCGCTCGCCTTAGACTTCACTCCTGCTACTGGTGTGTCGTAAATGATCGAGGTCATTCTAGTACATGGCTGCTCTCTTCAAGCCACTCGTCGCTTCTGTGACAGGTTGTCAAAGCTTAACCCACACATCACCTCCTGTATAATTGCATGTACGCACCTGTCCAGTTTGATGTGAGGGACATTCCAAACAACACCGGTTATCGTCACTGGGTCAAACTCCACAGTGGTTTATGTCATGCCACCTGTGAGGCTTGCTAAAATACATGGTCAAGGATCAGGTGCGGTAAAGCGGACCATTGCTAAAACGGTGTATGAAATGCAGAACGCAATCGGCATGTCTGTCACAGCTGTCAGCCACAAATAAACTGCAAACCAGCAAACTTTCCATGTTTTTCTGACTAAAAGCTATTTAAATGCTATTCTCTAATCTAGCTATTAGTAGGCATCGTCATCATGGTGGTCACGAATCCCGCACTGCTGACTCCAAATATATTTACCTATGTATACACTGAAACAGACCTGAAGCACGGAACTTTTCACGAACGATATGAACAAACTTTAAAATGATGTAGTATTATATCAAAATAATGCTTACAGGAATGACAAATATTTTGCTCAGAAATGAGAAATTTAATCACGAACACATCTAACAACGGTATCCAACGGTAAAAATCTAACAACGGTATCCATTACACTATCGCCAACTGACTTAAAGCTGCCTTGGTATTCCATATCGAATGACAAAAACGGCTTCTGTGGTTTAATTGTTAGAACGTTCGACGAAGGGGTGTGGAGATCCAGGATCAAGCCCGGGTCGGGTCTTACCAAAGACTTTAAAACTGTTACTTGTTTCCGCCTTACCTGGCGTTCAGTGTTGAGACATAAGAGCAGGCAAACACTCCTGGTCGGCCGGGTGTCAGTATGATGTGACGGTTGGGTGCCATGTCTGGCCTCTTTGGAATGATGTTCCAGTGGCAGCAGACTTTTGGCCGCATGGACTCGCCCTGCGACAAGAAGAAACATTATATACACACACCAGAAGGACTCCTCCTCGTCATATGACTGAAATGACGTTAAGTACGACGTTAAACCCCAAGCCCTCACTCACCCACTCGAAGGACAAAGGTATTGTTTTAATCATGAAGGAAGGTTAGAACTGTTAAGATACAAGTCCTGTATAGATTATGTTTGGGGTGACAACTTCCTTCATTATTACATGAAGACAAGAAAGATGCAAAACTGCGTTTAATGAAGCAGAATGAACAGTTAGAATAACTCCTTCACAGAGGTTTCATCTTATATGTGCGAACATTTTCCAACTTTCACACTGCCGCTGCTCTGAATTTACTCTCTACGCAGTATAGTCTTATATATATATTTTCTGCGACAATATCATTGAGTCACGATCTTTCAGTATACAAGCCAGAGCTACACTTGAGAGATGTTCTATCTCTGCCTTGAGACATCGACCGGTCCGTACAAATAAATCCTGGGCAAATGAACCGGCCTATGTCCTTTGCACATGAAACTCGTGCTCTTTTGTGTTGTCTTTGTTGAATACCAAGCTTTCGGTATATTTGAAACCCCGCTTCAGTTTATTATTGTTTACCTATTGCAAATCATAAAATCCCCGATTAAGCTTCTAAATGTGTACTTAGTTACACCTTGGAATGCCCACTAGTAAAGCTATAATCCACAACACTGAAGTACGAAGACGTCACGGTAAATATTCACAGCGTGCCCTAAACATGAATTTTATTGAGTAAAATGAGGTTTGAAATATCACATCTCTTTAGGAAGGTTTCAGAAATTTCAGAAAAGATAATTTGTACACAAAAACAAGGACAACTGCCGCTGTGTAGCAAGTTAGTTAGCAAATAGTCACTGGCATTCCGTGAAATCCGGCCTCTTGTGGGGCTTTATTCTAACAGATCGTGTATACTGAGTTTGGGTCAAGAGGCACAGAAATCTGTGTTTTCCACCAGGGTCAAGTCGACTTAAAAAATTGAGCCATATGATCAGATCGGATCAGTCATTGAAGACTCCTCTTATTACCTTACTAACTCATAAATGGTCCATGAACCCCTTGATTTCTCTTGTAAGTCACTCAAACAATCATATTTGTCTTTAATCGTCGATCTGTTCACTTGACTCGGTTTTCTGAGTTGAATTAGCTCAAATAGAAAATTGCGATTTTTCAGTTTGTTTACCGAAATAAAACATCGTTTTCGACGCCTAGGTATTCTCAGGGTAGATATTTATCTACATTTACAAGTTGTAACTTATAAGTTCACTTTCCACTTTGGTATATACAGAATTTAGAGAACCAAAATGCAGTGATACAGCAGTTTTATAATTAGACGTCACTGATCTGAAATTACCAAGAAAGGTGTCTTGTCATCACATTAGAAACAATGCATAGCGCTTGCTAAACTGAGCGACATTTCTCTTCAGCTGTATAAATAATAACTGTACAGATAATAAACTTGTCCAGATAAAATGGGCCAACATTAGGCCACTTCCACTGAACGTTTCATTAATCTGATTTATTATATGTGATGGGTGTTTCACGTCGTACATAAGAATATTTCACGTATGCGACAACGGAGAGCATTCTAGTGGGAGGACACTCGGTAAAGATTAGAGGAGAGCCACGGCCATCCGCAGGTTTCCTCCCAGATTAATCTGTTTAAAATCAGATCCTCAGTTCTCGCTGCGCACCGTCACTTGGGATACGGCACTGAGCCATTGTTCATCGTGTTCTGGGGAATTTTGCGAGCCATTTGAGAATACGTAATGTTTAGACAATGAATGGGCTCTTGTTATAACCGCCTGGGCAGTGCATGGGTTTTGTCGGATTTCTTTTCATCTCTAAATCCCAGCGAAAACGCATGTTTAATCCAGCTGGTCTCGTCGCCATGTTTAGGCTGAGATCGAAAATCTCCGGTCATGTCCAGAGTTTCTGCCTCAAATCGAGCAGTAGCCCACTGACTGGTTAATTGAATGAACCTCCAGAACATATTTAATACCGCACGATCTGATTTTAACGAGATTGAAAGCAGAGCTTCCCCGGTACAGCCAGACTGAGCGTTTGAGATACAGGTGTGTCTTGTTCATGCCTTGCACTGGCGTTTAATTGTGCTTATACCGAGCACATGTTTTGCCGCGCGATTTTCTTACTTAAACCACACATGTTCGACAGCCATTGCCAAAGGTCAGTGGTTTACCCCGGGATTCAGGTTTCTGCCACCAACAGAACTGACCGCCACCACACACATAAAAAGCCCACTAGTGCGGCGACAAACACTAAATAGATCTCTAGAATGTTTTTATAATTTGAAATCACCTGTTGCCCATATCACCAAAATATGTTTTTACTCCATTATAACATTGTAAATGAAACCTAAAATGCCGCTTTTTACATATTAATTATGGCTGCCACAATATTAATTACCTTTTTAGTGTTTCATGTTTGTGTTACCGCTGTTTTTTCAAATAACACGTGCTTTTTCCTTGTCCGTTTATTAACTGTTATCAGCAATATTTTAGCTTCCTTTTACATATGTGATAAAATAGAACAGTTTAGAAGTGTAGGGCGAAAACACAAACTCCTAAGTGTATACACTGTTAGAAAACGCCTGGCAAAATTACGGATAAAACAGGCCTAAGAGACACATGTTCTAGGTTACACGAGCGCATTGATTTTCCTTACTATTTATTTAGTAAATTTGTCAACTTCAACCACCAAAATATATATCCCCACACTTTCACGTGGCGGTATGCCAAACCACCACACACAGCTTGGACTTTTCTCTACATCATATGAAAGAATGAACATAGCATGACCATCATTCTTGAGCTGTTATTCCTGGCAGTGACGTAATAGCATTTTGTCACCTTGGTAACCTGGTGGGGGGTGGTGGGTGTAAGTCCTCCTGGCAAAAAGTTTTCACTTCATCCAACTGGTCAAATTGAGCATGTGTAACAACGTCTAACACCGTGCATGTCCTACAAACAGGCTTTATCCATTTAGTGGATAAAATATATATCCCCAAACTTTCACGTGGCGGTATGCCAAACCACCACACACAGCTTGGACTTTTCTCTATATCATATCAAAAAATATACATAGCGTGACCGCCATTCTTGAACTGTTGCTCCTGGAAGTGACGCAATATCATTTTATCACCTTGGTAACCTCGGTGGTGGGGGGGGGGGGTAGTCCCCCTGGCAAAAAGTTTTCAGTTGACTCCAAAGCACATAAAATTCTGATATATTTTAACCAGGTGGTAAGAGGCAGCATAGAAACTTACAGCGAATCAACAAAATAGTCTGTGTGGCAGTATTATGCAATCAGTGCTCCAGCACTCATCAATTTGGTCGAACTGGTCGAATTGCACATGGTGTAACCTATGAGAGGGGCAAAATTTCTCAGTTTAGTGTCAATAATTTCTTCATACGATGCTGACAATCAAACCAAAATATCATATGCCATATATCATATCATATATCAAAAAGTAAAAGTTAGAGGGCTATATTTAGGTGCCCATCCGCGATGATACTTTTGGTATCTGGGAAGCAGTGATATGTGGAGATGGGAATATAAAATTCCATTCTACGACAAAAAGTTCTGCAGAAATGAATGCTCATCCTGCTTTTCCTTAAAGTGGAACACTTGTGGTTATTAGAAACTAAAATTTTGACACCTCCCTTCAACTGGAGTGAAGTTATGAAAAAAATGCTATCCCTACCCACATTTGTACATGCAATCAGTAATTGTTCCAAAAGTTGACAGTTTTTTCATTCTTGTAAAAAGATAGCACCTTCAACCAAATGGTATAACACATGATTGGCAGCTCAACTTTAAGACGTATTTTAACACATGCTATCAGGAAATATAATGCTTTTTGAGTCATTCTGCAGGTGGAAGATTAAAAATAGATAAATGTGCATTGTTAAAGTAAGTTTAACATGTAAACCTTGCAGAAAAATGGGATGAAAATAACTTGTTTTGCATTTATACATACACACTAAAACAGTTTTGATCAGACAGATTCAATCTTGTAATTACCTGTGCCAACGAAAGTTAAAAATTCAATTTGTTGAGTTTCTGAAGGAAATGGTACTTGAAAAAAGGGATGGGGGGGGGGGCGGAATTCTGGACGAGAGGCTAATGGTTGGGCATCAGCCATGCTAAATGTTCATGAAAACATGCTAACATCACTTTCACACACATACAACTTGGCCTGAACACAGTAAAAGGGATACGGCAAAACCATAGGTTACACGAGCGCATTGATTTTTCCTTACTATTTATGTGATAAATTTTTCAAATTCAACCCCCAAAATATATATCCCCACACTTTCGCGTGGCGGTATGCCATACCACCACACACAGCTTGGAATTTTCTCTACATCATATGAAAGAATGAAGATAGCATGACCATCATTCTTGAGCTGTTATTCCTGGCAGTGACGTAATAGCATTTTGTCACCTTGGTAACCTGGTGGGGGGGGGGGGGTGTAAGTCCTCCTGGCAAAAAGTTTTCACTTCATCCAACTGGTCAAATTGAGCATGTGTAACAACGTCTAACACCGTGCATGTCCTACAAATAGGCTTTATCCATTTAGTGGAGGAAGTTACTTTCATGAATCTGCTTTCACCTTGTGTGTCACACACAAAATACCGTCAAGGAGAGGTCAGTTTGCAATCACCAGTATTTCTTAGGAGCGCGCTGTTATTGGAAGCCTTCAAGTCAATAAAAATATACACACCTATGAGCAGTGATAGTAAAAAACGTGCCTGTGTAGGAGAGTGTCATTTTTATGTCCCTGTAAATACATTTTTATTCATGTTATCTCTAGCTTTCACCATTGCGCTCACTGGGAATTCCACAGTTACGTAACATTCTTCTGTTACTTTGGGGTTCCCCGACAGAAGGCGTATATTTTTTGTATGACAAGATCGCTTCTGGTAGAAAACATTTGACAAGACACTGGTGTTGTTCATGTTTACCGTACAGTTTAAGACATAATCGTGTTGGCAGAGACTGTAAGCATTTGTAATTTGTATGTGGGCTATGCTCTGTTCTTATCCGCCTTAAGAATATGTCGCGGATCACTGCTGAAGTGGTTGTCAACACTTCGTAGAGATCAGATGAGCGTTTACCATAACAACAACACTGTGTTATAGTCAGTTGTAAATTACCTGAGCATTTGCAATGACCACATGAACTAAGGTTCGCATGGAATAACTGCATATACCTGACCACTGCGACATATATTGTAATGTCACACGCTGTTGCATACAACAATAATCAGTTTGGACTGTTTGGGTAGATTGATCTACCACTTACTGTTAACGTGCTTATTCATAATAAATAGACACATGTGTACTTGAACTTACGATATTGTTCTCTACTTAGATGCATAGCTTTCGGGGCCAGCTGCCATGGGTTTGTGCGATGGGGGTTCTGCTTAACTGAGGGCCCAACGGTTGCCATGGCAAAAGCCATGCCACTGCCTTCACTTGGTAAACAACTTTCGTCTGTATAGACAAAGGCCCTCGTGCAGCCATGGTCGATAAGTTCCTGTCTGGTATAAATATATCAAAGTTCATGTCATGCTCCATTCCATAAGTTGGTTTTGTCCAACTGGTCTGCCACCCAACTGTGACCCAGTTTTACAGTTCGTCTATTTCTGTCCAGTCATTAACTTTGGCCTGTGTTACATATGATTATAATAAACATGTTGATGAGATACGTGTCACTGTTTTAGTAAACCGCTTACATTTTATGTAAATGTACTGTTCTACTGTTTGCACTGTTGTCAGTACCCTGTGCATTTTAGTATCATACATTTTCAGATTATGCATCAGTCTACCTCTAAATTCTAAGACGCTGCTACTGTCCTCTCTTTAGCTGTTAAGATTCTGTAAAACACTGTGCAATTAATATTAATACAGTTGTACTGCACTGTGTATAAGCAGATTACATAACGTACTGGTAAAGGGAATAGGCTTTTACCAGTGGCGATGGTACAAACTACTACCTCTTACAGGGTATTACAAGATGTTACCAGTTCATTGGTGACAGCTGTACCTCACAAGTCTTCTTTCTGTGGCAACTGTTGTGAAGATTACTTTGTCAGAACTCTGGTGCTATTACATAATAAACCTATTTGTACATTGCATTTATAGGCTCGTACGTCTCATATCTATTTAATTAAAGAGCCCAGTACCTTACCCGGTTACACCAAGCTTTAATAAGGAAGTATTTATACAGTTTTTGAAATGATGGTTTGTTTGATTAGTTGTTTTAATTAAGGAATAATTGTTAGATAATAAGAATTATAAGGGTACCACTATCGGAGAAGAAAAACGATAAACAAAAGGCTTATTCTACTCTCAGACAGCGATAGGCTTTATACAAGATCAAACAAAGAAACACGAAGACGCTAGACTAAATTCAATACCTATATTTGAACGAAATAAACAAATACTACAACTAACAATTATGTACAAAACAATACAGATAATTACAAAAATACAAATAGTTTCTTACGGATGTTAGTGTCCCAAATCCGGATGGACTATTCCGGCTTCCACAGTTATGTCAGTCCACGAAAATACAGAATCCACAGTTTTTCAGAATTCTCAAATTGAAGAGAAAAAAGTTCTGTAGTGGCGAACAGCTGAGGGCCCCGGTACGCCGACTCCCTGGCAAGGTGCAAGTTTCCCGGGCAGACCGGTTGACAATAGCGTCCGTAATGCTGAGCTGGCGATGTATGTTTCTCTCCTCGCAAAATATACACAAAGTCACTTTCAGGGTAAACTGGAATGAAATGTACGTAATCGCACAGATACAAGGAGCGATACAAGCCACAAAAGAACGTCTCACACCAAACAGTAAGTGGCGAAACACAAGCTCACAAATTGCTACGTACCGCAAAATGGAGTACAAAATGACAAAATTGTAGAAAGGCGTGTAGGCCAATATCTCCAAAATCCCACAAAAATCCTTCTACGCAGACAAGGGCAAATATGACTCCAGTGGGCACAAGTAAAACGACTGCTCTCAAAGTGGTCGTAAGTAAATGACTGCGAGCTGAACAACTTCGTCTCTCATTTCCTAGACCAACGTGAAGAAAATCGTGGGTGGTCTGTCCGTAAACATGTTTACAATATGGGTACATCTTTCCAGAATATACGCTCTATGTACATTGACAAAAACTCATAAACACGGAAGCCTCAAGAACACGCGACTGAATTCTAGCGCAGGCTATCACATACACAGAGAAAAAATGTAGGTCAGACACAGACCTGGTTAGGGTGAAAACAAATATATAAAAAATATAATACACTATTTTAAAGGTGGGGTTCGTGACGGAATGGATATGAATATTTAACAATGTCGCCACACCCGAAATATCACCGTGTGAAATAATATGTGAATTCCATACACATCAAGTGTTTCTCGTTTTAAGGGTGTTTCACCGCTAAAGCAATTTTAGTTGTAGAACCGTGGTAGAATTACACGAACATTTTTAACAGTGTACGCTATACGTTCAACGTCCATTCTGGTCTTTTAGCTGGATAAACCAGCAGGATAAAACAGTGTCACTTAGACGCATGCAACAGAACTGCCCATGAATTTGACGCGTACGTTGCTCAGCGGTGAAGGAATCCTCTCGTGATAGAAATAACAAGTAAGAGTTCAAGTTTACTAATGTTTTTTTCTTTTATCCTTGTTTATGATTATGGTAGCTTTAAAAATTCGTGCTCGATGTTTAAACAGGAATTTTGTAAAATGTCTATATTTCATAGGAAACACGTAAACTCCTTCCCGCCTTAACGAAAGGGGTCCAAAGCCGTGTGCCCTTTTGTTTTTTCTTGGATTACGTCACACTTCTAGGTGTGTGTGCGCTCAAAAGATATTTAGGTAGTACACGATAGTAAACGATGTGTTTTTGCGCTCTTTGGACCCTCTTGTGTAGCCCATCACATTACTCTACATTCTTGTACTTCTAGTTTCAGGTGTATTAAACACATTGCTTGTCATTGTAGATCTACACCCAAATTCATGAATGATTGCTTATGGCTTATAGCCATAATGCCAGTATCATAGCTATATTATCGCTGTATTTATTATCACATACATACGTTGCCGTGTATTTCCACATTATCATTTATTGTTTTATATACCTTCCGCATTTGCTTGTCTTTTAACCTTCAGGCGATCGTGCCGCATATATTTCATATTGCATGTCGCCCTTAGCAACATTCATATTGCAAGTCGGCATAGATAGCGTGACATAACGGTAACGTGATTCTATGACACCGCATTTTTTCTGACGGTATTTATTCTTTCGCCATTCATAGAATAATTACTCGCTTCATTTTTATTTATTTTTATTTATTTATTTATTTTTTGGCGTCAGAAGTTCAATTTCGGCGACTAAACCTTGCTTCCTTGGTGAATGGATTGATGTTTGGTGTATGATAAAGATTACTGAATGAGCACCGGTCGTTGTGGACTTGAATATTTTGGCGTAGTGGACGCGTAATCTAACAATCTAGGCATCAAAACCTACATTCGTCCAATCCTTCAATAACCTATAAGTAAACCGGCTGTCTATCATCAGAATGCCATCTATTTCCACATTGTCGAGTATTGCTATACATGTACATTATCTGGTTTATCACAATGCTGTGTTTTATCCACACTGTGGTGTATTCCTGTACTGTCTATGTATTGTCACATGGCCGTACATTGTCACACTATAACCTTCTCTTTTACCGTGTCGTGTATTAACAGACTATCGTGTATTGTTGTATTGCCTATGTATTGTCACATGGCCGTATATTGTCACACTATATGCTTCTGTTTTACTGTGTCGTGTATTAACACACTGTCGTGTATTGTTGTATTGTCTATGTGTTGTCACATGGCCGTATATTGTCACACTACATCCGTCTGTTTTACTGTGTCGTGTATCAGCACACTGTCGTGTATTGTAGTTATATTGTTCGAGTATTATTAAACTGTAATTATTACGCTGCAATGGTACACAATTGCACCTAATTATTACGCTCTCTCTAGTAGACTATTGATTACATGGTTATTGAGTGAAAGAGTATGAAACTACATGGGGTCAATAAACCTCATGTCCCTCTCGGCCTCAGCGTCACCCGAGGCTTATTGACCCTATATATTTTCCTATCGTTTCTCTCAGTAATACTATGCAACGAATTTAGCCAGCGGAAAACCCTAAAAACTACACTGAAACTTGTTTCTTGAAAAAAACAAGAAGCTTCAATAACAATTTCCAGTAGCGTCCAGGAGCTTTGAAGCAGGGATATGGGAATTATGACGTCACAATGTTATTGACAATGTTGTATCAGCATTCCTTTGTGACGTTGTCATTGGTGTCATTGTTGCGTCACATTATAACTGTTACGTCATGGCGTTCTCCCTACTACTGAGTTATCAGACGCATATAGAATCTGCTGCAATGTGACCGTAACTGTCCAATGAAAAGCAGAGGATTTTGTATATTGCGGGATAATGTTATCTATCGTTTTACTGGTCGGGTCACACATAATTTTACATGTTCGAGCACGCTAAACCGTTTAACTTATCATTCATTATAACCCGCCCCAAATTTACCTATTTACGTCGTTTAAAACCGACAGCACGGACAGAACGCTGAGTTAATGCTCAGATCACAGGGTATGATTTTTATAAATGTGTAAAAGTCAGATACACAGAACTCCGCAGGCGCGTTGTCACCGTTAACACACAACACAGCAACGAGCGAAACGTAGCTGAACACCATGCAGGGTTTATCTTCATTCATGTCTTGTTCACTGTCCGCTGAAAGTATTGAACGTGCTTCTGACACTATAAACGTTGAATAGGGAAAATATCTATGATCTGGCATGCTAAGCGTTTGCTCGAGGTTAAGCGTCTAACACAGTTGAAAAAACTTCTTGTTACGAATCTCTAGAATTTTGCTAACTTCCCTTCGAAAACATGCGCACGAAGGTCATAATAGTTCTGGCAAACCAAAGCAGAGAATTCAGGAGAACATGGGACACAGGGGAAAACAGCGTTGTATAGTTGTTGACTCTTTGAGCAAGCATTATCACATCCATATCATTAAACAAATTGTATCGCCTAAAGAAATAAATGAAGTATTTTGTGGACCATCGATCTCCGTAATCAATTACGTATGAAGCATAGGGAACGCAGATTGTAAGAGGTGAAATGAAGTTGTTTTGGAATAAAGACGGTGCAGTGCATGAATCGTTTCCTTTTCGCTGGGGCCCGCAAGTGAATGGTGCAGTAGAAAAACAGAAGAGGACTCCGATGAAAGTATTCCTTAATAGGCCTGCACAGGGAGCAGATTGGAGAAAGGCTTTGGAATGAAGTTCTGCCAGCAACCTGTGGATGGTCGTGGGTTTCCTCCGCGCTCTGCCCGGTTTCCTCTCACCACAATACTAGTCACCGTCGTATAAGTGAAGCATTCTTTAATCGGCGTGAAACACCAATCAAATAAATAAATAAATAAATAAATGGGCATAAAGCTTTTGTCAGTAACTAAGTAAATAAATTGGAGATAGAAAGTGTCCCTTTGTTAGCTTATGTATCTCAGTGCGTTTCATTTCAATGCTAGACCAGTACAACGAATTATTGTTTGGTCGAAAAATGAGAACCCAACTTCTGACACTGACATCTGACATTCACGAATCATTATGGATTAACCAAACGTCGGCAATATAACAATCGTACGGTGGTGACTGATATTGATGATAAAACCGATAAAAAAAATTTTCAAGATTTATTTCGTGCGGAGAAAAGAGCAGCTAAATATTAATGCAAAAAGACATGCTGCTAAAAACCATTTAGAGCCTGGTGATCAAGTTAATTCAACACGTTCGGATAATGAGAGAGTGAAACTGGGTCACAATCTTGTTACTGAGTCTTAATACAGTGTTGGTGACAAGCACAATTCGCCATGCTTAAGATGAAAGACCACCTAAAAACGAAGGTATTGTGAGTGAAAAGACTATTAAAAACCGTACCTGAAAATACCTACACTTATTTTTTTAAATTTTTTTTCAGGAAAATAAATGCAATCAAATGTTTTGATTACACAGTGGGTTTTGTTGACAACATTGATAATGTGGTTCTCCAGGGACATCACACAACGTTTTGTACACCTTTTTGTTCAGCTCTATATAAAGTTGTGAAGAGCTCTGCTGTAATCTTTGGCTGTGTGAGAAAAAGTTAACATGACGTTAAATTTCTTCTTTAGGGTGAGAGAAAAGTCGGCGTGACGTCACTTGTGAATCACATTATCAATGCGGTCCATAAACCCAGGCCTTGAAACCGACAATCGTATACTAGTCGTCAACCACAACGGGCCTTCCCACCATATAATCAAAACATTTGACTGAATATTATTTGGTGACAAAAAAAAAAATCCAAAAATTTCAGTGAACGTGTTTTCAGATATAGTATATAGTGGTGTTTTAACTCACCATAACTTCATTTTGAGTGGTCTTTACTTGAAAACCTTCCTATACATCCCGTTCTAATTATACTGGTACCGCGAATCAGTCAACAGAAAAGTCGTTTGATTACGTCGCAAGTCCAGCCCAATATATTTACATGATTAAGTGTCGTACATCTTTACGAAAAAAGAATTCATTTGTTACAGGGAATGAGCAATAATATGTGTTTAGTGACAGAAAATCTAAACCGGAGATTAAGGGTTTGGAGGAAAAAAAAAGAAAATTATGCGAAAAAATGCAACTTTTTCGTCTTGGAGGAATATTACATATCTATTAACTGTTCTACATGGCTGAATTTCAAGTACTGGTAGTGTAAGGAGCAGTGAATCATGTTTTCGTGTCACGTTACAATAGCGTTGATAGTTAACAGTTTTATATAGCAATATTCTTCTTTTGAAAGACTGTTCGTAAATGTATGCAAAATAACTCGTGTCGGTCTGTTTCCCCAGGCGATGCATCGTGGCCGTGTTGAATAGAAATACAACAAATTGTTTTCATGTTGCGGGTTGTTGATGTACACAGTGCTCTGTTAAAACAGTCAGCAACCAAGCAGATCCAAGTCACTCCTCTCTGGCTGACATTTTTGTTGGATAAGGGAGGGTGGGTTACAATCGGACCGGGGAATTACATTAACAGGAAAAAGGGTCGCTATGTAATCGTGTGCTTCTAATGCTGCCTAACCAGGTAAGTCAGTGTAATTTTATTCCTTAAAGGGAGAGACCCTGCAAAAGTGAAGTTACTGTGCAGAGTCAAAAGACCATTAAACACTGTATCTGAAAATACCTTCACTGATTTTGTTTTTCATGAAATTAAATGTAGTCAAATGCTTTGATTATGAAGTGGCCTTCACGAATAAAGCTCTTGTGAGCCATACTACTGTAATGTGTGCCTGTGTATGGAAAAGCTCATATGACATTCAAGTTGTGCTCTAGGGCCAGAGAAAAGTTGGCGTGACGTCACTTGTGAACCACATTATCAATATGGTCCATAAACCTAGGCTTATGTGACGTCACTGATGAATGAACATAATGATATCGTCCATAAACCACACATACATACAATCAAAACATTTCACTGCTTTTAACCATCAGTTTATAACGGTTACTGGGTCATGAGATGTGAAACGACAACTTAGGCCCCAAACTGGAATTGTGTCATGCTGTGAGTGAGCTCTGTGCCCTTCCACATCAGAAGCCCGGCTGAAATAAAAAGTGCAGCAACTATAACTTATGCACTTAACTCAACTGGTACTGAAAACTATCAACATTTGTGACACCTTAAAGAAGTACAGGGTTTGATAGTCCAGCTTGACTATACATATACAATGTTCCTTGGATATCAGTGAAACATTCCCCTTTCTTTTTGCAGAATTTTATATGTATTCGCCGTAAAAGCAGTTGTTAGAATAAGTGAAAGATAGGGTTTATCAGCTAACTTGATAACGTGTTATTTTGCTGGAAAAATGTTTGCCATAAGTTTTCTTCCTTCGAGGAAACAATTGTGTTTCCCATTGGTTCCCGTGAATGTGAAGCGTAGGGCCGGTGAGCTGTTACCGCTTAGGTCTGAAGGTGAAATCCCCAAAGGGAAATAACCCCTAAAATGACAAAGACCACAAACCACCAAAGAGCTAGGAAAATATATAAAATATAACAAATTAAGACGGACTCATACAAAGAGAAGCAGTCAACGTCCCCCAGTGGTGGCAAAAGGACGGAATGAATGTTCCAAGGGAACCAATAAAATCACGCGTTACGGGTGAAATCTGTTGTCAGTTTACTTCAGTTAGGGTTCTATTCTAGCTGTTCGTATAAGTGTTTAAGAAGTAACAACTTACGAGCCCACTTGCACCAGGGCTTAAGCAAAAAGCTAGACAAATTGAACATGTGCCGAAAAAATGACGGAGTAAAACAATGTTTCAAATTATTTGTTTGCAAATGTATGATCCATCGCACACACAAGGCCGTATGATCACATCAGACAAGGGGTGTGATCCCACCGTAAAAGGCAATTTTATTGACAGCCCATAAGTCCACTACAGGCGGCAAATTACCTTCTTATATGACACGATCGAATGATTACAAAACTGATATGTATGCATGGCTTATGCATGCATACATACATGCATTCATGCACTTCATCTTTAATTAGCCTCAAACATCGGATGATTTTTAATGAGTTTTTCAGTTTATTTCCGCCGGTTTGAAAAGTACATGTATGTGTGATCTGGGATTGTGTAAAATTTTTGTGCAGAGCAGAGAAAGGGGCCAAAAGACAATTCACCAGTAATGACTGATTCAAACCAAGCTCATGCTTCCTTTCTGTCAGGCCGTATCCGTGGGAAGGTCTGGGGAGTTTTCTCCCACCATAATGCTGGCCACCATCGTGCAAGTGAAATACTCTTGGGTACAACGTAAAACACCGCTCAAATAAATCAGTGGAATAAATAAATCTTTTATGACCTTTGATGTTTTTCTAACGTTTAACAGCCACTTTTCTAGCATCATGTGTAATGACAAAATTCCGGGATGGACAGCCTTAGCGGCCAGTGTCCTGTGCACAGTCTTTAGTGGAATATTCCTGTCCTTCAACGTGTATGCTGTTCAGATGAAGGCGAAGTTCGAACTTAACCAGACGCAAGGTGAGTTATCACAAGGGTACCTTCAGTCAGTCACGAGGGTTTTCTAGTAACGACACTGTGGCCACAGAGCAACACCCAGTTGTGTAGCTCTAGTTCCTGCATAGCCGGGGCTGTGCTTTTTTTCAATATAAATGTATATTAAATTGACGACAAAGTATTTTGAGTAATTCCAGACCAATGACAACTAATATATTGCAATTCACATAATTTCATTTTTTCCTAATTCTGTTTAAGGAATCATGCAATAGGAGGTGTGTAATGTGCTAATAATTAAACCCTTACATATATATAGTTAGTTGAGAGGGTTCACAATTGTGACCGTCTTATGATAATCATGTAGGACTATTTTGTGCTTCGTGTTTAACCGCAACCTTTCAAATGGCGAACGTTCAGTGAATTGCTTGCCACAATTACAAAGAAGCCTTCACTGTTCCAAATCAGTGCCAAGGAACATATCTACTTCCTCCGATTTGAAACATGAATTACTCGATTTTGCCCGGTATAACTTCTATATGAGTTGACCTTGTATTATAGAGGCGCATCACGATCTTTTTTCTGTATAGACGGTTATCAGTTGTGCTGAAAATCACTTTGAGATAACTTAATTGTATACATGCATATACCAGGAAAAGGACCTTTACGCTACGTAGCCATAAACCCAATTATAGGTTAGGGTGAGGTTCGGGTTTGGTTAGCGTTAGGGTTAGGTTAGCGTTATGGTTAGGTCAGGGTTAGGGTTGTTTTTGTTGTTGGGATTAGGGTTAAGATTAGGGTTATGGTTAGGGTTAGGGTGGAGTTAGGGTAGGCTTAGGGTTAGGTTAGGGTTAGGTTAGGGTTAAGGTTATGGTTAGGTTATGGTTAGGGTAGGGCTAGCGTGAGGTTAGTGTTAAGGTTAGGGTTAGGTTAGGGTTAGGGTTAGGGATAGGACCTAAAAGAAAAACACCAAAGCAATCCCCTTTTCCGTCGTCTGTAGCAAACAATTAAATATCATCAACATGCAGAGGTAGTACTTTTTATATTTTTTATTTGTGTTAGGTTCACCATCTCGGACGTAATGTCTTATTTTTTTATCATGTGCATACAATACAAAACATTGCTTGTTTCTTCCTTCCCTACAGTGGAATTTATTGGATCTTTCATGATGGCTGCCCTCATTTTCGCCTTCGTGGGACACTTTCTAATCGACAAATACGGGTATGTGGCCTGTTACCTCACGGCATGGGTGCTCGTGACGTCATCGGACGTGCTGATGTGGTTGGCAACACGGTACACAGAATTCTTCGGGAAATGGATCGGTTTGCCTTGCCTGTTTCTGTTCATCAATAGTAAGTACCGATATGGCACTTCTTTTATTTCCCAATGGCCCCCATAACGAAGAGGGTGTAATATTTCGTCAAACTCAACTGCCATGGCAACGTGTGTCTATAGTATTTGTCGATAGACACCACGAGAGATTTCTGCCATCATTTTCCAAAAGTTGCCACAAAAATGATTCCTTTCAAGCCATAACCGTTTATTGAAATACGCTGTTACTCACAAAAACACTGACCCAATAGGCGTCGAAAACGATCTTTATGTACCAGCCGTCAACCAACACGGTCCTGGGTCAAAAATCGCAGGACCAGTTTCCAAAAAGGACAGATAACACAAACCACCAAAGAGCTGAGAAAATACTTACAGTATAAAAATTAGGAGGGATTCATGTAAAGAGAAGCGGTCAACAGTTCTCCAGGATTCACATGCGCACTGCATATATCGACCAAGACAATACTTTATTTGCTTGCGCCGTATGTCACGGGACGTGTGCCACGTGGCCGGTTTTATTACATGATGTTAAGTTTTACAATGATATGTATGTACATTTCTGGATATCTTACATGTGACAAGCTCATATTATCGATGTTACATTCGTCTGAGAGTACAAAGTCTGTGGTATCATAATGGCTGCCAATCCCCTGGAAATACACTCTACTGCCATAAACTCGTTTCATGCTTCATGTGGAATCATTGTTACCAGGGTTCAGTATCCCGTTTACATTACATAATCAACATTATCATTCATTTCATGCATAATATGGCCTCGTCAGCCGCCCCGCCCTGATATGGCTCACAACGTGTTATATCGGCTAGTCAGCCGCCCTGGTGTGACTCGCGGGGTATTGTCGACTGGTATTGCTACGCCACCTTGGCTCTAACCACTGATATTGCATTCCTGAAAATTATTATTTCCACTTTACAGTTTTGCCATAATACATTCATTATCAGAATGTATTTTCAGTTAGAAACACACACATAAAACAATGTATACAGTTGTAAAATTGGCATACAAAAAGCGTTTCACCTGGCTCGGATCACAGACGAAATTGAAGCTCTCCCCACCCCACAAGCTCACACTTCTTCGCTCCCGATGACTTCGTGCCCCGGAGAAAATAGTTTGCCTTTTATTCGCCCTGCTTAAACAAAGGGAATTCCAATGTTAACGAAAAGACTCAGTGAATGTTCTAGAGGGATGAATAAAATCGGTTTTCAAACCGTGTACCATTTTAGTATATATTGTGTCGATAATGATATATGTACCTCAGTTTGCGCTTTCATTGCAGCTGTTCATGTATCCAGCGTGGTGATCATGCTGAACACAATGAGCATACGTGAAATGAAATCCGACCTGACCATATACAGTATTACCAAACGTTACATGTTTGACAACGACCAACTACCACCTGTCAAACAACGCTTCTGTTCAAGAAATTGAGATTCTTTCTGACGCCACTGCAAGTCCTAAGAATTGTCCCTCGCAGCTGGACAATAGCGGGAAATGAGGCACTCGTGGGCGAACTACAGGGTCGTTATATAAATAGGTCATTGCCATTGGCTTTCGATTTTTGAATGAAAATGAAACGAGACTTACCTGTAACTTCATGTTTGATTCCAATTCCGCAAAGCAGGATCGGAGTTATTACGTGAGGTACACAAGCTAACAGTGTCAGTGTTAAACACAAGCGTAGGCACATCAGTCTCAGGCAAATGCAGGGGTCATTAGGCACGTAATGCGTACCGTTCCTCACCAGTGACTTGTGGAATTGAGTCAAACATCAACTTACATGTATCTCTCCTTTAATGTTTTCAGTTGCACGACGTCATTAATCTACGTCACTGCAGGACCACGTGCGATTTTGACAATGAGATCGCGAGTCTGTAACGAAACTCGGTAAATGTGTGTGTTCACCATGTCAGCAAAGGTATGACACATGTATGAATCGTCTCCTCTTATATATAATAGCATAGAGAGTAAACCCAGAACTTTGACGACAGTGTGATGTTTGGCAAATGGCCACATATTCATGTAGATGTTTAAGAAGTAACAACTTACACCCACCTAGCATCATGGCCTAAGCAGAATTAGGTGATATTAAATGCAATTTATCTTAACTATCCTAGACTTAACGAAACGGCTGTGGTGTTATCATATTTAACATATGTACGCAATAACATGAAAATAATATAGGAAGAGATCGTTACACATATTATACATCATTTGACAAGAAGGCACTTATGGCAGTGATGCTTCCAACAAAGAAGAACCCAACTTTTGTCTGTCCACAGGTTTGTGACAGAAAATTGCAAATGCCCAACTATTTGTCCAATTGGCTTTATGATGAATGATGAATGGGATAACTCCGACAAAAGGAAGTTTTTCTATGAACTCAAGGGATTGGTTACATTTCGGCATAGTCTGTCTCTTAATCGTCGTCAGGAGGAAGTACTAGTATTTCGACTTCTATTCGATCACCTACCAATCAGTCTGTGTTTGTCCAGATTTGGTCTCCACTATACAAGACTCTGCAAGGAATGTTTTGTGGAGGACAGTATCTCCAACCTTATGCTTCGTTTTCTACGACCCTCAGCATATTATGTATATTACGTACGCAGAACCATGTGCTCTCGGCACCCGTCGTTCTGACAACGTCACACTATTGAGCCATTCGAAACATCGTAATTGGGCATTCTAGGCAGTGGATAACTTCCAAACTCGAAGTGGTAGATTATGTTCACTCCATGAAATTGTTATTCCCATGTAATGTAACGAACAATCTTTAGCAGAGTCAATATCTATATGATTTTTTATTTTTTTCACGAATGTTTTTTAAAGGATGCCTTGAGTAGGGGGTAAACAACCGCAAGTATTGACTTGTATGCCATTACAAACCAATCTGCCCCCAACTGAGCCTAGATGATAGGATGATTGCTCTGCCTTGAACTGCTTGAAATGTAATTACACACAGCTTTTCGTCTGGAGGATAGACTCTATATTCCACATTGAAAAGTGTCCAACAGGCCGTGATGCCTTCAAAGAATCAGAAAATAAAACACATCTATCTTCAGAGATTATGTCATCTCATTGACATCAAAACAATATAATTTGTGACAGCGATGACCACTCAACAGAACAAGTAACGTAGTGAGTTTCTGGGTCAAATATTTTCTGATTGATTGGCTTGCATGTCACAAAGGTAAGCACCTTACTTACATCCCAAATGTGAGTGTTGCCTGAAGGGCTGGTCGCATTTTCAGTAAGCAAATAATTGAAGACTGGGCACTTCTAGCTGTATTAAATATGCCAAATCGCCAAAACAGTTCTGAGTGATCTCAACAGTTGGGCAAATTGGATCAGTCCAGCGGGAAAGGGATACTTTATCCCTCGCAATGGCGATTCGGACCCAAATTGACTTGACAGCGCCGCACTAGGAATACGTTATAAGTTTGCCAGCAAAACATCATCCTAAATGCAGTAATGAACAACAGGCTTTACATCTACCGAATGGTCTTGCATATGGCGTATTCATATCTCGCCTTGTTAGATCGTTTGTGCTGTGTGATGATTTTAGTCAACGTCAGAAGCTATTACTGCAAAGGCTGGTGTGTCAAGGATATTCCATCGAATGCCTTCGCTTTGGGTTTCTTTGGTTTTGCAGTGGGTGAGCCTATCTTGTTGGTGGGTGCACGCGGGGTGTTCGGGGTATCTGGGACTCTGCTTTGTTGTTGTGTCAAATTCAGCTTAACCCGGGGCTAAGGGCGGTACGTTAATCGTGTTGAGTATGATCGCCACGTTGGATATATGAACATTTGCAATCAAAGCGCAGCTGAGATAGATTTTTAATTATCGACACCACGTGAACCAAGGTGGTGCACGATTTGGATACTGATTTTAGTCGTCCGCCTAGAACATTTATTCCGTCGTCACTGAAAAGTGTTGACTGCGTCTCTTTGCATGAATCCGTCCTAATTTTATATATTTAGATATTTTCTAGGTTTATGGAGGTTTGTGTTATTTTTCGTTTTTGAAAACTGGCCTTGCGCTTATTCACCCGGAGAGCCCATTTCGGCTGACGGCTGCTATAAGAATGTCGGTTTCGACGCCTAGATTTACCTTGCAGTCCTCGCCGGAAAAGCGGCATGTTTGTATATAGTTTGTATGATGCTTAGCCTCTTCAGCTGTCCACAAACCTAGGAACACCTAACACCGCCCTAACCTGACTGAGAAACTTCACTAGAAAGAGTAACATCAGGTATCGCCTCTATCATAAACATTTTGAAGGGAATCAAAGGGTATTTATAAAATATAACCTAAGGAAAGTTAACGTGGAAATATTTGACTGTTTAAGCTAGTTAAAAACAGTCCTTTGTAGGGAATCCGCATAGATGACCTTCAACTGAGCCAACTGGGTTAATCATAATTGAAATTTACGCTATTAACCTTGAATTTATGGAGTCGGTTGATCATAATTTGAGCCAGCAGCTGGAATTGAACCGACAAGTACGGTCGACTTTGAACCGAGTCACTACGGATGACCATAAATTGGATCGGCGCCGTTAAAGGTGCCCTTGAATTCAGACAACACGCTTGACCTTAAATTGAGCCAAGATGCTTGGCCTTAAATTAAACCAAGTCCACCGGAGGTAAATTGTGTAAGCCCAGAAGGAATAAAACAGCTGGATAAATGAGTGGATACACGTTACACGTTCATCGACTTTCAACGAGAACGACATATTGACCCACAGAATCAGATGCATCTTTAGCTAGGAGACTTAAGGATAGTAGAACCCCGCAGGGGTGAAATTTGGCCAAAGTTTTCTTTTTTTATTTCACATTCCTCTCTCTTAAAGATCAAAACTAAATTATTAGAATTGTAAATACCTTAAATTTGACAAAGAGTCTTACATCTTGTGAACCAAGCAGTTGTGTCTTCTTAGTTCCCCCTGATTAGGGGGATTAGCTCACTGAAGGGAGTTATCTGGTGTGAGTAGACGCGCCTCTGGTAAATGTGTATTGCCTCCTGCTACAAAATGTGCATGGCCGATTGCGCAGATTACTCAAGCAGACCTATCACCTAAACCGACAGCCTTACTCACTCACCTCGGTGTACACTGGGGGTTTATAAACACATTCTGGCAGGTTTTACTCAAAAATGTCATTATAAAACACCAACTTACGCTTTCATGGAGCGTTATAAGTTTGAAAATTTAACATATGTAGGTTGATATGTTTACATTTTATTTATTTATTTATTTGATTGGTGTTTTACGCCGTACTCAAGAATATTTCACGTATACGACGGCTGCCAGCATTATGGTGGGAGGAAACCCTGCAGAGCCCGGGGGAAACCCACGGCCAACCACAGGTTTGCTGGCAGACCTTCCCACGTACGGCCGGAGAGGAAGCCAACATGAACTGGGCTTGAACTCACAGCGACCGCGTTGGTGGGAGGCTTCGGTCATTGCGCTGCGATAGCGGGCTTACCGACTGAGCCACGGAGGCCCCTATTGATCAAATATAACCATATGTATGTATATATTCTGAAAGCTAAACAACTGATGATTAAAAAAAAAAATAAAGAGAAAATCTGAAAAAGTCAGAGTTGCTTTCCAAATTACTATTTTTTTCGCCAAAGTTTCAAATTTTCAAATTTTTCTTGTTCAAGTGGATAATCTACTACACAACCTTATCAAAAAAAGAAAGATAGAAAAAGACAAAAATGTCTGGGGAGCATTATGTGTGACAATATTCGTCATTAATAAGTTTGCCAATTACTTTAAGTCAAAAATTGCCCTGACTAAAGTTAAAATGTGAACACAATCACCTACTTATGTTAAATTTTAAATCTTGTCTTGTTCCATCATAGCGTAAATTGGTGTTTTATCTTGACATTTTTGTGCAAACCCTGTTAGAATGCCTCCCCCAGAGGCACCCCGTTGAGGTGATTAAGGCTGTTGTTTTAGTTAATAGGTCTGCCCAGGCTGCCATATACACTTTATAGCAGGAGGCAATACACATTTACCAGAAGCGGGTCTGTTCACAGTAGGTAGCCCTTTAGTGAGCTAACCCCCTAATCAGGGGGAACTAAGAAGACACAACTGCGTTGGTTCATAACATGTTATACTTTTGTTAAATTTTAGATATTCACAATTCAAATGTGGTTTTCATCATTTCAAGTGAGAGGAAAGATAGGAGAATGGAGAATAAGAATGTGAAATAAAAAAAATTGGCCCAGATTTCTACCATTAGAGGCATTTTGAAAAATGGCTGTGATTTTTTTCAAACGTTATTTTGATTAATTTTAAAATTAGGTACATTTTGAAAGCTTCTTTGAGATTGGCAAGACTCTTTCACGATATATATACATATGGCCATATTTGATCAACATTTTGGGTTACAGAAGGCAAAATGTGAAATTCTGCTTCCGAGGGGTTCTAGTATCCTTAACGTGTAAATAAATGTACACAACAAATTGCTCAAATAACAAGTTAAATGAAAGAATTGCTTGCATTAAATTAAAACAAATGTTTTCAAAAGAAGTACAAAAAAGTGTATCCCTGCTCCTCCCCACTTTTAATGCATTTCATGAAGATGAGACAGTGGATATTTTGTTTCTATACATAGCGTACTTTCTGTTCTTAAGCACTGCTCCAGAGTATGGTGCCCTCAAATATATCATGGGAGTGCATATTGACAAATCGCAAATCTCTCCACATTACACAAGTTCCTGACGCCCTCACACGAGTACATACTACATGTACCCACTCGTTCTGATCGTATACATTGTTCTAGCCGTAACATTCTCGCATGGAATGCAGTGAGTATGCAAAAGACACACCGCACGATTTCTTCGTGCACAAAACACCAATTCATGACGTCTTCCCATAGGTTGAGTGTCTGCCGGGGGGGGGGGGGGCATCGCTCATTCTGTTCGTACACCCTGTAGCAGTTCACGACGTCCTCCCATATCATTAATGCGACCAGATACACTTCGCACGTTCTGTCCGAGCATATTGCACCAGCTGATGACTTTAGTTTTTAATACATTTGATTGTTTATGGTGTTATGTGTTTACATCCTAACTGCCGTCTAGTGCATGCTCTACTGTAACAATGTAAAAGGTGATCTATTGGTCCCAAAACAGGCCTAAAAGAAATGCAATAGAATACACAATTGTGAATCCAATCGACAATAAAACTGACTGAATTTACTTGGGGACAAATGGACATTACAGCAGCATGGAGAACAGAAGAGAGATCCTAGTAGTGTGAGTCAATTGATTTCACCAAAAAAAAATGAAACCAAAAGTGACAGAGAATGGTGTAAGGTCTCAGGGAAAAGCTGTTAGACAAATAGAAAAATATGATTGGAATATTTTTAGAAAACTAATGAAAAAAGAAAACAAAAAGAACGGGCATAGGGAATAGACGAGAGAATGTTAAAATTTGAAAAATATGCAGATTGTTAAGAAGTAAGGACTGGTAGAAGATTGGAGAAATTCGTCTTTCGAGGTGTAGGCCCCAAAAGCTTTCCAAGTAGGTTCTCTTCTGCCAGCCGTTGATGCTCTCTTCCCCATCCCACAGGAACAGGCGGAGCTCACACTCGGGGGGCAAGTAGAATACATAGGCCCCCTTCGCGTCCATCACCTGTAGTACAGCATGCCTGTCCCGGGTGTTGCTTGAGGTGCGGACCTCGTTGGCGGCCATGCCCTGTCCATGGAAAAAGCTACTAGCAATACGATAGAAATTCTCCACTCTTTCCTAAGTAATGTGAAGGGTAAGTTGACGGTTCATACGCAGCCAATACGGCACCGAGGGGAGGAAAGTCCAATTCATTCTCACAATAATTTTTTAACACATTGGATTTTTTTCCGTGTGAGAATGCGTGCTTTTTGTGCACATACGCCTTCAATTTCATATAATTTGCCTGCCTTTTCCCCTATCAACATTTGAGAACTGACTTTTTCATTTAATAAAAAAGACGAGGTAAGACCAAGTCCTATAGAAAACAAATGAAAAAAAAATCTGAAATAATGTACTGAGCATTTGAGAATTGGACTCACACCAACAAGCTGATTTGCAATCTGCCAGTGATCTGTGTTAGAGTGATGTTGACAGCTCACCGTGTCACAGAGACTCATTAGATCTACAACCTACCATGTTATTTTTACACGTATTGCAGTTGTAGCTGAGGATAAGCGTTTGGGGTCCAATGGGATCCAACCTTCTAGAAATTTTAAATCACCATATGTTATATATATAATATAAAACATGAAGGTTACTGAAAAAGCTGTGTGCCAATTTACACGTATTTATTTATTTATTTATTTATTTGATTGATGTTTTACGCCGTACTCAAAAATATTTCACTTCTACGAAGGCGGCCAGCATTATAGCGTGAGGAAACCAGGCAGAACCCGAGGAAATCCCACGATTATCTGCAGGTCGCTGGCGGACCTTCCCGCGTGACCGGAGCAGAACATTTCACTTTTAAGGCGGCGGTCAGCATTATGGTGAGAGGAAACCGTGCAGATCCCGTGTGGGTGGGGGGCACGAGCATCCTCAGTACACACGAAGAAGAGAAGCTGCTCGTATCAGCTTTTTAGGCAGGGGAGAAATGCGGAGTAACTGTCGATTCTTGAAGCTTCCCAAGAACAGGCAGATGGGGGGCGGCTCTGGTTCAGCCATGGTGCTAGGGGGCGTGTAATATATTATTTCTTAAACACTTACATGAACAGTTAGAAAAAAAAACCTGAGGTAAAGTGACAAAAGCCTGATTTTACCGGGAACAGCATTTTTAAAGCTGCCATTAACATTATGTTCGCGTTAGTTAAAAGATCATTGTTTACCGCTTCCAAGATTTAATACGCCACTGGATCTTTTTGGTGAAACGATTGTTCCTATTCAGTTCTATGGGAGTGAAGTATAGGGGTTTGACTATGCTGATGAGGTTTTCCTGTCAACTCGTCCGGGCAAATAACTGCATGCTCCTGCCCAACATATAACCACTCTCACAATTACAACAACCTCAAATGTCGCTTTATTGCTCCAGTGTCTGTCTATGCACCATACGAAATCCCACTAACATTCTAGAGCTGAGGTTATGTGACTTCGCATGCAGTGTGTCATGTGACGTTTTCAAAGCAATGTAAATGTGGAAAAGTTTTAGAATGAGGTGCCGTAGGCGTCCGACATTAAAAATAAACAGCAATTACTAGATAAAGAATCGTTATTTTTATGCTATTATACCTTTACGTATCTACTAGACTGACAAAGAGAGCAAACTTCCCTCCCCCACCCTCGCCGCTACATTCACTTGTCCGCTGTCACCCGCGCGAGCCTCTGAGGATGACCAACCTTTCACTCGAAACACTCGAGAGGTGAAGCTGCAAAACAATTTTTGCTCTCTCGTTTCACGAATGTCTTATCGCATGCCAATAGTTGCGTCAGAATGTTCTCAAGTGTGTGTCTGTGAATTTAGACGCACTGCCGTTCAACATTGTATGTTCAAAGTGTGGTAGTAAAATCCAAAGTATAATAGAATTTCCAGCCCCATGAGAGATGGCATTGTCTAGATAAGCCGGAAAGCTGTTTCGACTGCGCATTACCGGAATTCCTTCGCTGGTGAATAAACAATAGCTCGTGGCTGTCTTAATAAGCATTGCATACTGTTACAAGGATTGGATCGGCTTGATCCCCAAAAAGCTGGTCAAAAGCTAGCTACATTTTCAGTAGAATACAGTCACGAGGTACCCCCATAATACCTAGTCGGATTTCGAGCCAAATTTTTCGGTCGTCCCGACCCAAGGCATTATAGTCGCCCGACCCACACAATTAGGGTCACCCTGATCTAAAGTAGGATTGCCTGTAACCCAGGAATTCAACCCAGACCCTTAGAGACACATTGTATAAGTAAATTCACAATAAATTCCTCCAGTTTTCTGCAACACAACACAGAAGTGAAATTAAATAAGGAGTAACTTCATTTTGAGTCCAAAACTAGGCATAAATATACAAGAAGATAAAACAGAAAGATTGTGAACGAGTGTCAGTGGCTTCACCAACCTTGCTTTTGATAATCCACTAGCATAGCATACATGTATACACAAGTATACACAGAGGATAAAGCAAAGAATTTTAAATATTTGAAGAAAGATTCCAAACACACTGTATACTGTGATACTCGCGATTCTCCTGTATAAAATTCACAATATCTTAAGGCAGTTATGTAAAAGAATGACCAATCAGAATCAAGAAAGTCGAGAAATGTACAAAACTCGAGCACAGATCCTAATGATTTTTAAAGTAATTCTTATGTTTTACAAACTTAGGAGCACACACAAACAAAATATACTACATTGCTAAAGTCTCTGATGATACAATGGCTCGACTGGTTGGGACAAAATTATCACGGAGTCGAATATACAAAATTATGTATGTATAACGATCAATGGACAATGAAAACTGAAAATCATTTCTACGAAAAATGTATCTTGATTCACTTATACCAAGTTTTGTTGAAACAGGACAAAATCTGGGACAGTATCAGAAGCATTTTAAAAACAAAATGTTAACATATGCACTATAAGCAGACATACAGACCGACAACTGATCATCGCCGTTCAAAATAGATACCACGAGTTATGTGTCTTGATGTAGTCTACACTTGAACAGATTTCTACTGAAATCATACAAAATTGTAGAAGTTGTAGCGTTTTGAAAGGAATGTTATCATGGTGGATGAACAGTGAGACGGATGAGTAATCACCAGAACGGAAAATCGATATTTCGAATGTATTTTGAGGTAGCCTCCACTTGAACCAAGGTTCATTGAAGTCTGTAAGAGAATTTATGATGAAAAAAAAACCCCACAGCCAATGCAGAGTTATCTGCCCCTCGCTCTTAACTAAATTAGTGTAATGTTCATTTACCTTCAACTATAAATTTTAGTTAAAAGGAAGGGATACATAACTCTGATACAAGTGCCACTGGAGCAAATTACAGAGAATTTTACACGTTGGTGCAGAGAAAAAAACAATCAAAAACAATTGCTATATACCAGGTGGTAAAAATCTTTAAAAGCTTTGCCTCTCTCTGGTATCCAAGGAGTCTCTAGGTGTTATTGTGTAGTCTTCAGCAGTTCAGCACACTTTTACTGTGGACACATGTATGTGTATTTAAACCATCTGTGAGAGAAACAATCTTGTCATCGTCTCCCCGTCAAATCGTGTTAAGTTTATGCTCCCTCAGTCAGGTCACACTCACTTTGTATGTAGTGGTAGGCAATCGCCACATGCAATGATTCTGACAGGTATGTAATGTGTAGCACACAAATGTCTTCCATCAGCAATAACTTCCACATGGTCATTGTTTGCACATCAGCCTCTTGAAGTTGGTGCCGATGTAGGCAGATCTGCACACACTTCCTTTGGCCCTCCTAAACCATTTTCACCACTATCCAAAATTATACCCTGAGATATCTGAAAGAATATAATTAACATTAGCTGTTAATATAATTCTGCTCAAAACTCGTTACCTTTTTATGTCAAAAGGTGAATTACACATGAATTATAACTTTAATAAATTAATTCCCTGATTATTTATGTATACACTTTATACCCTACTCAGTAGTGTTGCAGCAATAGAGGTTGTCAGTTTTGACGGCAGAAAGCCAAATTAAACAACCTATGTTTGGAAAGTAACAGCATGATGAACAGTCCCATTTGTGACAGGAAGAGTAGGATCAGGGCAAATGTCATACTTTTAAAATACGAGTGGTCTGTAGTTGCCACAAGCCACATACACAGTTCATCCTTGCTAATTCAAAAGGCATTGCTACGAAGGCCTCAGGAATAAATGCTTAAATGTAATGTATGTGTGTACCGATGTGTGAAGTCACCTCACCCGTAACTTGGGGATGGCCGTGGGTTCCCCCGGGCTCTGCCCTGTTTCCTCGCACCACAGTGCTGGTCGCTGTCGTATAAGTGAAATAAGTGATGTCCAATAAGAAGACAAGGAAAACTTCTGTAACGCCAATCTGAAATTAGAAAAGAGAAGTACAGTATGTTAACTTACTTTCCATTAGCCAGTTACTACGGGTAAACCTTGCATAGATAAAACAGTTCCTCAGAAATATCATACCTCTATTACACAGAGAGTTGTCATTCGGAACCAAAAATAAACACTATTAAACGGGTTGGGTTTGAATTAATATATGCTCTTTTTTCATAAGTGATAACAAATATAAAGATATCCTGTACAAGAGAAAAAAATCTGAACTGACTCTCAGAACTACTTGGATTTGGAGAGAAAGTAGTAAGTTTTTGCGTATAAACGATGTACATATTTACTTTTAGTTGATTACACATTAAGTCATTCGTTATATATACAATATAAAGTTTCCTTACAAGCAACAATATGTTTTGTTATTAATTATGAAATTACGTTAGAAATTAAGCAGACGGGATGCTTAATGGGCGAAATTCTGAATTTTGCCAATTATTTAGGTTATACAGGGCATTGTGTTCATCATATTTGAAGGCTAGACACATTGTCATTGCCTTTCCAGAAAGAACTTCTTGCCTAAGTGCATTACTTTACATTTCATCTTTTTTAGTTCACTGGTGAAATCTTATTGAAGGCCTATATGCCTCGCCTGGGTTAAACTGGCTCTGTTTACATATTCAATACTCTCCTCACGTGAGCACAGAGACCGCTGATAATTGGCCTGAGAGCAAAACCATGAATATATGCTCATTTTTTCAAATGTGTGATTAAGATTATAATTTTAGGTTTTTTTCAAATACAACATGTGATTTAATGTGCACATATAAAAAAGAATTTTGTGCTTAGACTTTCCTAGTGTAAAACACCTTTTCTTATAAAGTGACTTCGAAACGTAACATAAAAGGTTTGCCTCAATGGAAAGTTCAAAAATTCAGGTATACGGGTGAGTTGCAAAAAACAACAACAACCACAAATGTTTCTACATATAATTATAACATAATAACCACGTGATTGGTTTCTGTGTTATCGTAGGGACGTGATACTGCAAATTCTTCCTTATGTCCAAAGGAAGATATGCCCTGTATTAGTTTGCAGGTAAACATACACATACTCATTTAATTAAATGTCAAACATGTAACAGACCCTACAGAACTGTATAGGCCTACATTCTTAAGGCTCGACCTAGGATTGTGATACATTCACACAAAATCAGAGTATTTTCTAAGCTGAGGTTGCTGCCACATGAACGTCAAGTCATTGCATGAAGAATCTGCTTTTCACATTGAACATCTGAAAAGTAGTTCAGCCAGCTATAAACAAAGGCATCAACCCAGTCTCTACAACGGCCCTTTTTTTGGAAATGTTAGATTACACTATTGAACAATCAAAAGCTGGTATAATGATTTACCAATAAACTGTGAATAATTGATTTTTACACCACTATTGCAAAACTGAAATCCCCAACAATGTGGGTCAATACCAGAGTGTCCTATATGGGGCGATATAAAAGGCTTCTTTTTTGAATTACCTTTCTTGTTAAATGTCTAATTTAAAGTTTACTGCACATTTTAGTCCATGTCATTGTGTTACGAGACATTAAGACATAATAATAAATGATTTAAAATGAGGCTATACGCATCAGTCCAGGCACAGATTTGGCCTTTTTCTGCCATATTTCATATATGCATACGCATAAGGAAATCAACCCTTTATGCCAGTTGGCAGCTAGGACTCAAACACAACTGAATATAACCCAAACTAACAACTATATGCACATCTTTACATGTTCTATATTTATTTGATTGGTGTTTTACGCCCTTCTCAACAAAGTTTCACATATACTAAGGCGACCAGCATAACGGGGGAGGAAATCGTACAGAGCCCGGGGGAAACCACGACCATCTGTTCAGGTTGCAGACAGGCCTTCCATGGTATGCCTAGAAAGGGAGCCAGCATGAGCTGGACTTGAACTCACAGTGACTCCATTGGTGAGAGGCGCCCGAGTCATTAGGCTGTTAAATGTTCTACACCATAGCTTCAGACATGTTTTATCGTTATTATAACGTCTAACAAAGTTGTGCAGAAGAACATTATACAAATCGAAAAAGTATAAAACTGAAAAACAAATCTCACATATTTCAAATTTTTGTATGGAAATAAAGTTACTATATAGTGAGTAGTGAGTTTTTGTGTAACCATTTATGTGTGTTTGGTGGGGGGAGGAGGTTGATCTGTTTTTGAGTTATATACTGTTGGTATCAAAACTGTTTTGGTATATGTGCTTACTTCTGTAATACATTCAGAAGCCAGCTGGTTACGGACGAAATTGTTATATTTGTTGTTGTATTTAACAGTTCATTAGACCCATCCTTAAAGCAACAGTCGAACCAACCAGATGACCGACATTGATTCGAACCCATGGCCTCACGGGGCAAACATTCGACACTGGCAGCCGTCTCATTACATGATGGCCAGGGAGAGCCCTCATACAATGTTGAAATATGTAGTTGAAGAAAATTTGAGGTTTCTTATGTTTATCTCTCTTAGAATATCTCCTATGTTATCAGTCAAACATGCACTTCTTAACTGTGGTTAGTTGTTGACTCAAAGAATTTGGGTGACATTTCATCCGTTAGAAATTGGAAATTGGGTGGTTATTTTGCTGCGAGTGCATAAAAGCAGGCTCTTGTACAAAGTAAAAAAACCGACTCATTAAATCAATCCAAATTGTTTGGGTCGAACGCCATGTCATAAAAATAAACAACAGACCTGGTTATTTTGGGTCGAGACCTTAAAAACAGGCACTTGTGCGAGCCAAACCCAAGAACCCGACCAAAACATTTTGGGTCGATTTGACTTGCCGATCCAAAAAATACATCATCTCACTTGCTGTTACCCAAAACGCTAAGCTGAGCCCAAAAATTTGGCTATGTATTTTGCGTCGCAAGGCAGTTGACTTGGTTTTTTTGGCTCGGGGAGATCCAAACATTGTAAAACTGTAACCATGGGCAGTCACACACAATTCAGCCCATTTTGTGCATTTTATGTGTCTGTGTGACATTTGAAACTATATATGGACTCAAGTGGAAAACTCGGTCAAAAACACAGTAAAAAAACTAGAACTGAGTTCTATACTGGGTTGCTACCGAAGTCTGTAACGTTAAAAGGTGAACATGAATGACTATGTGCTTTTGTTTATCTATCGTATGACGCGTTCTACTCATGCGCATTTATGTACAACGCGAAACTGCTATCTAACTTATTAGGTTGTTATTCTGCGCATGTGAAAAAACAGCTCTCTATCTGTTTCGCTCTCCGTCAATCTCGGATTTTCTCTCTCCGTCACGTGATATATTGACTCCGTCGTCATTGCGATTTATTCCTGTGACCAAAATTTAAATTCTTAAACATCTATGACTTATTTGGTTCCCATCACTTTTTTCAATCCATTTTGAGTGTTTTTTTCCGTATTACAGCCCTCGGTGCTAGTGTCTGTGAGATGTGCAGTATTTCCTTCGGTCTGAAACAGTTCCACAATCGTCATGCTGGGAAAATCATTGGAGTGTACCTGGCCGGGGTAGCCTTTGGAAAAGTTTACTATGCCGTGTTGTACAAGACCGTTTTCAAGACCGAAGAACGCCTGGGTGGTTTCTTCCTCAGCGTCCCTGCTGGATTCACCGTCGCCATTGCTGTTTGCATTCTCTGCCAAAGATTTGCACTCAACAAGGACGATTCTGAAGAGATGCCACTGACGCCAGCTAAGGATTGTGAGAAATGTGCAGAGCAATCCACCTCCATCGACATTGACAGAACGGAGAACAAACCCAGCAGCATGTCCCTGAAAGCTATTGCCAGATCTCGGGCTTTTCATTTGTTTTTGTGGCCTAATGCAGCTTTCGTAGGCTGCAACACGACTTTTATGAACAATATAACAACCATTGCTCATGACATCGGCATGGAGCATTCAGAAATAACTGTATACATTTTCTCAGCTGGAATAATCATTTCGCGTGCATCCTTTGGGTCGCTTTTCGACTTATTTGGAACTCAAATAGCTGGAATGTGGCTGTTAATCTTTTGTCACGTGACATTTGCCATTGCTATGGTAATCGGTTGGTTTTGGTTAGACCAGGTCACCGTTATCGTAATGACTGTGTTGTCTTCTGTTGGTGTTGGAGTTGGATTCTCCCTTTCCCTCACTATTTTAAGTTTAGAGTTCGGCTTAGAACACTATAGTTTTATTATGGGCATACTTGAATTCGGCATGACGATTTCATTATTCATAGCGCAAATTTTTACCGGCATAACACATGATCATATAACGAAAAACTTTTCAGATCAATGCCCATATCACAACTGTTTCGCTTGGAGCTTCGTCTGGCTTTTTTCTGGTAGCCTGGTAGCGGCTTTATTCACGTTGGTAAAAATATTCTTGACACAAGGATAATTTATTTATTGTTCGCTTGGTTTTAAATTTTATATAGGCTTCCTTAGATATCAGGTAAATGGCGGTGTGAAATGACACTGAATTTCCATGCAACTTTTAATAGCACCGATCGGAGTTGTTTTACACGCCAGTCATCATTTTTAGACAACTATTATTCAACTGGAAAAAAACGACATGCCAGGCGCCGAATTTATTTACCCAGCCATTGGGCAGCACTTTACCGTTCATTTGAAGCAGTTACATGTTTTAGTTACACCTTGTCAGTCTACTTATGCAGACATCGCCATATGACGCGTCAGATCAAAGTTTTCGCAGTTTATCCGAAAAAGATAGGATGCAATGTATTTTTAGGATTAGGCTGAGATGTTCATATGTGCTATAACAAGTAATATTTATCAATGAACATCTTTTTTAAAAACTGTCTTTATTAAACTGCCTTTATTGCAAGGTACTTGTTTTGAGATAATAGAACAATGACGACTTTTGTGTTATTATGAGGGTCACACTTCATTTAGGACCAGGTGCGTTGCTTTCTCCGAAGTTTCGATTCACAGAATGTATTTGTAATTTGTAGGTCTTCAACTTGATGATCATCGTTATGGATTGTGTTGCAACATATTCATTTATTTATCTATTTCATTTCTTTATTTATTCTTTTGTCTGACGTTTTACTGACACTGTCCTCTACTCTGACACTTTTATGTACACTGGCGCTGTCGTGTGCTCTGACACTATTATCTACTCTGACACAGTTGTGTACCCTGACAATGTCGTGTATTCTGACAGTATCCTGTACTCTGCCACTATCCTGTATTGTTTGCTTGGTTTTTTTTTATTCGCCACCAACAGCATACAAATGTATAAACAGATATAATAAAGAAGATAATAGTAAATATTTATGATTTAAACAGTTTGTTCAAACATTTTGGGGCGGGAATAAAGTCCGAGGGATCTGCTCGATCCTGTTACAATTAAATATATATACAGTAAAAAGAATATAAAAAACTATCAACTCTCTCTGTCTCTTAAAAAATAAAGCATCACCTAAAGGGCGAAAATTAACATGGTGTTTGGAAATGGTGTGGTGAAACACCTTTTAGAAAAGGTGTGAATAGACACCTTTCAAAAGATATGAATTGACGCCTTTCAGAAAAGTTGCAAACCTTTAGGCTTTAACATTGTTTAGGTACGGTGTACATTAAAATTAAAAATGGTTAACATACCATTCAGAATGTTAACAACGTAAGGCCCATGAACATTATCCTGCCTGTCCATTTAAACGATATACAACCGCATTTGTAACTGCATTCCAGAGGCAGGAATTAATGGATGAGGTACTAAATACAGCATTTTTTTATAGGAGATTTTAAGACTTTCGGCTTAAAAAATTTCATTTCACTATTATAATGAACAAGTTTAACAAATCGACCCTACTGAGGCTGTACACAAAATGCTTTGTCTAAAATGGTAAATTCTGTGGCGTTTTCACCGAAAATCTGGGGTTTAGTTTCCTTAATCTCATCATAAATGTCAAAAAAATGTATAAGGCATGCACGACAAAGAAACTCTATGAGAGTTATTCAGTAATGACAAAGCACTCTTTATCTTGTGTCAAAGTGAACATAAGTGTCATGTATCTATTTGAACATGTATTTGTGTCTTAGAATCAATCTTTCACGTATGTTTTTTTTTCACTTCCAGGCAGATACTTAGCTTGTTGCATCCTTAATATGGTTAATTGTCCTAACTACAGTTGGTCTGGAGGAAAGTAATTCGGTAAAGGGATACCCAACACCGTAAGGTTGTTGTACACTTTGGATGAACATCTCAAGTAGAACCAATGGGTAGCTAATTCAGTCCAATGAGGAAGTCCGTGGCTTCGAACGATGGTTCTCTGTCCACAAACAGCGGGTTTGTTGAAGCTTCGTTGGAATTCTCTCCAACATATTTCGAAATGGTGTGATCACTACATATGTCCTGTGAAATGAAATAAACTAGACCCAGCATCCCTTCAAAGTTGTAAATATGAGGAACACCATTTTGTAAAATACTTGGATTTGATGATGACATCGCGTTGTCATTTCTGTTGCGTAAAACATTCTGCCCGCTACAATCTTAATTCTGTAATCATTTGTGATTATGATTAGCATGATACTGTAATTTTTTATCCAGTCTGTTCTTGTGATCAGCGGCATTTTGGCAAATTTTCATTTACTGAAAACTATGCAATATATGTCAGTATGGCCCCTTGTTCAAACGCTTCGTAGCTGTTAACAACACAATGTAATATCTCAACTTCCACTAAGTAACTTGTGTAAGAAATCATGGAAACAACATATACAGCCAAAAACTTCTTACATAAATTTAAAAACAGAAATTCTGTTGAAATAGATTTAACACACTTGTCCCTAGCACAAACTACGGCCTAATGGCCTGCCAAAGGAAATTATCATGTATATATATATTTTAACTCTTACACCTGTACATGTACCCTGTAAACATAGCTAAATAATATTTGAAAGAGGGACAGTTATATTAATTATCATCACAGTTGAGAACTCGATGTGAATTTTATGAAATTACATTTCAGTGTGATTCCGTAAAACATGTTTTTTCTGTCCAGGCTAAATATCACTAGGCTTGCATTTTTTGATTTTAGTTTTGTTACTTGCTTCTGACTGGTCAACTCGTCTAACAACCAACTCGACTACACCATTTCGTCTAAAATGTGAATCCATTTCGTATAACACTACATCCAACTCGTCTAAAATTAGTATTATATAAACCACAGTACATTTAACTGTTTCATTGCACCTAATAAAGAAAGCGGACGAGAATGTCATTGAACCTTCCGTGGATATACGAGTTTGAGTTTTGCTCCTTCCGACCTTGTTGTGAAGGAAGTTATGCCGCCTTAGCAAGTAATTACAAAAGTGTTACCTAAATTGTATACGGGATGTTCGAGTCCGTCGATCAGGAAAACGGTAAGCTGAGTTTGTAAATTTAATTTATTAATAAAATATAAGACAAAAGCTTAAGTATTAAGCGAAGAATAAACAATCTGGCCAATCGAGCAAATCTGCAGGTTTGGGTTCTCCTACAGTTGTTTTATCGAGAGGCCGACTTAGTTGAACTGCAGGTCCGGATGGTGACTGAAGGAAAACTGACCAAAGCACAGAAAAGAAAGACACGGGACACCCAAAGGCGTATATTCCAGGTTTGGAACGCTTACAGCCAAGGCAAGATTTCAGCAGACCAGTTGTGGCGCCGAGTTTCGAGAATCAATGACCAATTGAGTAAATACAGCAAACAGAGTAAACATGAGCACAGAAATATATTAATATCCCTGTGTCATGTATCTTTAGATTGCCATTTTACGTATATTCTGTGTTTAATATATACACATTCGAAATGTGTGTATGTATGTTATATATATTTTTCATTGTCTCTGTATATCATCTCAAATACCTACGTTTATAATATTATTGCTTTATCGCAGGTATTATGTGCCCCGATAATGTACAAGTATTGTATAATGTACTTATTAGATATAAAATAAAAGGGAAATAATTTTTGTCACAACTTCGGTCTTACAGTTACGGTGATTTGCCTGTACTTACGTTTTGTCTAAAACATTTATCGCATGTTTTATCTCTTACCTGAGCTTCCAGTCAAATTTGTAAATCTGTCTTGACGATGTTCTAAAACCTATATGATCCAGGGCTGCAGGTACATATACTCATCAGCCAGAATACCGCAACACTACGCAGGCCGCGATGCGGTGTGGTAGTATTCCTTACAGGAGTGCATAATAGTGGACGCACTGTTAACTAATACTACACAGTAGACAGCAAAAACAACTTACGCTTCTTGTGTCTTCGTCAACTGTATGGTCTCTATAAAGAGCTTGCACTTCACATCCTTGGTTTGAGAGATGTGTAAAAACGATATTGGTATCTGTCATGATAGATTGTCCACATCTGTGTCAGTCAAAGCGAACCAGTTCTTCAATAACTGAATAATGCGGTAATTGTACAAATACGGGTTTGACAAGAACGCGTTTTAATATTCATATCACTTTTTTGTGTGTGTGTAGAAGTAAAGTCACAGAAATTCGAGGGATCTGCGTGCTTCCCTCTGTATAGGACTAATATGATTCTTAGTGCCTCCCATTGTGAGAACATGTGTATTTAAAATTCTACTTACTGAATACCAAACACTGACTAAAAGATTGTAACGGCTCAAATCTTATGTGTCACTAAATATAACACAGACCAATGTTGATCTGCTCTTTAGTATAACTGAAAGGTTTAAATTTTATGTAGCTAGTTTCTATCTTAGAAATGATATCCACGAACAACACAGAACACATTGTCCTCACTGACCGATACTTCATTACTGATGATGGACAAAGAAACTTTAGTAAGTCTTCAGTCGCATTCACATATTTAAATATCTATAGTATCATCTTGTTTAAAACCGAGAGACTTCTATCTATTTAGTGGAATAATAAGAAATACAAAACCGTTAGAAACTCACAATGAGTAACGCAATCAGATGTTCGGTCCAAGTGGTCATCAAACCGTGAACATTTTATCAAGATTTATATGGTTAATTGCCTTGCCTGTTCATTCATCAGTTTCAGCTTAATTTGCATCCTTCTTGTCACAATTCTAAACTTAAGCGCAAACAGCTTTCCATTTTCTTTGTTTTAAAAACTATTTTCCTTAACTAGGAAATTCGTGAGTCACATAGCTTAATAAATAATCTTACTTACATCAGGTTGTAACCTAGTTTGAAGTCAGTTTTACTGGAGAGATCTATGGCAGATGTTCCCATGGCTAATTCTTACTACATGTTCGATGTTAAAATGAATGAACATGCATACCTTGAAAACCTACTGTAGAATGTTGATTAAGGGGGACTGGCTCTCGGTCTTCGCTGTTTCTTCCATCAAATTGGGCAATAAGTCATAATTCTACGGGAATCTGAATAAGTAATTTTCTCCAATCAGCAATGGTCTGTAGTCAGGTCGCCAATGTTGCCAATAGTTTAGTCAGTACCAGTATAAAAAGTATAAAATCCATGTCTGCTGCAAAACTGATATAGGAAATAATACTTCACATTTCATACTACTTCATGATACATTGTGTGTTTATGGGCATATACAGCTCTAAATGTGCACGGGAATCTGTCCCATGCTTACTGCATGTAGCCATCTGCCACTGATATCTGGAACTTAAGCCGGGTGTGGGCTAAATGGTTTTATGACTGGCCATTAAACGGGTTTACACTGAAATCAATCACAAAGAACAGCATGCTTAAGAACACGCGGATGTGTGGCTCATTTATTCTATGACAACGTTAATGAAAATATTATCGAGCAAGGACGCTGAAGTTGTACTAACGCGAGTTGGTTTAGTTATTTGTGGTAGAAGATTATTGCATTTAAAAATATCCAGGAGGTATGAAGTGGGCGTATGCTTATCTTTTTTGAGAAGATCAATGTTAAAGTCACCAAGTAAAATGCATTTTTTATCTTGAGGAATTTTAGCAAGTACTGTTTGAAAGTGCTCATTGAAAAGCTCTTTGTCTTTTCCAGGAGGCCGGTAAATTTTTCCTCCGAGATACTTATTTTTATTTATTAATTCAATGTCAACGAATAGTGATTCGTATGTATTCTGACACCGTTGTGTACTGTGACACTGTCGTGTACCCTTACAAGGTGTCGTGTAATCTCACATTGTCGTTCACTCAGGCACTCGCGTGTACTGTAATTGCACGCTGTCACACATTTTCACTATGAGCTCTATTTTATTTATATATTTATTTATTTGATTGGTGTTATACGTCGTAGTCAAGAATATTTCACTTACACGACGGCGGTCAGCATTATGATGGGAGGAAACCTGGCAGAGCCCAGGTACGGCCGTAGAGGAAGCCAGCATGTGCTGGACTTGAACTCACAGCGACCGCATTGATGTGAGGCTTCGGGTCATTGCGCTGCGATAGCGCGCTAACCGACTGAGCCACGGAGGCACCCGAGCTCTATTTTCAAACCGCCATGTATTATCATACTGTGTACTCGGTCGTGCAAATCTCACTCGTCTAACCTTCTTAAAGAGAAAGACCACACCAAAGTTGTGGCAAGGGAGAGGGCAGTTAAAAACTGTATGTGAAAATGCCTTGCTTATATATAAGTTATTCCAGAAACAAATCTCGACATTGTTTATAGTGAAACTCAAGATGTGAATGATACCAAGATGTAAATGCTGCCATGGTGTAAATGCTGCCAAGATGTAAATGTTGTCAAGATGTAAATGATGCCAAGATATAAATACTGCCATGGATGTCTTCACACATGCATTTAAATCTATTCAGGACAACTGTTTCCCAGTTACAACAGTAAAAATAAACAATGGAAAAGTAGCTACAATTTTGCTTTTCCACGGTCTTCTGTTTCCTTAAAGAAATACATTCTGCAGAATCACGTGGTTCAACAGATCAGTTTGGCGCAAAGCAGAAGCAAATGTTCCTAGTACTGAAGTCCTCATACAGTCCATATTTCGGTTATTTTCTTTGTGATACAAATCAGATATATGCACAATGCAGAAATACAAGGCTTAGATACATGTAGCTATGCAGGGTAGAATGCAAGTATTAAATGCATTACATTAGCTTAATGCACTTTATAATGTCTTTATTACTGACATTTACCTTCACATACTACATGTATATAAGTACGTATATTTCTTCATTGTACATATTTCTGATGATAGCACAATGTGGCCGATGACTTCAATATTCGGAGTTATCGTCTTTCAATTTTAGAGTACAGATTTTAACTAAAACATTGTAACAGTAATAATCGAGAAAGACAAAGGGTCTATTGAAATAAACTTGGTACGTTTTGCAACGAAAAAAACCTCGAAAGGAAATTTAATAAATACAACCAAAAAGTAAAAGGTACCTGAAAAGCAATAAACGAATTCATTACGACGAAAACTGCTCTTCAATTGATTTCATATTTCAATGTTCATGCCACGTATGTGAATGATATAATCGAAATTTTCAACATATTTAATGAATATTTCAGCGTAAATCCTTCGAAATTAGATTTAAATATTTCTCATGTCATGCAGGTGTTTTAAATTATCTCGGAAATCCGTTACTTACCACTTTTTCTTTTCCCCTTTTTACGTCCTCTGACTTGAAATCTGCTATAAAGCGGAATCTTGTGCCTCAACTGGACTAGATGGCATTCGTGTAAAATCTCAACATTATCGATTCAATATCAGTGCTGTTTTGTAATAAGGGAATACATTTATATTTTCGTCGGAAATGGTGACAGAATGTTTAAAGTAAGGGAAATTTCTTCAATGTTCAGCACTGGAAGACCGAGTAACTTCGAGAATAATAGACCATTACTGGTGCAGGGTCGGGGAATTCCTGGATCAATCCCGGGTCGGATCAAACCAAACAGTTTAATAATAGTACATGTTGCTACCTGGCCTGGCGCTCAGCACTGAGACGTAACAACAGGGACACAGTAGCTGTCATCACGTTGTTAGTATAATGTGACTGGGGGTGTCATGTGTGGCGATAAAAACACCTCAGTCATGGGAGTTACCTGGTCCGACAGCTAATACTACACAATCCGTGTTATGGAATATGCAGTAATCAATGAAAACAGAGACAATCGCTTTCTGTAAAAATCATGTCGATTTTTTGTTTGGATTATCGAGAATTTTCTGAAAATTATCAAATTCTTTCATGTTCGATAATAACTCAGGGAGTTATGATTAAGATTAATTAAACAACTTGATGCAGTTATCTCAGAAGTGTGTGTTGTCTTGTACGGAGATGACTTGTCCGCTTTACTGTTGTGTATAGAGAGTCGGTATCAAGACTGCTTTGCTAGGACAGCATTTGCCTTACATCCGACACCGGACAGAAGTGTGGAAAGATGCAAAGTGTATGGAATAAAATAATGAATACAATAACCTGTATTTTACTAAACCAAATTTCACAAAGACGCTTAATTAATTGGAACACTAAAAAATGAAGTGCAACAAAATTATGTAAAACACAGTTAAACAAAGAAATTGTGAAGAATGAAATTACGTAATTAATCTGTGTGTTGTAAATAAACACCATCCTTTTAGATTATATATACCCAATATATTTACTCAAAAAGAGTTTTTGAAGGCCTACAGACGAATGGTTTCAGTGGAAGCATAAAGTGCATTTTTTTGAGAGACTTGGAAATCTGACCTATTTTAATTACAATCCCTTGACAGTCTTTGTTGCTTGAGGGAGAAGTGCTATCCAGTTTAGTTCCATAACAAACAGGCGCAGAGATTTCGTGGAACACAGCTTGACAAGCCCAACAATGTATTAGATCTCGCGCAATAACGTCCTAAATGTCCAGTTAAGCGTTCAGTTAACAATTCAGTGTGACGTAACCTGACGTCGGACGTCATTTTGCAGGGCTTGTCAAGCCGTGTTTTTGTACCAAGTATGAGGTCTCTGCGCCCATTTGTTACAGCATAATAACGGCCTAAATGTCCAGCTAACAGCTCCGTTAACAATTCAGTGCGACGTAACTAGACGTCGGACGCCAAAACTTTTGACGTATTTTTGTAGGGCTTGTGAAGCTGTGTTTGACGACCAAGTATGAGATCTTTGCGCCTCATGTGTGGTCACCTTAGGTAGCTATATAAAGTCTTCTGCACTGGTCAGCACTATCGACGATCGGCCTTACCACAGTACACGGTGGGATAAAGCGATATTGTTTCTGTTGTGTTTTATTTGTATTTTTCATGAGCTTTTGGGAGAGTTGTCGTTGATGCCTGGTATTTGGCTGGTTTTTGTGGGTGTGTCTGTAAAGAGCGAAGTCCGTCTCCCTGGCTGGAGGGGCTTAACTGCATGTGCTACGGTCACTAAATTCCCGTTTTTATCAGGGTGTTTTAGATCTGCTTTTAACTGGGCGGCACTAGGCACTTCTGAAAGCTAATGACTGTTTTCCCATTTATCATGTTAATACTACCGTTTCATGCTTACTCATTTTATTGCACTGAATCAAACCTGTATCGCTTACAGTGGTGGCCTCGTCTGTCCTATATTGAATAAACCACTGCTGAGGTGACAAATTATGTGTTCTTTAGAGCGATGCGAATTAGAACAAAATGCACGAATACCAAGCAGTGTACTGCCTCGAGGCGATGCTTGTCGTCTGAGAGAGAAAAACTCAATCATGTTATAAGGTGTTTCAACACCGGCCCTCATGTGTGACATTCTCCTCTCCATCCTTTCGCGCAGCTGATAATTAAGGAGAGTACAAAACTCATGTGACGCCGAGCCCGGGCATGCCCAACCTTGATCTCCACACTGATGATTTCGTCTGTCTGTCGACTAGATTGGTCCTGGGTTGGACATGAAATCTGGCTGTGTTTTGACGTAACACAGTGGCCTGTAAGAACAACTCCAAAACAGACCCAAATTCTCTTCTCCTTGACATTAACAGTTTTCTTTTTACAACTTATAAAAGTTTATAATCAGGTCAGCGAATGGAGGCTATTTTGTACTACTGACGGAGGATAACCGCCGCTACGGAAGTGTGTTGATCTAATGCCGCGTGATCAGGTTAGTTCTTGTAACTTTATTTGTTGGCAATAGTATGTAGATGGCAATTTGGCACACTCGAAATCAAGATAAACAAGGTATAACGGAAATTCTGATTACAGGAAACTATAACTGGTTTGGGTGTAACGCCAAGATACTGTTTTGTGTCCATAGTTAGCTGTTCTGAACATTTGCCAGTTATTCCTTGTTTATCCATAAATCCTATTCAGATGTTTAAATATATGTGTCATTTTTTCTGTTGGCTACATTTCTTTCCAATGTACTGCACTGCATATAGCACTTTTGAAGTTTGTAATTGGGTGCATGCCTGTTATCCTATTACGAGAATAAATAAATAAATAAACATTGTTCCGTATTTACCGACGAGATGTTTTGTGATTTGATTGCTGTTTATTGCCAGTCATAGGATGTTTTCATTTTTCCTATTGTTGCCAGTGTATTATTGACAGCGAAAAGGTCGATACAGTGGGGAAATGCGCTGAAATTAGCTGATGGAACGAGACACCGAGGCCTTAAAACAGAGTAATGTGGAAAATTAAAGTGAAATTCTCGGGTAATCCAATCCAACAAAAGCCTACAAAGTTTGTTAACTGATGGCATGTCATTGTACTTGTCCATTTCCTCCTCATACAGTCCTTTTGTCACGTGCATTTCTTGCTGACAATCTTTCCCCTTTTTATTTCCTGCTGACAGTAGTTTTCCCTGTTTAATACCTGCAGACAGTGTCTACCCACTCAAAGTCGTGTAGACTTTTTCATATTGCTTATTGCCCCTTGGAATCTTTTGGTCTCTCCCTGCTCATTATATGGTGACAATATATTGCCCATTTCCATTTAGGCGTAAAAAGTGGTATTCGTCTCCAACCCGTCAAGCAAACTGGGCCTTCCGGGTCAACAATCACAAGGCCAACGTCGAAAAATGCATATAACATAAGTCACTAAAAAACTAAGAAAAACGCAAAGTAATAAATTAGAACGCATTCATGCAAAGAGAAGCAGTCTGCAGTCATAATACAGAAGGAATGTTCTAGGCGGATGAGTTCAATCCGTGCACGCATGTGTTTCATGTTAGTTTATAAGTTGTCGTCAACTGTAATATTTATCTATTTCGCCGCACTCGAGAATATATCATTTATGCGACGGTGTGGTGAGAGGAGACCCGGGGATCAGGGTGACCCACGAGCGTCCAAGTATGTGGCTATCTTCTACTTAGTCATTCGGTCTTTTCCCTGTGCATTACACGAAGCATCCCTATGTTGTTTATATCCGTGTTTATTACTAATTTGAAGGTTTTTCAGTCATTTCGTAATCCATGTTTTATCCATGTTAATTATTCTCTGACCAGGTTCATCATCTGCTGTCGTCTTCCAGGTGTATTGCAGGCATAATCCGTGTTTTTTTCCGTTTCAGTCTTCAAGACAAATAAAAAAAGACAAACTTAACTCTTGGCTTTGTTAAGAAAATGCCTCTCATTTTTTTTGTTACGTCTAACAGAAATTTTTAACCTCGAAAGCGTCATGTGGCATGGCAAAGTTCTGCGATGGACAGGCTTGGCGGCCAGTTTTCTATGCGCAGTGTTCAGTGGAATCTTCCTGTCCTTCAACGTGTATGCTGTTCAGTTGACGGCCAAGTTCGAACTTAACCAGACACAAGGTGAGCTATTACAAAGAACATAGAATGCGGGGACGGACATGACAAGTACAGGGTGACGTCCCTTTGTGTGAGGCTATTTTGTACTACTTTACAATTAAGAATCTTGTTTAACAACTGTCAGACTGTAGTCAAAAGTTGGGCTTCAATATCACAAGAATACACACTTTTATACTAGAAAAAGTATTATCATTCTGGACACATGCAGCTATGGGTCCGTCTATCCCTTTGACAACACTTGATGTGACGAAAAATAACCAACACTGTCTCTTCCTCCCTTGTAAACACATTGACATCACCTACTAATGCAAAAACAGAATATACTCAATGATTTGAACGCGATAGTGGTGTATCGTGCTTTGTTCTTGTCTGCATCACTTTATTTTGGTTCAATGAGTAGAATGCTAAGGTTTTATTTGACCTTCATGTGTTAAAAAATTGCATGCACTTTTGTCCTTTGTTAGTGGAATTTATTGGATCTTTCATGATGGCTGCCCTCATTTTCGCCTTCGTGGGACACTTCCTAATGGACAAACACGGGTATGTGAACTGTTACGTCACGGCATGGGCACTCGTGACGTCATCGGGTGTGCTGATGTGGTTGGCAACACGATACACAGAATTCTTCAGGAAATGGATCGGTCTCTTGTGCCTGTTTCAATTCGTCAACAGTAAGTACATGTAAATGTACTACAATAGCATGTCTATGTACATGAAGATCAGAAATCTGTCGTATCAAGCTGAAATTTACTACAAAACTTATCCATGTCAGACATATTTATATGCAAAACTCTGCATGTGTAAGTGATTTCTCCTTTGGGTCGGAAGCACTGAAAATATATTTTGTTACCTTTACTCTTGGTATTTGAACATCTGCTTTTCAATCAGGGGTTTGGTAAAGACCTCATGCCTATTATCTGTGACGACAAAGCCTTACTCACTCGACAAACGTTACCTTGGCTGTGCAAGAGTTCCAAACCCATCAGCCTCTTTTTTTTTTACTTTAAGCAGTTGGTCTTGGCTGAAGAAAATATAGGGCAAACTGTATTTATTCTTCAAGGATACTAGAACCCCTCGCAAGCAAAATGTCACATTTTGCCTTGTATAGCCCGAAATATTGATCACGTTTCTTGCCTAATTGGATAATTTAATATTTAAACTAAACGAATGGTCCCATAGATTTTAATATTCATCTTAGACTGTTCTGTGTGATCAAAAGTTTCAAAAATGTATGAAGACTTTTGTCAAATTTAAGGTATTTACGACTCGAATTTGGTTTTCACCTTTAAGTGACATGAGAGATAGAAGAATGGAGAATAAAAATGTGAAATAAAGGAAATAGACCAAATTTCACACGAGGGTATTTGGTGTTCCTCAAATGCTTTTTAAAACGGGTTTAAATTTTGCCCCTCAGAACTATCCCTTAATTGGCATCTATGAGATGTCTTGGGTAATTTGAGTGCTTTCCAGGCTGTACACTCTTTCTGTTTTGTGTAGAATCTGTTATTAGGTCAAGATAAACCACGACACATCCGGTAAAGGTTTTCTCATGCGCCACTCTGTTATGCAAGAAACCAATGTTTACGTAAATCGTAGTGATTAATTGTTTCGTATGTGAAATGAGCTTTTTCAGAAGTACATGTCTATTTAGTACAAACCCGTGCATTAACCATCGGACATCTGTAATGTGTTTGTTGGTCATTTACTAGGTATTAGTATGCATATCTAAGCTTTCAACAAAATAAAGCATTAAACGTGAACTACAGTGCATAAGAAGGCTATTGCGTGGAAACCCTCACGCATGTTCGTTTCCCTAAATATTCGACAAGCTCTAGTAATTAAGCTGTAGTATTTCTATATACGCCGATGAGTTCGTTTTAAGGTGCCTAGTTTATTTTCGTGACTTTTAACCCTTCGCGAGTGAATTATTACATTTTAAGTAAATCATTTGTTTCTCTTAACTACAAGCTCTCGTGAGACGCATCGTTGATGTATTCTGTTCGAATAATCGTTTCCTTCATTTTACAGCCCTCGGAGCCAGTATAGCTGAAATGTGTTGCATATCCTTTGGCCTTACACACTTCCGCAAAAGTCATGCTGGGAAAATCATTGGAGTGTACTTAGCTGGGGTAGCCTTTGGAAAAGTTTACTATGCCGCGTTGTATAAGATCGTTTTCAAGACCGAAGAACTCCTGGGTGGTTTCTTCCTCAGCGTCCCTGTTGGTTTCACCGTCGCCATTGCTGTTTGCATTTTCTGCCAAAAGTTTAAGGTGAACAAAGACGAAACAGATTCCGAAAAAACGCCTTTGTCGCCAGCTGAGGATTGTGAGAAACCTGATGAGCAATACCGTTGTACAGACATCGGCAAAATAGAGAAGGAACCTAGCAACATGTCCTTGAAAACTATTGCCAAGTCTTGGGCTTTTCATTTGTTTCTGTGGCCTAATGCAGCTTTCGTTGGCTGTAACACGACTTTGATGAACAACATAACAACCATTGCGCATGATATCGGCATGGAGGACACTGAACTACCTGTATATATCTTGTCGATTGGAATAATTATTACGCGTGTGTCTTTCGGTTTAATTTTTGACTACTTGGAAACCAGAATAGCAGGAATGTGGCTATTAATCTTTTGCCATGTGACCTTCGCAGCTGCGATGGTATTAGGCTGGTTTTGGTTAAGTGCTATTTCTGTTGTTATAATGGCTGTGCTATCATCAATAGGTATTGGCGTGGGATTTTCTCTCTCCTTAACCATTTTAGGCTTGGAGTTTGGCTTAGAGCGTTACAGTCTCATAATGGCGATTTTTGAAGTCGGAACAACGATTTGGGTGTTCATAGCGCAACTCTTTACTGGCATAACTCATGATCGTATTACCGGAGGTGTTAAGGATCAGTTCCGATGTTACGACTGTTTTCATTGGACCTTTCTCCTACTTTTTTGCGGTAGCATGACATCGGCTTTACTGACATTTGTAAAAATAGTTCTGACACAAAAATGATGTATTGATTGTGTAAATGATTTCATAAACACCTGACAAATGGTGCTTTGAAGTGCGTAGCCAATGCATCGTGACAATGCATTGGATTGTCGTTTTCTTCGTCTTTTACCTACCGTATCCAAACATAGATTTAACCTTGTCCAAACAGCATCACAAAGTTTGGTTTATTAAAAACCCATTTATATCATCTAACTTATATGACTTTGGGTAAACAAGTGTGGGATATCGGCACTCCATAATGAGTCAAACAGGCCGCTTACTCGAGTTCAGGATACATTTATTTAATCAGAAATTATTTAAAAGTAAACTGATGCTTTCGGGAGGTGAAAGGCTCTCGTCAGATGTATCGTAGATATCATCCTTTCAAATATTACTCTTTCCTTTCATTTTACTTCATGTAGTTAAACAGAAGTTTGCTCGTACACGTAGTCAAGGTTTTAACTTTGATGATTAGATTATAAACAAAAACGAGACATTTCCATTGTACGTACCAGTCTTGAATATTTATGGCTCATGTTAAATGCTCACAACATAATGAGTAGAGAAGTCAGGAGTAGCAGACAAGAGATAAGGAGTGTGCGGCCTTATTCCAGTGTGGTGTTTCTATATATTTGTGCATGCATGTTTACAGTATACAGGTGTAATTAAGATATGGATGGATGGATGGGTGGGTGGATGGATGGATGGATGGATGAATGGGTGGGTGGATGGGTGGGTGAGTTGGTGGAAGAATTGGTGGGTGGGCTGGGCGATTGGGTTGGTGGGTGGATGGGTGGATGGGTGGACGGATGGGTGGGTGGATGGATGGATGGATTTGTGGATGGGTTGATGGGTGGATGGGTGGATGGGTGGGTGTGTGGAAGGATGGGTGGGTGGTGGATTGGTAGATGGATGTTTGGCTGGATGGATGGATGGGTGGTTGGATGTGTGGGTGGGTGCATGGATGGGTGTGTGGGTGGATGGGTGGGTAGGTTGATGGATGGGTGGATGGATGGGTGGGTGGGTTTATGGGTCGATTGGTCTGTGGTTGGGTGGAGGATGGCTAAGTGGGTGGGTGGATGGGTGGATGAGTGGGTTGGTGGAATGATGGAAGGCTGGGTGGGTGGGTGGATGGATGGATGAATTTTGGTGGAAGGATGGGTGGGTGGATGTGTGGGTGGGTGGATGGGTTAGTGGGTGGATGGCTGGGTGTGTATGTGGGTGGGTGGAAATGTTGGTGTTTGGATGGGTGGGTTGGTGGATGTGTGGGTGGGTGGTTGGATTTGTGGGTTGGTGCATGGGCGGGTGTTTGGATGGATGGGTGGGTGGGTGGATGGATAGGGCTGACCGACAACGGCGTTCTGAAGGAGTGGGTAAAAACGCACCTACGCGCCCTGGGCAGGCTTCTAGCTAAGCTCGCCGGTAAAGCCGCTGCGGCTCTCCCGGGTATTATAGGGAGCATCGTCTCTTGGCTCCTCGGCGCCTTAGGCAAGGCGGTGAACTGGGTTGCCGAGCAAAGTTGAGCCCTGGTTGTCGCTGTAGGTGGAATCATTTAAGCGGCCGTTTCGGCACATCTAGGGTGACCAGATTAGTGCAAGCACGAGGGCGACTCGAAGTATTACACCTTTTCTTCATCTTGCTCTCTCGGTCACCTCGGTGAAACTGGAGCCGGCCCCGCAGACACGGGTACTGCAGCTGGCCACCTTGAAGCGGGCGCACCTCAGGACGTTCTGGTACCCCTCTCTGGCCGAGGGAAGATCAACAGGCCTTGCTATGGCGTCTTCGACATCAACTTCTAACTGCTTCTGCATGCCAAATGCCGTGCCTCACGTGCCTAAGAGACTGCTGCGGGTCTGTGCCTATGCTCCGAGAATTGCGCAAACATAAGTCCCAATGGTGTCGTTCACGCGTTCCACGCTTGCCTGGGTAAACCACACGTAAAAAGTTCGAGGATGGACGTAGCCCATAGTGGATTGGCGTCGCTACCTTGCGAGATGAAGGACGTGAAAGTTTTCTGGTGTTCGCTTGAATGACATGGGGCTAGGACCTTAATCGTAATGCGATTTCATTTACCCTGTACTTGTGACATAATAATAAGCCACGCTTAGCCCGTGGTTTCCACTTCTTTTTTGCCGCCAATCTGGGGGTGGGGGAGGGGGGACTCGAAATGGGGCACAAATTCCCTCGCATACCCTCCGGTCGCAGTGGTTGCCGGTCGGACTTGTTGAAGTGGTGCCTTAATCTCTACCAGAATACGACGCACTTGATAGTACACGTGAAAGTGGAATACCGAGTTCCTTATTTCTGTGTCGGCTATGAGGTGATTTTCCTGACACCATACAAGCGGTCGTGGCGCACCATACGGCGAAATTGAGTTGGTTCTGCCACCACGCCATTGGCTGCTTGTGCTATTTCTCAACCAATGTGTCGCTGTTGATTGTTGGTAAGGTGTGGCGTTGAAGCACCTTTTGAAGTGTCACGTCGAAAGCAACCTGCGGGAAGTTCAAGCAGGGATGTATCACCAGTATTTCACTCTGCTAATCAATCTCTTTATTCGAATATACTCCACCGACATGGTAATTCGTTACCTCCCTAATGAATGAAAACGCCTTATTGAACATATTTCTGAATATGCTTGTTACACTTACTGTTGTCCAAGAGGGGAGTCGTGCCCTACTCCCAGCATGTCTGGACAATTCAAAAGGCCAGTACGAGGTTGTTTATGCAGGAAAAAAGGTGCCGTTCGGAAAATACGAAGAACCACCGAAGTTGAATAAGCTCGCCGATGTCGATGGTTTTGAGCGGCAAGGGGCAGATGGACAGCTTTACGCCTTCCAATTCCAGCAAGGTGTTTATTGACGGAAGAAGGTGGAGTTGGCGGGATCCGGAGAACCACCAAAGTTGAATGAGCTCGCCGATGTGGATGTTGAAGGATGTTAAAAATAATGATCCCAAATGAGGCATTGATCTGGCTGTGATCTAGCTCACGGTGCAAACAGCAACGAGCGATGTTGTCCGAAGGATTTTTAATGGTGGTACACGGCCAAGTGAGATCCAGTTCATGTGATGAAATCGCCTGAAGAAGGCCATACCATGGGAGGAGATCCAGAGGCAGCATCCTACTTCGATATGAATACACGATTTCCCATTGACAGGTTACCCCCGCATTCTACAATCATTCTGGATACTGTATTGGGTCCTAATCCAGTTCCCAACCCTTCCACATCCTTCCTGGCTTGAGGATTAAGTGGCCGGAAGAGCATTTTGGTAAAAGTGTAACTATCTTTTTAAAAATGTTTCTGAGATCTGCTAAGGTCTAGTCAACACTAGACAAAAACCACGCCGCTGCGTCACAAACGGTGGAGGTGAACAGAATAAATCTACAGCATGGCTTTTAGTTGAAACGGTTAACAATTAAGGTTAAACCCATGTCAGATCTGCAACTGAACATTATTGCGGCGCCTATGTAAAGATGGCACAACTGTATCCAGCATCAGATCCATCTGCCCCCAACCCCCGCCTGCAGATCCGCACGAGTATAGATTACAACGTATTAGCACTCTGAAAAAGGAGTTAGAAGGCGAGAGAGATGCCAGAGCTCTATACAAAAAAAATACAACAGGGCAGTCAACGGAATCGATGGTATTCATACCGCGCTACTCACAGCAAGTATGGGCCTGGGAGTCGCAGTATTGTCCACCATAATTGAGGCGCATATAACTATAAGCATGGAAGTCGCGGCCCTAGCGTGCGGAATTCTCAATGGGGTGGGTAAGTTTGTAAGCCGGCGCCTGTCCGTTAAAGGCAAGAAGCAAAATGAAATTCACTTACTACCTGAGAGTGAGCATAATAGCATCACTGACAACGTTTCAACAGCGCTGATTGACGGTAAGATTTCAAATACCGAGTTTCGGTTAATACTGGGTGAAGTCGAAAAATACCGAGAAATGAAACAACAGATTCGAGTTGGTACAGCACATACCTCGATTTCATTAGATAAGAAAACGAAAGACGAGTTTGTGCAGCAGGTGCGGAAGGAAGCTTTTGCATCTTTCATGAAAAAATTATCCGCCAATTAAAGTTTTCGACAGAGAGGTGGGATACCGGAGTTCAATATACTTGTAGGATTACTCTCAAGTCGGCTATAAGATGTGTATTTCACGCTTCTCCAATATTCTCTCTGACCTCCATTGGGGTCAAGTGGTGGTTAGCTGTGCATATTACACACAAATTTTACAACGCTATACAAGATCAAACAGATGAAATCACCAGACTCCGCGATAAAATGGATGACCTAATTGAGTCTGGTAACCCAGACCTAGACTGAGAAGTGATCCACTGAAGAGAACAAAATTCAATCCCTACAGGACTCCGGTGAGGGAGTTCTATAAGGTTTGAATTTTGTGTACTTTGCCGCGCCTAACGAAACTTGTCCCGCTACACAAAGCTTGTCACGACTAACAAAACTTGCCCCGCTCTCGCCCAACCGCTGTCGCTGTGCAATACACATGCTGAATTCAGTTAGCTTTACTGGACATAGAGCCCAGCGTAATTTATCTGTGCTAATGGTCTCGCCACCTAGGTAAATAATCTAACTATGTTGCTCCCAAGCGAGCTATTTACAATATACTATCATATAGGGAGACCGTAAGTATGTGAACTCTGAGCTGTATCCACTGCACATGGCTCTTAATCTTAACCCAATACGGACGGCTATGTTTGCGTACATATATAATGGCGATTGTGAGTGCTTCTAGCTGCGAGCCCCAGGGCCGTCCCCGGGTCTGTTATTGTACGCCAATTATGTCTGCATGTAGACGCCCGTTCGCATACATAAACAATCGCCAATGGTCTATGTAGTTGGACACTATTAGGCTTGATGTCCCCGGAACCTGAACAGCCGCTGGGAGGCCTCTAGGGGGTGGGGCAGCTCCCAGCACCAGGCGGTCCAGAACCCCTATTCTTTATACTCCTTTCTCGTCTGAGGTTTGATATTTTTTTTTTCTTTTTATTTTCTTAGCATCCAACAGTTTGCTGTTCTTAAAGTCGGATTTATTTATTGCTAATGTGTTTGAGGAGTGCTGTTGTATCGTGTGTCTAGGGTTTGCCGAAATGTGAGCGTTCAGAGCTGATTTTCCATCTAGTTTCCATTTGTCGACTAAAGACCTGAGTTTCGAAATTCCTTCTTTCAGTGGTCTGCAAATTTCATATATATTTTATGGTTGACAGTCACATGTCTAAAACAAATTTTGAAGTCACCACTGAAAACCTTCTGAAAGAAATCACCCACACAAAACCAGCGCACACAAAAACCAGCCCCCAGTGTATACCAGATAACAGTAAAGTAATGAACAGTTAGTTTGTAAGTACCACTGAAAGAAGGTAAAGAGGGTCGCCATAAGAGTACGATTTTGTTTGTCAATCAGAATTACAGTTGTGTTAGAGCGAGATTAAGCAGGAGTGTCACTCGAGGTAGCTGGTTGAAACCTTCACATTTTGAAACATTCTTTTCTTCAAATACGCAGTAAAGTCACCTGAACTCGGGAGTTTCAGAGCCTCGGATTAGGAATCAGATTTGGAATTTCTGAGTTTATCGGTATATATTGCATGTTGCCATAAGAGACTGATTTCCTCACTACCTCTCTTTGCATTAGCTTGGACACAATGGAGATACATGGATTGCTTAGATTCAGACAACAACCTGTGCATGGTTTTGGGTTTCGCACGAGCTCGTTGTGGAGCTTACGGAGTAAGGAAACGTGACATCAGTTTCTCCCAGTTGGTGATATGGTGCAGAAGGTGCTCAGGGCACCTCTTTGATCACCATATACGCGTACCCTAAAGTCTTTCACATGGCAGCCAGCTTATGCTTCCTTCAACTTAACGGGTAGTCTTCCTTTAAAAGGACAAAAAAAAATGAAAAACGAAAGTTATCGGGAGCAAAAGACCATTATAACCTGTATCCGCAAAGCACTAACTTTTTTCACGAAATTAAATGCAGTCAAATGTTTTGATTGTATGGTGGGTTTTATGGACCTTATTGATCCTGTGTGTCACGAAAGACGGGGTGTTACGCCGACATTTTTCTGTACAATAAAACAGAATTTTAATGGATATTAGCTCTTTCACATACAGGCCCACACCACAGGAGTATGGTGCCGAGACACTTTATTTAGAACTGATTATAAAAGAGGTACAAAAAGTTTTGTGATGTTATTGGTCACAGGCCCTGTCAATACAGTTTCAAAATCCACCATATAATCCAAACATTTCACTGCATATTTTTCAGTGGAGAAAATATGAAACTAAAAAAAAATTTTAGCATCCGGTATCACGGATGCTACTCTCGTAGTTGTAAATATTATAAATGTGAAAAAATAAACTAAATGAAATGCTGTTTAACAAACGCAGTGGTATGGTGGAACATATTTTTTTATATTTATTTATTTCATTTGTGTATTACGTCATACTGAAGAATATTTCACTCATACGAGAGCTGTCTGTAATCTCAGGAACATCTGCAGACTGTTTCTCTTACAAGAAGTCTGCATGAACTGCATGAACACAGTGACTGCATCGGTGAGGGGCCCATGGCTAATTGTGCTGCAATAGCACTGTAACCACTTGACCATGGCGTAACATAAGCATCAGTGCTATATGTGCCTTTCGTTAATTCATTCACATATGCAAGAAATCGTGGTGAGAGTCTGCTACTGGAAAGAACGTACAGTTCAAAATCATTCTTAATCAAAGTTACAAGGTGTAGGCCCTACAACCGAGTACCTGAGGTGAATCTGAAGTGGACTTCGGCAAAAGTTGTACAGTTTGCCAAGTACTTGGTGAATTGTTATAGTTTCCATGTCGCTGTGTAGTACTTAAAAGCATTCCACAGTTGACTGTCAAAGAAACTATGAACACGCATGCACATATGATTATGATTAAACCAGCAAAATGCACAAGGAGATCAGCAGTGTCACAAGGACTCCGAACTGCGTAGGGTGGCATACTTACAATATTTCTAAATTCATCCTAGACACGAATGTATTATGTATGCATTATACAGCACATGGTTGCGAACGTGTCAAATGTAGCAAATCGCCTTTGGAGAATATGTGAAGGTGGGCTCGTCTTGTGTTTTTTTCAAACAACTCTTTAAGAGAACGCTTTTCAGCATAGATACACTACATACATCGCCCTATATACACAGTGATTTTAACTTTATGGCTGTAGCAATTTTCTGTGACCTGACCTACCAATATAGCGGGAATTGTGGATTTTCGAACTTTGACCGCAATGTGGGGAAAATACACATCACGGGAAAAAAATAACGAAGAATTTGTGGTCAGGGCGTCAAAATAGGTCAAGTAGAATACTGAAAGTATTTAAATTCAAAAAATGTTGATAACGTCACAAATTCGGTAATCAGTGCATTTCAACAGTTTTCAAGATAAATAACTGATTTTTGCACCTTTTCCTTGCCCCAACGTGCTCTATGTACATTTTAAAATTCAGCTTAATCGCACAAAACGTTCACAAGAAAATGACAGGTAAACGCTTTCTGTCAACCGCAATATGGCGGCAAAAGTAGGTTAATTGAATGGTGTTTGCATTGATATATTACCAACTGAATTAGAAAGCGCACATTCTTCGTAACCATGAAACCATTGTGTGTACACTATATAATATATACAGTCATACTAATGTGGCAAATACAGTAAATCGACCTGTGGACAATATTTCAAGGCGTGTATGTCCTCTGTTTTTGTTTTTTTCAAAGCTCAACGATTTTCGGCATACACATAGTACATACATAGCCCTTATTACACATCGATTTTCAGCTTTACAACTATTACAATTTTCTGTCATCTACAAATATGGTGGAAATTGGGCTCTCTCGCACTTTGATCGCGATTAGCGACAAACCTATACGTCGCAGGAAAGAAATAAAACCAGATTCATGATCAGGATATCATACTACGACGGATAGCATACTTACAATATTCGTATGTTTATCCTAGATATAAATGCATTTAAAAGGCATTACATAACATGATGACGCCAAAGTGACAAATACAGTAAATGGGCCCTTGGATCACTTCAAGCACTGCAACCCACGCAATTATTAAAACACTTCAAGGATTTTCCCGACATATACAGTATATATATAGCCATTTGCACTCAGCCATTTTCAGTTTTACAGATATAGCCGCTTTGTGTCACGTGACTTCAAAGGACGGGGGGAAATTGCACTTTTTCGAAATTTAATCCCAATTTATAACAAAAAATATACATCGAAGGAGAAAAATAAGACCGGACCCGTGATCAGGACGTCAAACTATGTCAGGTAATATCTTAAGAATGTTCAAATTCAAACTTTTCGCTTTCACGTAAAACTTCATACGTATCTGTTAAAACGTAATCTGCATACACACCGCTACCCTTTTCTACTCAAATAGCGTCCATGGAATGCTGGTTATGTGTGCTAAATTTCAAGTCAATCGGACATTTTCTTTAGAAGAAAATAACCGTTAACTGTTTGAACCCAAAATGGCCGCCAGGTCATGTAACGCCCAAATCTTTCCTTATAAAAGCATCTCCTAGTGTATCACATACCTAAGTTACACGCATTTCTCTTTCGTCTTTTGAGCTGTAGAAGTTTTTCAAGTTCGAGAAAAGTAAAAATGACAGGTGTTACTTCCGGTTTGCTGAAGTCACCGCCGGCTGTGTAAAATTTGTCTGTTTGCCTTGGGATGATGTTAGGCCTTAAGATTGTATCTTTAGCTTCAATGCTTAAGGAGATATACCCCCTTCCGGTTTTCATGACGTTGCTTCCGGTTTCGGAAAAATTGCATTTTCGGAATTAGCGTCCAAAACTGCACTAGATAGTACTATTTGCAGGACATCATCTTTGGAAGTGTAGAAATTATTAGCAAAAAACGAAATTTGGGGTCGCATGACATATTCACCCAATAGCGAGCTTTTACAACTTTGAACGCAGAGTCTTCATTATCACCCTGGATGTACCTAGGCCTTGTGTTAGGGCAGTTAAAATTTCACCTCATTCGCATCAGCCGTTCTGGAGAAGATGTTTTTAGATTTTCATGAAAATCCAAGATGATCGCCAAGTCACGTCAGATGTCTGCTCAAAAGATTGGATGCACAACTTCAAGTCATACATGCAAATATACTAAAATTTCATAAACTTCGGCCTTACCGTTTTCGCTAGACACGCGTCACACTTTTGCCGAGGATAATAAAAACAAATAATCCTAACAGATAAAAAAGGGACCCCCTTATAATCGGAACGAAAACAAAAGGGATTCTAGTTTGAATGGCTTGAACCCCTATTTCAAGCTGATATCCAACAACGTTGCCGTGGTCCACACTGTCACCACCATCTACCACACCTGGTAGGCCCATGAAAACTTTGTGGTAATAAAAAGGACAAAAAAAAGAAAGAAAGCTGTAATGATTGAGAATTGATGAACTGAATTTGAACCCATGACTGCCATACAGACTGGACCTACTACTAAAACCCAGCGTGGAAGCATTTCAGCTGTGATTCTTTGCCCATACCCCATAACACAAGACATAAAGTATACAGTTTAGCAAGGATAAACTCCGTTCTGGTAGCGAACAGCACTCAGTGATGGCCAGCTGTACAGTTATAACGGCTTCCTATCACGTGACTGCTAAATGTGGAGAAATTTTGCTTTTTCGCACTTTATAGTACATATCTGGCTCTTTGGACTCCGTAATTTTCAGCATTACAGCTGTAATGGTTTTCTGCAACGTGATCTCCAAATATGGGAAAATTGCATTTTTCGAACTTTGACCGTAGTTTGCGTCAAAAGCATACATCACAGGAAAACTAAGATCAGATTCGTGATCTGGACGCGAAATTACCACAGGTAGCATTTTTCAAACATTTAAATTCAAAACCTTCTGGTCACGTGAAAACTTCGGTAGTTATTGCATTTCCACAGTTTTCAAGATGTGAAGATGATTTTTGCGCGCGCAATTTGCCCTGAGGTATTGTGTCTTCGTGATAAATTTCAGGTTGATCAAATGAACTCTTCTTGAGAAAATGACATGTCATCGCATCGTATTCGAGGCAATATGGCGTAAAAAGTAGGTCAGATTGAAATATAAAAATTGTGTGGAAAAATTTCCATGTAAAAGTGATAGGAAATAGATTGTACTTGAACCTCAAAGTGCTATGTCTAGTCCGCAGTGCGTAATAATTTCACGATGCTTAAAAAGACAGAAAGAAAAAAAGACTGGCAGGATTTATCTGGATTTGAACCTGAGATTGCCAGTTACAACCTCCACTGAGGCTATGGGGAAAGCGAGTAAAAAGAAAATAAACAGTGCCCTCAGATACCAGGACTCAGCCCCATGTACAAAGAGATTGTCCCTTTGATCTGCGACTCTTAGCGCCAGACAGAATTAAAATACCTGCCCTGCGGCCAGTAAATGCTTTGGTGAAGTCTTGCACAAAGCTACCACGTCAATTAAACTGGAGGTTTTTGACAAATTTTTGTTGATTTTTTTGGCTAAAACTGTACAATGTACAAAGCTAATTCTTGCAGATTTGTAACCCTGGCAACAAGGAGCACCAGATACTACGTTTGGTTAATCATTTTAAGCAGTATTTCGAGGTAACGTCATTTTTGCGTAACTTCAGAGGTCATTTGCAGCCTAATTTGCACATCAAATTTAACGTGTGAAGAAAATTGAACAGGGCCATCAACCTAGAAACAGTAAATTTCCTCGCGACATGTACAACCATTTGTCAGAAGAAGACTTTTTAAGTTCAACAATGCAATTCAAAATGGCCTCTAAATCACGTAATTGGCCAATGGACACTAAATATCAAAGGTTGCTTCATATGTTCATTATAAATACTACAAAGTTTGGATTCTGTACCTTCTGTGGTTTGGGAGATATTGCAAATTTACAAGAGGACTAAAACTAATAATAATAGTAACAATTAAAGCCGTTATCCAACAGCGCTGCCGAGATCCACGCTATTAAGTAATTACCATTTCTGGTAGTCTGATATAAACTTTCTAACAAGTGAATGAAGAAAACAGTGATAAAATTGAAAAAGGAACAGACTGGATTTGAACGCGAGAATGCTATATATTGTGTACAATGGGCCAATTACTACAAACTACAGACAAGGCAGCTTTCATCTCTTGCTCATAGCCGATAGCAAAAGACAGAGGGGTTACATTGCTACGAAGTTTACTCGTGTTTCTGCGGTAAACTGCGCTGACTGGTTTCATGCCTCCACCTCTATTAACAATTACAGTTGTCGATGACGGCAATCCAGGGGTTCGGCGATGTATGCTTTACATGCCCAAACTCTAATGGTAATAATAAAAACAGGAAAAGGGGAGGAAAAACGAATAAAAAGCATGACAAAAGTGAAAATAAATGAACTGGGTTTGGACCTTAAACTGACAACTATCATATACATAAACTGTAACACTGGTCTTTGGTTACATCGATCGCCATGTAGTATCATCTTGAACGATACGATCTTCCACTCCGTGTCTTTGTCATTATACACATAGCAGCAGTGATGGCTGATTATACACGGAAGAAACGTTTCGACCGCCCAACTGGTAGGTACACTGTGTTAAACAAGGGGATCCGGCGTAAACGACAGCTCCATTATGCATGTGATAGAAAAGTTATGAAAAAAATTTTTCATGCTAATTTCTGTACATTTAATAATTTATGGAAATTTATAGATCCAGATTTTCCAATTGTTGCATTGACTGCCAAATAAGCAATTTGGGGTAAATTTAAGCTACTGTTTCATTGTATATTTTAGATTGATGTTTCTTGTTTTACACACGCTGTACAGAATACATATTGGTGACAAATTTTCGTTTCTCTAGGTTATGCACTTTTGCTACAATTATGACATTTCTGCAGGAGTCCATCACACGGCAAAAACTCAGTTCCCTGGAACCATTTGCACTTAAACCCTGAATTTTTAAAAGACCAGGGCGAATACGGTTGGTTGTGTTTCGAAGGCGGTTTCTGTTCGGTTCTAGAAGTAGCTACCTTGACCGGAATGGGCGATTGGAGACCGTCTGCCTGGTCAGTGGGCAGAGAAACACTCGAGAGAGGTACATTGGCCGCACTGGGCGAATGCAATTTGCAGACCGGCGGCGGAAGCTGTGACCTGAAAGGTGGTCTCTTCTGCAATCGTGTGACGCTTAGCACGGGGTGCACGGCTCGAATTTCTCGACTCTGGTACGACAACAGATTGTTCTTACTCAGCTGGTATATTGACATCCGACTCTGACAAAGTATCGTGGTTTTGGCCTGTCCTCGGGAAGGTGTACCTCGTCGGACGACTGCTGTGTATATACGCTCCTCTGCGATGTGGTGTAAGGAACTGGGACTTGATGTCCGTCAAGGTGGACTCCATGCAGGCCGGCCATGTGACTGCAGGCGGTAGATTTCATGTTTTGGTGTTCGGTAACCAAGGAGCACATCAAATCAGTCCGGGAGAGCCTCTTACACACATTTGCCGTTTGCCACTAAGCGAGCAGGAAACTGAATGGAAGCATGGTTATACTTATTTTGTTTTTCTGCGCTGTACATTGGCCACAATTTTCAACGGCCTTCAACTATTTCACATGTAGTCCATACTCACTCCGAAGTTGCTTCCTTTCACCTTGAAAGTACTTTGCTTGATAACATCAATGTCACAGAAACCTCGAAAAGTAGCTTATGAAGACATGGCAAAAATCAGCCGAGGTCAAACTTAAAACCGATACGCTACATATGTGGAATAGTGCACTTACGTTCTAATACACAGTTCATTTGACTTTAGATGTCATTCTGGAATCATAAATTACAGCTAAACTTTGTCAACTCACCTGTTTTCTATGGCTACCAGCCTCTTACAAAATTACTGGAAGTGAGGAAATGAAACCGAGGCTGATGCCAACTCACAGGAGATATCTACATTTTCAGGGGGCGTAGCTCTTTCAGTAGAAAACAAATGGCATTTCGAAGGTATTGAAATTGCTTCGCAGTTAGGAGGACAAGCGGTCTTCCATGGCGGATCTAAATACACCAAAATCACTATTTTTGAAGAAAGTAACTTTCACAGAAAAAGTGATCATTATCAGTCTCATCTTGATCGGATCGACATGCCGTAACCGAGGAACTGTCAGATATTAAATTGTAAAAAACTCGGTACTAAGCCTAAGCGTTGTTGTTGTTGCAAGAGATAGTTCTATTTGGGGTGTTGATACCTATATTTAGGCATCACATATCATCATCATATCAGCCATCACAAGCGAAAAGATCACGTGGTAGGAATTTCAACTGCCCAGAGAGTGACTGAGCCCCTGACCTCAGTTACAGGTGGCAGTGCAACGGGTAGGCTGGATACGTTACTAAGAGCAACGATGATAGGCCAAGGCCCAGCATGATCTGCTTGGCCTCTTCCCAGGCGACGGGCTTGCTCGAGATACATGTCATAACCTATTTCCAGTACGTCGTACACAAAGTTCCTGACTACATCACAACAATTTTCACCTTCTTGCTCATAAATCCCATGAAATAATAAATTTTTTGGCGGCCTCTCGCTTAAAGATCAAGAAGTTTAAGTTTGTCAGTATTCTCCTGAAAGTTTGGTACAATTTGATTTATGTCCGTTTTAACTCCATCCAAACGAGGCTGGTTTGACTCGATCACTGTCAGTTTTCAAACATCATGGATAATTTATCGTCTACCGGCAATGCTTGCAAAGTATACAGGTCAAGTTTTAGTTCACTAGCCGACATGCCACTGGAATTTACCCGCTTGCGCTTTGATCTCTGTGTAACCCTGTGCCACGGCTCTTCCACACCTTCGTGTTCCGTAATACTCTCATGACTATCTAGTAAACATTCGTTATCCAGCAAACGAAACCAGTTCTTATGAATAATTGGGAGGTCACTCACATTACTGCCTGATCCCGCCCTCACATTGAACTGCATATATATTAATTACATGCATATGAAGTAATAACTACACAAGTGTTGCTACTATCGAGAACGATACTTTGTGGTGTGCCTTAACCTGACAGCCAGTTTGGGCGAGTTTTGAGATTCATGACAATAGCGTTGAGTTAGATTTCTATCACTGTGGTATATGCATGAGTATTCATGAATTACATCTAACCCTAAAATTTTCACCATCGTTTGTCGTACAAAGTTTTGCATGCCTGCCTGATGTATAACCTTGCTCGTGAGCAAAACACTCCAGTAAAAATATTTGAAAAAGAATGTTAGCATTTGTGCATGAAACACATGGCGCCAAGCCTCTTACTTATGCTACTTGAGCTGATTTAACGCTAACCAGTTAAAATGTTTATTAAACCCCAATGGCAGCTCACATGACATCATGAAAACCGGAAAGAAAGCGTAACACATCTCATGCAAAAGGCCTTTGTTTCTTTTCTTTCTTTTTTCCCTACTTTTCTTCATTCTTTGCTCTCAATGAGGCCTTGGCAAAAATAAAACATTAAAGCCTGGAGTACAGAGAGAAAAACCAGAGCAGCGATGACAGTGTCAGTGTTATCAAATGGTCATAATTTATGTCACATGCAATCTATTAGATGTCAGTGGTCTAGAATCACTCCGAATCCTGTGCTATCATAACATTTAGCCCACGTATAGACAATAACATGCAAACAATGCAAAAGGACTAGTGACTCGGGACGCTTAGTGCATCAGTACTGTTTCTGACGTGTCCGCTTGCCCAGTCTGTAACGTTTGTGCAAGACCACATGTCTTCTACCAAAACCATGTGCATATCTGTATATCACATGTGAAAAGGGTAGGTCATAAGTCTCCAACGAATTATGTTTTCTTCCGCTCATAAAACTCATCTTGTACAATTCTGGAGAGAGGTGGTAAACAAAAAGTAAATGAATAAATAAAAAATATTTGTATACGGTAATCAAAATACAACGATAAATCGCATAAAATTTTTGTTTCAGTCATTATTCTTTCACTGGTTAAAGATATAATGGGATTATATAACTGGATTAATGTCCCGCATGTCCCAATGAGTATATTTACTTCACTTTCGTATGTACTAACGTCTTCAATTCTTCAGTTTCACATTAGTAGTACATAATGTTGCTCACAGGTATTATTCCCATCTTTTAACCTGGGTAGTACCGGTGGGACCGCTATGACGTTATAAAGGTCGCGTGATATAAGAAGCTTGGCAAGGTGGCAGTGAACTGAGAGTTTAAAAAAGTTAAAGCTTATGAAGGCTGGAATAATTTGTTCTAAATCATATTAAATTATTATATAAATTAAATTATATTAAATTATTTTAAGTTATAGATTGAAGTCTTCTTTCATTATGAATTACTCGGATGGTTGGGCTGGGATGAGGCTTGTGTTGGAATTAATAAGGTTGTTTTAAAAATGAATGGAAGGACTGATTTTTTTGGTTTGTTATACCGCCTCAAACGCAATCCCACGAACGAAATTTGAGAAAAATCATTTGTTCTCTGAAGAGTGTTTATATAGAGAAGTTTTGGACCACGCAGAGGCAAGGCGTGACCAGCCGATTGATCGGAGCGGTCCATCCGACCACCCGTCTTTGGAGAAGTAAGGGCCGAAGTGCAGTGTTGGGCGTGAGGATCTCGCAAGATCAACCCGCCCTCAGCCACCAGGATCCCGTCCTCCCCCATCACGGGTCGCAACCCACGGCAAATAGGTTGCCCCATTTAGTCGCCTTGTACGACCAGCCCGGGGAGGCTGTGGAACTATTCTATTCACCGAAACCACACGAGAGAGCCCTAGGTTAGTCGCCTCGTACGACAAGCTTGCCTAGAGAACTGAGGCCCTATTCTTTTCACTCCCGGGAACCCCACAGGGGCGGAAATATCGAGCTTCCATACCTTTAGTTTCCAAGTAAATTTTTATACAACCCTTGGCTTTAACAGCACAGTAATTTAGGTCAGCGTTGTCTAGGTGAAAGGCTAAACAACGGAAGAAGCACAAATGATCATCGTAAGCTCCATTGCTTCCACTCACCATGCCGTACAAGCCTTTGTTGTTCCGCAGGTAGTCAGGTAAGTCCACTGGCGCACCGATGGGCGTGGCATGTGGTTTATGAACAAAAAATCTAAGATTAGTCACAGTGTCTACCAACCATTTGGTACTTAGGCGTTGTTGCCGGATGGATTCGATCAAGTTGACAGCTGACACATCAGCGGTAAGCGTTTGTATATCCTCGTAGGTGTGAATATACCGACTTTCCGGGAGTATGCTAATTTCAGTACTGGGATAGAAACAACACAATCGGTCCGTATCCCGGTGACGTAAAATGAAACCATAAGCTAGGCTGATAGGAAAAGCCGAAGGCTGGTCAAGAAACATCTGTTCTAGGCGTGTAGATAGAGTCCCATGAATACAGATCTTGCAAAAGACGATGGCGATGAAGTTACTGGCGTATAGTGCCCCAGTGATGCTGGTATATGTCCCGTAATGCCGGCTCTGTAGGTAACTAATCATATGGCCGTGTGATGGGGTCCGATCGAAACGAATTAGCGCTATTATTGAAGTCAACCCCCTCCTTTACACTACCGACAGAGGTGCTCAGAGATTCATCCTGATGAACCACGCCGCTATCCGACCCCAGCGGGATAAACACAGCCTCAGATGAGGCGAGTTGAGTGACAGGTAAGGCTAATGAAGAACCCTTGGAGTGCACGGATCCGACAGCAGACTGAACACCGGACTTTGATGCTGAAGCAGTTACACGACCTCTAGTTTGTGAAATAGGCTACACCGTCATAATAAAAGCAAAAATAAAAATCATAAATAGGGTATATAAGTTTGACATCAAAGTCAACGTTTCTAGGGGACAACTGATACCGGCATATTCCCACTGTTTAATAGCTTGCAGTATGTACATAAAATAAGACACAAAGTGTATACCGCATCAGTTTAACCTAAAACAGGTGAGAACGGACGTCATGCTTCTCAAGAAGAAAAGAAGTTGATCCAGGAAATACACTAAAAACAAACGACGGAGTCGGAAGAAGACTCGCAGGAATAAATTACAACGAGCTTTGGTACGAAAATTCCAACACTGGCGACTTCGAACTAGCTATGAATCGCCTGGAGATTTCTACCACTGTGTAACCCATACCTAGTGACTTGACAACCCATCGAAATAACGGACCAACCTGACCTGACCATAGATCTTGTAAAAATGGTCGCCCTATTCTGTCGAGAGATTCTTTCTAATAGAAAAGCATTTTTTCATTTCATTTCTTCCACTTATTTGTTTTTACATGTGTTAGGGATCAATATATTTTGTCTGTTCTGTTCATCGTAATTATACTCTGTTATATATAGAAACACTTGGATAGTTTTATGTCTTTTATGGGGGCCTCCGTGGCTCAGCCGGTTAGTGCGTTATCGCAGCTCAATGGCCCGAGGCCTCCCACCAATGCGGTCTCTGTGAGTTCAAGTCCAGCTCATGCTCATGCGCCAGTGAAGGTCATGATGGTTTTGACTGCAGCAGCACAGTTAAGTGCTGCAATTAAAACCAGTAAACCCAGTGGCCCTACAGAACGGCTGTCTAAGGCCACTCGAGATCCTGTCCAAACATTTAACAGGTTTGGATCGTTGGAGGACGTTGTCCCTTCAACATTAGATGCGGATGTGATGGATACATCACCCGCACCAGGGAGATCTTCCAGCCGGTCTCCAAGGAAGGGTCGTCCTCGGTCCAAATATAGAGACAAGTCTCCTATACGCCTCCCTCCGTAATGTCTACATACGACAAAATTATACAGTGGAATTGTCGAGGTGTTAAGGTTAATTTTATTGAAATAACACAGCTAGTCCAATCATTAAATCCTATTGCCCTTTGTCTTCAGGAAACTCACCTGAAGACATCTGACAAAGATAAAATAACCCTCAAAATTATACACTTTATAGTACATTTTGTCACGAAGAAGAGCGAGCTGCAGGCGGCTCCTCTATCTTCATAAATAACAATATTATCCACAGTCCTGTTGCTCTGGATACAGAGCTTCAGGCTGTGGCCGTTCGTGTCTCATTGTCTAAGACAGTCACTTTGTGTTCGGTTTATATTCCGCCTAACACTTCTTTGTCAGCTTTACAGTTACACAATTTGAAAGAACAATTACCTACACCGTTCATAATGATGGGCGATTTTAAATCCCATAACCCCTTATGGGGAAGTAACAGCATAAATAATATGGGCAAGGTGGTAGAAGATTTTTTAACCAAGGAGGAACTGTGTTATTTCAATGATGGTTCTAATACTCATTTGCATGCGGGTAACGGCATCTATTCTGCTATCGATCTCACTATCACCGATCCATCACTTCTCATGGATTTTTCTTGGAGAGTGCATAAGGATCTTTGTGGTAGTCACCATTTTCCTATTATCCTAGAGCATGTCACTTCTAATTCTTTAGAACGTGTAGCTAGGTGGAAGTTCGATAAAGCAGATTGGACGGCATTTGAGATGTTCTGTGAGGCTGATATCACTCCACTATCACTCTTAATGCAGCAGATGACCCAATATTTAAATTTAATGAGCTTATATTACGAGCTGCAGATAGAACTATCCCTAAGACCTCGACCAGTCCAAAATCCAAAAGTAAACCCTGGTACGACAATGACTGTCATAAAGCCATAAAGGACCGTAAAAGGGCTGAACGCAAGTTCAACCATTGTCCTACTGATAAAGATTTAAACCAGGTTCGTATTCTTGCAGCTAAGGCTCGTCGATTACTTAAGTCCAAGAGACGATCTTGTTGGCGGAACTTCGTTTCAGGCATTACGTCCAAAACAGCTATGCGTAAGGTCTGGAATATTGTTCAGAAACTTAAGGGTAAAAACAACAAAGCAAAAGTCCAGCACTTACAAGATGGAGATAACATACTAACTTCTCCATCCGATATAGCTAATAAATTAGCGGAATCAATTTCTAAAAAATCTTCTTCTGAGAATTATTCTTCAGAATTTCAGCATATCAAAAACCAGAAGGAGAAAATCAAATTGCCCTTTTGTTCTAAAAACTTAGAAGATTGTAATCGTCCTTTTAATATCGATGAACTAAAAACTGCGCTGAGAAAGGCACATGATACTGCATGTGGTCCTGATAATGTATATTATAAATTTCTGAACCATTTACCAGCTGAACCACTTGAGACTCTTTTGGACTTATTGAACGATATTTGGATAACTGGTAATTTTCCACCCTCATGGAGGGAGGCATGTATTATCCCGGTTCCCAAACCGGGTAAGGATCATACTGATCCAAATAATTACCATCCCATAGCTCTTACCAGTTGCGTCTGTAAGACTATGGAACGGATGATAAATGATAGACTTGTTTGGTTTCTTGAAACCAACAAGTTACTATCTAATATCCAATGTGGTTTTCGTCAAGGTAGATCCACAGTGGATCACCTTCTTCGACTTGAAAGTTTCATTCGCGATGGTTTTATTAATAATGAACATGTGGTGTCAATATTTTTTGATCTTGAAAAGGCCTACGACACCACATGGAAATATGCCATTTTAAAAGACCTCGCGGATATGGGCCTTAAAGGTGGATTACCTATATTTATATCCAAATTTTTATCAAATCGTCAGTTTAAGGTACGGGTGGGGTCCACTCTTTCGGACTCTTATGAGCAAGAAATGGGTGTACCCCAGGGCAGTATCCTTTCACCTACGCTGTTCAGCATAAAAATTAATAGCTTGGCCCAAACATTAACGTCTGGAACCGAGGGTTGTTTATATGTAGATGATTTTCTGATATGCTACCGGGCGAAAAATATGAATAACATCGAGCGGCAACTGCTGCTTTGTCTCAATAAGATCGAGAAATGGGCAGTTGCCAATGGTTTTAGATTTTCTACGTCTAAAACCGTCGGTATGCATTTCTGTAATAAACGCAAACTTCATCTAGACCCTGAGCTTAAATTTTGTGGTGAACCAGTGAAGATTGTTGGGGAAAAAAATTTTTAGAAGTTATATTCGATAGTAAACTATCTTTTATACCTCACCTAAAAACGCTTAAAGCTAAATGTATAAAGGCTCTGGATATAATTAAGGTCGTGTCTAGCACCGATTGGGGTGCTGACCAATCTGTTTTACTTAATTTATATCGTTCTCTGGTGAGGTCTAAATTGGACTATGGGTCCGTCATTTATGGTTCCGCTAGGAAATCATATCTTAAAATGTTGGATCCGGTCCATCACCAAGGTCTGAGGCTCAGCCTTGGTGCCTTTAGAACTTCACCAGTAGAGAGTTTATACGTGGAAGCCAATGAGCCTTCTTTACATAACCGACGTATTAAACTCAGCCTTCAATATGCAACAAAGCTTAAAGCTCACCCAACAAACCCTGCCTACGACTGTGTTTTCAATCCATCATATGTAGACAAATATACTAAATGTCCTAACAAGATCCCTCCGTTTGGTCTTCGTATACGGGACCATGTTGTGGAAGCTAACATCAAGCTAGAGGATATAGCTCCGGTATCTTTACTGAAGTCTCCTCCCTGGCTTCTTCCACAACCTAGACTAATATTTGATCTACGTCAACATAATAAAAGGAATACAAATCCTCTTATAATTCAGCAAGCTTTTGCTGAAATTAAGGCTAATTATCCAAATTATAAATTTATATACACTGATGGGTCGAAGGATGGGGACAGTGTTGCGGCTGCGGCTACGGCTGTCTTAGAACAGCGGGTCTCTTCTCTTCGTCTTCCGTCTTCATCGTCTATCTTTTCTGCAGAAGCCAGGGCTATACTCCTGGCCTTATCATATGTTTCCTCTGGGTGGGCCCAGAGGGCAATGGTATGTAGTGACTCGCTCTCCTGCCTTTTGGCAATGCAGAATAATAAATTCAAAAACCCGCTTATTCTGGAAATTTTAGCCTTACATAGAAAATTGATTAAAAGAGGCAAAGGTATTATATTCTGTTGGGTACCAAGCCATGTCGGTATCCATAGAAACACAGTCGTGGACAGGGAGGCAAAGGCTGCCCTAAATAAATCCGTATCAAAAGTTAAAATCTCGTATACTGATTTTAAATCTAACATTCTTAAGTATATTCGTCGCCTTTGGCAGGATGAATGGGACGTGCAGGTGTGTAATAAACTGCACGCTATTCACCCGGTCATTGGCCATAACTCTTATACACTGGGTATGTCTCGTAGAGACCAAGTGGTTTTAACAAGATGCCGTGTTGGGCATTCTCGTCTAACACACAATTTTATCCTGGATGGGAGCAGTGCTCCCGAGTGTGTTGGATGTGATGCTGAATACGGCATCAATCATATCCTGGTTGACTGTGTGGACTTTGCCCATGTGCGGCAAAGATTCTACACAGTAAACTCCATATATGATTTGTTTGATAGCATCGCTGGCGACGCTGTCATAAAATATTTGAAGGCCATTGGCCTGTATCATAAAATATAAATTTTATTTTCATACATACTCGTCATAAGACTTCCTTAATATGCTGGTTTTCGAGTTTTAACTGTTTTGGTTTTCTTACCTGATTTTAATCATGTCCGTACGTTTCTGGTTTGTTTTTAATGTTCTCATGTCACTATCGAAAACCTGAACTGTCTCGTGGTTCCACCTTGTTCTCGCCACGATATGGCTGAGATATTGCCGATGTGGCGTTAAACCATAATCATTCATTCATTCATTCATTCATTCATTCGATATTTCCGAGGTGTGCCTCTCAGCGAATTGCCTTTTCTGGAGGATTTATTTAACGTAAATATATTTGTGTATGAACTGATAGCAGTTGGTAGAGATGTGTGAGCCGAGATTCTTTATCGGTTTGCCAAGGGATACGCTACTACTTTGACTCTTAATCTACACGAGAAGCATTTTAGCGTGGTGAAAGATATGAATTTAAACGTACGTTCTTATATGTGCAGGGCTTGTCATAAAGCGTTTACCCAGGAATGGGAATTAAAACGCCATGCGCAGACTTTTGATGGCGTTATCTATCGAGTGTATCCAGGCGGTGTTTTGAGAAACAGACCCGCTGTTTTCGAGGAGTTAGCTGACGCAGGAATCATTGACGTCGCTGAAGAGGACAGGTATTTTCCATACGGAGTTTCTTTTGATTTTGAAGAATATCTCCAAAAATTAGATCCTTCTGCGGCTAACATACTGTGAAAACACAAAATGGACAGCCCTCCGTATTCCCATGACGATGTCTGTTAACAGCAACGTTCCTGGATATGACAAACCGATGTGTTTCGTATCAAAGGGTGATCCTGATGCTTTGATTGAAACTATGATGACATATCTCACAGAGATCAGCGAAGCTAGATTTAAGGTGTGTGTAAGCATTACCAGAACGTGCTAGACAGCTTGGACGAATGCATTGCCATATTCGCGCTATGTGACTTTACGCACAAAGCGAAAAAGAAATCTTACACAGAAAACTCAAGGAGAGATTTTAAACTTACCACACCGAACTCCGTGCCTTGGGTTTTAATTCTAGGAAATATGATTTTAATTTAATAAAGCAACAGCTGTTTCCAAACATGGTGCAAACGGACGGGTTAAAATACGTTATCAGTTGGAATAATGACCACATGAGTGTGTCTACAGGTCAGGCGAGATTTTTAGACGTGAGAAAATATTTAGGCCCGAATTATAGTTATGATAAATGGGTCAAAGCTTATGAATGTCAGCTGACCAGTGGACAGCTTTTTGTACGAATACGTGGATAGTTTAGCACGTTTAGATGAGACAACTCTGTCACCACATGAAGCTTTCCATAACAAGTTAAAAGGTACATTTTGCTCTGAACAAGACTACCGTGCTTTGGGGAATGTGTGGGAATCACACGGAATGCAGACCCTTCGTGATTTTCTGATTTCGTACAATAATTTCGGTCACTAGAATTCCTTGATGCCTTAGGAAAGATGTCAGCGATTTATCAAACAATGCGTGTAGATATATTTAAAGACGGTATTATTATTCCTAGGGTGACTTTACGTTACTTGTTTCCAAATCTGCCCACTTACTTTTCCTTAATAGGCGAGGCAGACGAAGATCTTTATCAATGTCTGAGATCAAATATTGTTCGGGGACCGGTCATTGTATTCCATCGCTATAATGAGAAGGGAGTGACTCGTAGTGCGGGTGAGAATTTGTGCCAGGGTATTATCGGTTTTGACGCTGATGCGTTATACCTAGCCTGCTTAGCATCACCTAAGCCTGCTGCACATTATATTCGATGGCTACCCTTACAAGAGGAAGAAGAAAAAACACTATAAATTTTTATCCAAAGGAGTAAAAGAAAACACTCGACTGGCTGAGTAGTTAGACTGGCAAGCAGCTCAGCTGGAGGTGGGGTGGGTGAATATTCGTCATCGCCTGAACGATGTGCAAAAGAGAATTGGAGATCGCCAACTCCCAGTTGACGGGTTCGGTATGGTGAATGGTCAACATACTGTATTTCAGGTAATGTATTATGTCATATATACAAAATACGTATATATAATAATAATGTATTATGTCATATATAAAATATATAAGAATAATTATGTATGTGTGAAAAAAGATTGGGTAAATGTAGCGTTTTAATATATATATATATATACATATATATATATATATATATATATATATATATATATATATATATATATATATATGTGTGTGTGTGTGTGTGTGTGTGGCGTGGGTTCGAATCCCGGTGCATTCAATGAATTTTTTTTACAATGTACACGCTCTATACTTATATATACGTATACTTGTGTCGTTGCAGTTCCACGGACGTTTCTGGCATTTCTACCGATGTCACCTCAACTACACTTCAACAGGAGAACTCCGTTATAACACAAAGCGCGGTTTTTCACCTGAAGAACTTCAGAACGAAACGAATGATCACCGAGTTTATTTTGAACACCTGAACTTTCAGTTGTGGGAATTTTTTTTGTCTTCAATAAAACCGAACTGACCCTTCCCTTCAGGCACTTCTGCAACATTACTATACCCCTCCTCTGTCCCATCTTATTGAAGACCAATTGTTAAAATCAGTTATTGAACAGCAACTGTATGGGTTTGTGGAATGCGACATTCATGTCCCTGAAGAATTATCATCAACTTTCGCTGAATGTCCATATTTAAAAACGCAGATGTCACTCTAGACGATATAGGCCCCACTATGACAGAATATGACGAGGCCAATAATATGATGACCCAGCCCCGTCCCACATTGATTGCAAGTATGTATGGAACGAAAATTCTGTTGGGCACGCCTCTGCTGAGATAATATTTGGCTCACGGACTGGTTGTAACTCACGTGTATCAAACTGTGCAAAACACACCTGAAACCTGCTTACGCACCTTTGCTGATCACGTGACTCAGGCGTCAAGGTGATGTAGATCCCAGCAAGGCGCAATAGGTGAAACGATGGAGCTATTAGGAAATTCGAGGCACGGAAAGACAATTACCAATCAAGATCGGCATGTGAATGTGGAAGTGTGTACACTACAGAAGGCTCACAATGTGGTCAATTCAAATTCGTGTATTAACGTCGTGGAAATTGACGATGATACCTTTGAGCTGACGTGCACCAAGAAACGAATCTCTTATAATTTACCCTTACAGATTGGGTGCAAACTCCGCATGCTGGAATTCTATTATGTTCTCTTGGGGAAATATTTTTATTCGAGCGATTTTCAACTTGTCGAGACAGATAAAGATTCAGCTTACATTGTATGGTCTGACCCCAATTGGGAATCCTTGGTTGAGCCAGCGTTACGGAAATTTACGAGGCCGAACGTGACCGCTGGTTACCACGTCGTGATTATTATCAACACGACAAACGCACGCCTGGTCTCTTTGAAGTCGAATGGAGTGGAGATGATATTATTAGTTTATGTTCCAAAACATATTACTGCTACGCTGGGGTCAGTGGAGATGGTGACAAGTTCTCCTGCAAAGGGGTGAGCCGTCACAGAGCTCAAAAGGACCAGTTCGACAAAGTGCAGCCGGAGTAAATCGTGGCATACGTATACGTGCTCATCAAATGTGTTCCTATACAGAGCATAAGGCCGCTTTCACGTATTTTTATGCTAAACGCAAAATTTTGCCAGATGGAGTAAACACGACTTACCTCGATATTTAGACACATTTCTAAACATATTTTCAAATTCCGACTATGTTGTAAATAAAGTGGAAAATTAAAATAAAAGAGAGAACATTTTTTGGGTGAGATCTCATTTTTCTTATTTTTTCCAACAAATAAAACAAGAACAGACAAATCGAATTAAACATGTCATTTTTTTACAATGTTCATCATTGTATATATATATATATATATATATATATATGCATAGTTCTAATCACCAAACAGCCATCTGTTCAACGCTATACTAATATATTCATTATTATAAGCACATGTTTGTATAATAGGGTTTTGTATTTTGCTTTTGTTTTTTGTTTTTGTTGTGCAACAATACACATGAAACAACAAAACAAGTCCGATTAACTTGTGATTTTCATTACAATCCTCGTAAATGCAGGTCTATTTTTTTTAATCAGCTAAGAAAGGTGGATCAATACCGAACATTCACCCTGACCAGTCATAAACCAAAAGATCATTGGTATAGTCCGTGAATCTAGATTTAAATGTTTGCATAATACAGTTCATTGTTCGTCCTCTAGCTCGATGAAGAGCAAAATACAAACAATATTGATGGCACACAGCGGTCTTTAAGCATTGTAAAGGGCGGTGATTCAATTGCGAATGGTGCGTAAAGTGACTTAGCCACGTCACTACCTCCTTAGGCCAGGATGGCAGACCATAAGAGTTGAAATAATCCCCAGACAAGTCACGTGTGGTTTCCTCATAATCTATGTATCGTGTAATCCAATGGGTACCAGTTTTCTTACAGGGGTACGTGTTTAAAATATATAGAGCAGGTTGATGTGGCATTCGTGCAGGTAACTCTTTCAAAGGGGGCGCACCTTGGACCAAGTCGGGTGTATAAGGATCCGTTTGAAGACATTGTAATAATTGTTGGCTGTTCATGACGTCATCCGTTAGGAGTATGAGATGGCTGTCAATGTTGAGAGTTCAAATCCTGGGACGGTCAACGTCGGCTTTTTTGTGTTAATTGGTGAAATCACACAACACTCATCAATGTCAATGATATTTTGAAATACGGCGTAGCAAATGACGGTAGTAGATTCAAGTAGAGGTGGGGAAAATCACATTTCCAAGCGGAGATCACCCTTCTGACCGACGTTGAACTGCTGGTCGTCGTGTTGGTCGGCAGTCAAATCAAAGGCAAACAGAGTGAACCCTCCTCTGAAACCGTTATATTTGATATCGTTTCCTTCATCTAACCCAGCTTTACCCTTGGCAGCAAATAAGTTCATATAAGAACGAATGTAATTATCCTTCGGAAAATCGGGAATGATTGGTTTGGTTGGTATCTGACGTCCGTTCACGTGTAAGGTTATGTATTTTATGTAAGGGTGATTGAAGTCAAAGGGATTTTCCACGTATTGACCGTTGAAGGTCGAGTTTTGAACACACCCTATGTCCACACGCTGAAGAAGAGTGCCTAAAATAGGTTTCGTTCGTTCACTGTTATGTGTCCTATACCTACGTTGAAATACTTGGTGAAGACACGAGGAATCGGGTACTTGGCTGGGGCTTGCTCCAAGGCTTTTACATGCCCCAGCAAAACACCTGGGGTGACTTTGATTTTCCGAATAAGCATTGTCACTTCCTCAAGGATTGTCTTGAAATCAGTCGCCTCTGCGTTGTCTCCTTCCCCATATTGGGCAGTTGACATAACTGCAAAGGTGTCTCCGCTTCGGTTAAGACGTACTCGAACCGTTACCTTGTTTAACAAATAACGGTCTTGTAGAAACAAGTCTCAATGTAATCGCCCCATCATATTAATCGACCGACTTCCAGCGGAAAAGGCCCCCCGTTTCTGAAATCCATTGTTTTGATCTCCTTTAGTCTCCATTTGTCGAGGAATTATCCTTATACCACAGATTCCCTGTCGACTGAGTTTCTTTAGCATCCCTTCCATAAATAAGTAAGGTTTCTATGTACGATCGGTAAGGGTACATATCTGCTGATGGCATAATCAATTTATCATTGATAGCAACGTCTACTTGCTGCCACAGAGAATGCAGCCACAGATTAACTGATGCCACGGCGGCATTCTCCGGCAAATCATCCCCATTGCCTTACACTATTTTGTCTTTCACATACAAATACGGGTCAGCCATGTCCAAGTACGTGTCCGGATCCCCGACGCTAATAAAAAAAAATTCCACACGCCCACCATCCATAATGCTGGCAATAGGGTTGTAGGTATCCCATCGTCCTTCCTGTGTACTTCTTGAGTCGGAGGTAAAGTCCACAAAACAAATTCATTGTTCTCTGAAGGGCAGGAATTTGGGTGCGGTAAATCCATGGTAGGTCGAATAGAGGCGGTATGCAAAAGTGTCTCTGGGGAGTCTGGCAGATCGCTTGTGGGCCGTGTGTTTTCTAGCATGTCTCTTAATCTAACTGATGAGGTGACGTGCAGCGGGGTGTTTTATATAGCCCCAGTGAGCTCGTTTACCCGGTGGACGTCGCCCCGGCCTAGGTGTAGATATATCGAAAATACGCCGGTTTTCTCCGTGAGTGCACGTTTAGCAGTCCTTAGCAGCTCTTTACCAACAGCCTTACTACGTTGTTTCAGAGTTTCCCCCGGTGACTTTGCGGCGAAACAGCGTATCATCAACAGTCCCCAGGGCCGTCCGTAGCACCGCTTTCCCCACGGTTTTGGCAGTGAGTATCAGAGGTCCCTAGAACATTCCCTAATCAATGACCTCGTTGTACCGGAACCACACGAAAGAAACGGAAATTACAGCCGCCAGCTTGGTTGCAGTAGTACTTAACGTTGATGTGTATCTGACATCCTATATGAGCAACTGGGAGATCAAAGGTTCGAATCCTCGTGTGGTTAGCGTCAAATTTTTTAATTTATTTTATCTTTTTTTTGTCACGTGTGAAAGAAGAGGTAAACTCCGTCGCTCTCGAAAATGAAGTGTTACCAACACTTTCCCGTGCTCAAATGGAACAGGTTGACCTGTGTTGTCTCTAATATCTATTTCAATAGTTAAAAATTCCTTCTTCAGTAGAGGAACGTACTTGATGTATGAAAAGGACTTGGTAACGTGATCTCCAGACGCTCCACGAACCCCTACCGCACGAAGTAGTGGGGCTAATACATCCTCTACTACACAAGGTTCGAGCACATCCGAATATACCTAAAGGTTGGGAACCATCCGTGTCGAGCGAGTTGAACCAAAGTGCATCTTTTCTGCTCCTGTGGATATTAGCGCCTTCTCGGAAAAGAGACCGAAAATTTCGTATAGGTGCGGATTAAAGCCCACAGTTTGGCCTGATTTAAATTCCAGTGTATATATTTCAGAACGTTTATCATACCCAAACACAATCTGGTCCGCTTTAGGCATAAGAGAAGGCTTAGTGCTAGCCATCAGTTGGGTGTTGAGAAGTGAGGTGATGGCTTCGGGTGTCGGGTAATAGCCTTTGCTAAGTACAACTCGATCGTAACGAGAGAGATCTTCCGGGTGCACCGTAAACCAGATATCACTGGCTGTGACATTAGGCCACAATCGTGGGTACTGTATTTCCCCCAGACCACATTCCCAATCACCTGTGAGATGAATCGTCTAGGCAGTTGGGTGGTGTAATTGGCTAACGTATTATTTGGGAAATACATCAATGAACAGTTGCTCGGTAACGTCACATAAAACATGATGTTTATCTCACGTCTCAGAGCCCAAGTATCTCTATAGCATGAGGGACCCAGTTTTTAATGAGACCACCGCTGAGGTTGGGTGATTTTGCGTTTGACCTTTGAATTACCGCGAGATGGGGTCTTGGTTGGGGTGGGACTATATCGTTGCTCCCGTTGTAGTCGTTTCCACTCAGCTCTTGATTTGGGTTGTAATTTACACTTCCCTAACTGGGAAATTGGAGTTGGCCCCTTTGGTTCACGAGGTGTCAACATGCCTTCCGGCTGATGGCCAAAGTATGTTTCTCCCTTCTCCTTTTCTTGTACGGCAAGGCTGTCTGAGGGGACACAGGTGTAGCAGGTGAAGGCGCTGGTAGGGCTGTAGGCGGCTTAGGCGGCGGCGGAGTGAGGCTTTGCTGATACAGGTTGTGAAATGTCAAGTAGCCCTGGAGGGCTTGTTGGTACTGGTAAATTTTATCTCAAGTGACAATGTTCCATTCCCCTAAACAATCCACATGTAAGAGAGGCAATAGGCGGAATGGCCATAAAGAGAGGTGATATTCCACTTTTCTATATAATGGTCTGTTTGCGATGAAGCGGAGTGCCCTTGTTTACTAGCGTACGTAGATATGTCTTGTACGGACGTAACTGTGCCTTCTGAGCTGGTGTCAATGGGATATTCCCATTGACATGTTACAAACCTCGCATACACAACGGATAAATTCAGCATTGGGTCCGCGAAGAAAATGTTTCCTTCACTTGCGGGTGACCATTGACCAGGTGTTTTACGAAAGGTGCAAAGCGACGTAATCGTACTGACATGGTTGGTGTCTAATTATATGATGACGTGATAAGTGAAATGCTGAGAATTTTGTTCCATACGCCTGAGAGAGCTATTCCGCCATGAAAGTTAATATTTTTGTGATTTGGGCAGAACATACTGCACGTCATCCGGAAATACGTGTGTACGCAAACGGAGATGATGAGGTGAAGTTTATTTGACATCGACAAGCAAATATCCGTAAGGTTCGGATGTGGCATCTTTAAAGGCCTCTTGTACGTACTGAGTTTTACCTAGGGCCATATGTTTGCCGATGGTAGTAATCTGAGAGGAATCTCTTGGGTTTTTAAATACGACCAAATAATGAGCGTTTAAGCTAATGGTTCTATGGTCTTTGCCTTTGTTAAACAGATTCTGCACAATGTAGATCGCACTGATATTGCGATGATGAGTTCCCTTGGTAAATTCGCTGTTACGCGGTCGTCTGCTTCGGCAATTAAATCATCAACAATTACTAAAGTTCATTCATCCGGATTAAATGTTGTCGGGTTAGGTACTCCTTCTTGAAATTCAACATTTGGTAAGGTAGTGTACATGGGCTGTCATTCACCGCAACACCATACTACACGCACGGGAGATGGATGAATAAGTTCGCTAGCGTGCTCTATAACACGATTGATAAAGACCGATTTGCCACTCCCCGTTGGTCCGTTGACAAAACAGGTAAATGGTTTGCTCCATCGTACATCCATGGGTCTAGTGGCAAAGTCAAGTTGAAGGAAAATGGCTGAGATTGACGAGGCTGTGTTGAGATGAATTCCCCTGTACAGATCTGTAGTAAGTTCCGTCTTGTGCTTAGTGTGCTCTTTAATATCGCTGGGTCAAATACGACTAGTAATGTCTTGAAGACTAGGTGATGTGTTCGGTCTTTGGTAAGCCCAAGGTACCGGAGAAGAAGGTATCAAGGTAATGTCAGTCTCCGCAAGCAGTCTATTTCGCCTAGTAAATACCGAGGGAAACTTGTTCGCCTTATTCCTCAATAACTTGTCAAATGGCGTTTGTTCAGTCGCTCTTACAGGATGCGTAACAAATACTTGTCTTCGGTCAGTTGGGATATTAAATCAATTCCCAATTCGCCTATTAACAATCCGATATACAATACCACGACGCCAGCAATTATAGTGGTGCCTTTATTCTCACGCAGGCTTCGCACCCAGTCATCTACACACCTGGGCATCGCCAAAGGAGACTGAGCACAGGTAGGATGAAGAATGCTTTTAAATACGTTTCACATCTGTCGCTAGCACCCACGAATTAAAACCAGACGGCCAGCCTCGCCATTTCACCAAGTAATATGTTTTCCCACGTCCCTTTTTCTGTCTAATAAAATCTACACTTGATAGTACGTATCAGATGTAGTTTTAACGGGCTAGAGTTCTGTCTCGTAAAACGACCCTGAGAGTCTTTCTCCGGTCAAATCGCCTAATGTTGTATACACAACAGGTTCGCGAGGACGACGTGCTACAACACGGAAAATTTCTTGACTCCAGTTAGATAGGTAAGACTTCTCAAAAGTTCTCTTCACTTTACTAATCCGAAGAAGATCTCCTAATTTATACTGATAAAATCTATAAAGAACTATATAATGTAGCTCGAATTTCGAGTTGATTGTCAGCTGTAACGATAATCGGAGCTCGCAGAATGCTGCGGTGATACGCCCGAATGTAACCCCGTGTTAAGGCAGGTAAAACATACAGGTAACGTCGAGTGTTATCAGCGGTGAAATGTTTATACATGCGCCTTTTAAAGGTGCGATTAAACCGCACAACTACGGAGGCTTTCGTTTCATTAAATGTGTGAAAATGAAAAATCCCATGCTGCTTTAAAAATGCCTGAAGTGCCTTGTTGAGAAACTATTTCCCTTCGTCGGTTTGTAAAAATAATGGCTTTCGTCCAGATTTGAAAATCCTTTTAAACGCTTCAATAAGTTTAGCGCCTGTCTTGGTAGGAACCGGAACTACCCAAGCATATTTAGAAAGAATGTCGAGGTATGTGAGCAGGTAACGGTTGACAGAATTATAACGGGCTAATTTACTCATGTCAACCAAATCAGCTTGCTACTTACTGTCTGTCCCGCCCACAATAACTCTTTTATGAACATTGTGTCGCTGAGCTGGACGATGAAGTGTGTAGGCCTCCTGTTCGGCTAACCAAGTCTTTACACCATCACGTGACACAGATAGATCATGCTGACGTGCTGCCCGTAATAAAGCATCTGCCCCGCTCTGTAGTCATAATATAGCTTTTCTAAGACTTTAGAGACGATGTCCTGAGATTTTGTTTTGTTAGTTTTTTTCTTTGCCTTCGTATAGGATCGAACTCTCTTTCTCCGTCGGCGGTGAGCCATAATGGATAGGTAGGTTTATTTTATACCCATTTTAGTAAACAACAAGTAGCAGCACAAGTGATACAGACAGCAACAGATGTAAGCATCCAGGACGTAAAAGATACTGACTCGGGTTTTATATGGGTTGTAGCTGCCGACTTGCGCTGTAAGTTCATGAGTTTCGGTATATCTTCAGAGTGATAGTATTTGCGAATCGGAATAGAATTCTCTAAGTGATCACAAACGTCTTTGGTGAATAGTCTGAGAGTAGTACATAGGCCTTCTTTCACAAGCTGATCTTCAAACATAGATTCCACTACGCCCTTATATGCTTGCAGATCGGTTACTGAATCAACAAGTTTCCAGCCTAAAACCGTCCATTTCATTTCAGGAGTGTTATCACCTCTCTAAGCTGTGGAATAATAATGGAAAACTGTAGACTACCATACATTTTATACTATCCTCGACATACTTATACACACATATATATATATATGTAGATCTTCATTATTTAGCGACATTTTCCACGTACATGTACAACCAACAAAGTGAGGTTTGGCATCCCCTTCACCGTGGCTCAGTGTTTTGAGTCACGGTGAAGGGGATACCAAGGGGGTTTCAAGGGGAAATCCTCTTTGCACCACAATCACCTTGTAAGTATGAGCGACGTAGGTTGTGAATAACTCAAAATCAACATCAGTCTTTTAGCGCATGATAAATAATAATAAACATCAATCAGATCAAGGCCAATTATCTGGGTAAACTGCTAAATCATAAAACAAAGAAACACATAGTTTTCAACAAAATTTTTTTCTTTTGTTTTTACTTGAACATTACAAACACGCTGTCATTGTGGGATATGTACAGAAAAATAAATGGAGAACTCAAAATCTGGAACTGTTAGTTAACAACATTTTCTCACCAAATCTCAAAATTCAATAAATCGTCCGTATAATGGTATAGTCTTGTTGTACTCTCTCTCTCCACACGGCCGATCCTCTGATACCTATTGACCGTTGACACCGATGTGTTGCCCAAACGAAAAGAGGTACAATGGTCGAGATTGAGTATTCTTATATCCTCTCTAAGACCAGAGTCGAAATCGCTTGGGAGGAGAAGGAGGTGGTCTGAAAATAAATAAATAAAATAACTATACATGTGCATAATTCAGTACAAGGTCACTTAACTTTCCACAACAGTACATAGTACACCTGGAAACATTAGTTAATGATCACCTTATATTCATCCAAACGCAATGCTACTTGGTCAACTGTAATTTCGCTTTGCACATCCGTACAATGTAATGGGTCGAGACACGGATGCCGACTTTGACTGGGATGATCCACTCGACAACCTGCACATTGTTCTTCCTTTACTAGATCAACAAGGGGAATCCTATGTTCCATCATTGCACTCCACATTAAATTATTTAGAATGGTGTTCTCCGCAGCGGTGAGCGGAATTGGAGGGAGTGGGGAGGTCGGTGCTGTACAAGCTGTCTGGGACACTGCTTCATCTGTTTTCCCAAGTATGGCTCGTATACGATGACAAGTCTCGGTCAGATCTTTCCACTTGTCAGCTCGAAAAGTGACACCCCCTTTCTTAGGATAATATTTTCCCGGCTTGCTGTATTGCATCCATTATTTAACATTTGCATACCACCAGCGTTCCCCAGTTTGCGGAATCTTATATGTTGAAAAACTGAGGAAAATATCCTCATTCAGGTGAAGCAGCTGCTATGACAGTACGCTAATCTCGTCATCTTCACTGTTCGACGGGTTTGTGATTGAAAGAGGCTATCAAACTTCTCCCAGGCATCCACTGGAATGGCTACACTGTATTGGAAAGGTTGGTTGATATATTGGAAGAAGGTGATTTCATCTTCAAACACTCGAATGCGGCATCCGCTGGAAATGTCGATATCATGACTTTTTAACGAAATCTTCTCCTTGTCCGATCGGGAAAGTTTAATCCGCTTCTTAGGGACGGGATGTGCAACCGTTGTCTCTTTCTCCGCTAAAACAGTATTCATCGCTTCAGTTGTTGTTGTTGATGGCTGCTGTTTACTTTTCGGCATAATGAGAAAAAGTAAGTCTGTCAGGTAAGAAAACTATACGAACGTGCTCGTGAGCACTTGGTTTCAAATTTAGGCATAATTCCAGTAATATCATACCATAGCTTGTTTTTCTTTTCAGATTTTCGCATAATGTCAGCTCATGTGGGAATCTCCTGCTGGGCTTGTCATGTGACGTCAAGCCTGGTGGGGAGTTTGTAGCCACATGTAGCCGTTTGAGTGACAGACAGGCTATGTATACATTATGTGCGAGAGCGTTCGTGCAGGTTCTGTTTTACATGTAAACCTATGTATTTTCATAGAGAGAGGGAGCTACACCAGTCTGAATAACTTTATGTGGTCGAAAATGCTGAATATACGGTCAGATGAAAAGTCATGAAGCAGGGTACCAGGCTGGACAGCGCCGTGGCAGAAGTAACAGTATACCCGGGCGATGGAGAAAGGTTAATGGCGACCGCACCATTACCGTCGTCGATACACCCGTGCTTTTTTTTCTCTGGCGAGAAAGAAACCCTTCCAAAAGTCCTTTTTTCAGGGCTAACAAACCTTCCGAAAGTATCTTTCAAAATGTGAGCACAACCTATGTTTCATGTATGTATGTTCCGTTATTTTTTTTTCGACTTATTGATTGTCTGCGCACGAAAACTGGGTTGCCTGTTCTACCGAAAGTGATGTTTCAAATCCGAACACAAATCAGCAAGCATCCGTGCCGACTCTAACCACGGCGCCAACTCCAGTGGTGAAGAATTCAGCAGGATGAAGAAAAACTGGCGTTAGTAATACTTAGCGCCGCTCTTGGGTTTTCACTGATCTGGTCACGCTAGATGTGGCTGAGCGGTTGCGTAAATGATTTCAACTATGGCGACAACCAAAGCCCAAGAAATTGTGGCCATCCAGCCCAAGGCTTTGCCTACTGTGTGAGGGGCCAAGAGATTATGCTCCCTATAATACCTGGAAGAGCCGCAACGGCTTTACCGGCGAGCTTAGCTAGAAGCCTGCCTAGGGCCGGCACCTATTAACGCAAGCACCAGGGTCGACGCGATAGAACCCAACGCCCTCAGGATGCTGGCTATGGTGATCCGAATCTGGTCGGCAAGAGTTGTGTCAACATGAACAAGGCGGCTGATCGTTTCAATGATCCGATTGATTTACGTGGCCGCGGCTTCACCCAGGTCATTCTCGGCTTTCTTTAGAGCTGTCACGACTTTTGGTGGCAGCTTGTCGCGATTCCAGTCAACAAATCCAAGTTCATCCCGCATGAAATCCACCCCAAAGCGCTTCTCTAGTGTCGATAGCGCGAGTAGCTTACCTGTGCTTTTGTTGATAATATCAAAGTTGGGATAAGCCACAAGACGTCAATTATCCACCAGCTCGGAATCAGAATAATGTCTCCCCTCAGCCGAGGTCACCCCGTATTCTTTTTCAATGGCCTTATACTAGCCATCTACGGTTGTTCGTGTGACTTCATGCACAAGTCATTGGATGTTTCCCTCTCTTTGGTTGCCATACGGCTGCTCCACTCTTGATGATAAAGAAGTCTTTTCCGTAGCCTCATCATCTCGGTTATTAATATCAAGATCATCAAGAGGGTCCAACCTAAAATCCGCCATCGTTGATATATTACATTGAATTTGTCATATAGTCGCCTATTAGTTCATAATATCTGCAGGAGCAATTCTTGTTGAATAAACATGAGTCAATACGGACGGAAGTTTAATCCGCACCGCAAGCCCCGTGAACAGCTGGAGGCCAAATGCGAGCGGCAGACGGTCGTGATCTCAAATAACCCGAGTAGGATAGACGAGAAACAGCAACTTCTGGTTCGGTTCCCCAATCTCGGCGCCCATGACGTTAATGTCGCTGGGGCGGCGAGACTTGCTTTCACAATCTCCCTGAACTCGACCGACGACGATCGAACAGTGCTTCAGAACTTCGGCGTTGTTGTGGTACAGCAGACCACGGTCAAGATCAGCGGTAATGAAGTGATGTAGATCGATGACAACCACGTCAACCACTGCTAAATGGACCTTTGGAAGACGGCCCAGGAGAGAGAGATTGCCCAGTGCCAGGGCAGTACCAGGCAGAGCAAGGCTGCTGGCAGACCTTCCCAGAGGAAGCCAGCATGAGCTGGTCTTGAACTCACAGCGACCGTATTGTTGCGAGGCTTCGGATCATTGTGCCGCGATAGCGCGCTAACCGACTCTGCACCAAATAAGGTCCATCGAGGTGACTTGCTCCGTGTCCCGCACTACCAGGTAGATAGGCTCACCTACAAGGATGCCCTGACAGTGGTCGATGTCGCCAGCCGATTCAAAGCAGCTCAGTCTAGGCACAAAAGATTCTAAAAAGGTTGTAGATGCCCTGGGCCCTGTCTATAAGCGGGGGGCTCTGGGGTGGCCTAAACTGTTCCAGATCGACCCTGGGAGGGAGTTCCTGGGCACAGTCAACCAGCTGCTCGCGAAGCATGGAGTTTCTATGAGGCGTGGGCGTGTGGACATGCACAGAGACCAAGGCGTCGTGGATCGCTTCAACCGGACGTTGGCTGAGCGACTATTCGGCCACCAATACGCTCAAGAGATGCGGCTCCCTTCTGGCGTTCTTCTGAGTGGGTGAAGCGGTTACCCGCAGTCGAGGTAGTTTTGAACGGAGAAGTTACCCGACTCACTGGCAAACGGTCTTCTGAGGCCATCAAGGCAAAAACGATCGCACAAAAGCCCTCCTCCACTGTTCCAGCCCGTCCTGTTGCCCTCCATGACCAAAGGCTCCCTTCTGAGGTTGGCGATCGCTATCTGTACCAGCCCGGAGAGCTGGAGGGCGGTGGCCGTCTGGCAACTGATCCAGTGTGCTCCCTATATGTGTATCCGCTCGGAGGCTGGGTAACTAAACATGACCAGCCTGTGTTATACTATCTGGTAGATGGCCCGTAGCATGCGATTGTCCGTGAAGCACTTCTGGCGGTGGCACGTGACACACAGCTTCCGGCGAATGGGGTCCTCAGGCGTCGGAACCACAGCGCCTCTTTCTTGGTTACACTTCCGACAGGTCAGCCTTATGTTGTCACGGGTGTGGCCTTGGCATTGTCCACGCGGACGACACTAAATGGCTGGGTATGCTTGGCCTTGTAGACCCAGAGGAGCTCGATGTTGCAGGCAGCACAGCGGATATTTTCCTTCTTGAGATGCAGGATGTGGTGGACCTTCCGGTTAAACGAAAGCCCCTTGGCTCGGTCCTGGCGTTTATAGGCGACCAACTCTTTCCTCTGGATAGCTTTAAGCAGGTGCTGCTCTGTTGGACGCCTGAACTCGGAACCCTTCTGTGTGGGACAGACTACCCGTTCGAGCTGGCTGAGATATTCAACTCTTGATACCTCGAAGCAGGCAAGCTTTGAGCATTGGAGATAGTCGTCGATGATCCAGACTTTTGGGGGTCTTTGATGGTGAGGCCATAACCAAGGCGCCAGTCTTGTCACCACTTAGCGCCCATGACCTCTTCCACATAGCGGACAGAATGTCATTACGGACGAGCTCTTCCTACTCTCCCCTGCCTTCGAGGACTAAAGGCTCTGGAATGGTCACCAAGGAGATCTGTGGGCGGGTGTCCTTTGGCCGGTACAGCAAGTGGACGGGCTCATCGGTGAAATGATCTTTGTGGCGCTGGAATAACAGCTCCCGTGCTCGGTTGCACACCTTCTGTCTCGCGGTCATGATGAGGTCGCCTGGCTTTCAAGCTTCAATACATCTCTCCCATACAAGACAGCTTGGGAGCGCTTTTCTCATCTCCTGTCACTGGGCTCTGTCAGGCTGAAGCCTGATAGCCCTTTTGAGTGCCTTCAGGGCGGCGCCTTTTGCTCTGTTGTTTTCTTCGACCTCTTCATAGAAGCTTACCCTCTTTTACAGCCAGTCGTGTGGCATCTCACTTGCGATAGGTGGTGGTTAGCCCTGATCGCCGCAGCAGATAACCTGAACCCACCTGTGTTCGAGCCAGTCGAGAAAGGTCTGCAGGATGGGGAGTGGCACGGTACACACTTCATCCTAGATGATCTCGCGGGGTTTGTATTTCTGGCCAATTCTTTCCTGGGTTCACGCAGTCTCACCACTCCAACGGGAAAAACTGTGGTACGTCTGGGCCTTGACCCCTCTGGCACGCATCTCTTTGGCCAACCGATGAGTCGGTGTGAAGACGAGGCGGCCTTTACTGCGGAGGACCTCGATAGCTCTCGTAGTTTTGCCGCTACCTCCACCACCATTCAGGTAGCTTGTTTGGTGCCGGGTGAGAGGGTCATTGTAATACGGTGCAGTGCTACGGGGAAGGTTCTTTTCTTGCTTCTTGTATTCGGTCGGGGGGGGGGGTTAGACTGTATGTTCCATGGGCATGTATAGCCTTTCTCCCTTGTAGCGCCACTGGGCTGGGGCAACTGAAGGAAAACGCGTTACCCCTATGAGACAATCAACACAATCGGCTTCGTTGCAGCTGCAGGCCTTGGGGGCACATACGCCTCAATCCCATCGAGCTTGCGTAGTGCTATTTTCTTCACATACATGGAATCGGTTGCCATTCGGACAACCTCCTAGGGATCGAACCTCGAAAGCATGGAGAGGAGTTTGATGTGGGCTTAGGCCAGAATCGATGCCCTGATGTTGGCGTACTGGGGCTGGGAGCAGCACCTAGTAGGTAAGGATATGACCCAGGGGGCATCTCATTGGCGCTCCGAGCAGGGTGACCCTTTGGCGGGTGTCTCTGATCAGGTAGCCAACCTCTCCTTCATCAATCACCAGTCGTCGCGTCAGTCCTTTTCCGTCAGCCTTGCTGCCCTGCATGAATTTACAGATGATCCTGCAGCCCTGATTATGGTCCTCAGAAGGCCACACGTTGGTCTGCTTCTTCAAGACGATAAGTGCTTCACGCACCTTGAGGGACTTCAGCAGGCCAGATTCCGTCAGGAAGGCAAGATGCTGTGTTGCAGACCATCTATTCTCTGCGAAATGCCTTCCAAACCATGAGGGGATGACAGGATGGCAGTCTGTGAAGTCCCATTTCTGGACCTCGGCGAAACCTGTGCCGATATCTTTTGATGGCTACACGGGCCTTGCGGCGGGTTGGATGTAGCACGAACTGGTCAACACCGAGCTGCCTGTCTTGCCTACCCAGCAGCTAGACAGCTAATGGCTCGCCCTGGGGTGCATCCCGGATGGCCTGCCAGCCGTCGCCCTCATAGATGTAGGCTTCTCTGCTTTGGGGAAAGTGGAGGTCTTTGGACCAGGGGTGGACGTTGTGGCAAATGAGCCCTCCTTTACCTCTAACTCCGTTGCCACCAAGCTGGTACTTCCCGCTGTTGTATATGTCCTCGACGGCAATGTCCCCCAGGATGATTGCCCTTTTAAGGACCCTTTCCAGTTCAGTTACATCATAAACCGTAGCGCCCGTTTCATGCATCTTCTCTTCCCACTCTTGGATTTTGCCCCCCCCCCCCCGGCTGCGGTCAGCCCCTGGCCTTTCAGGGCGCCTTCGAAGTACTCCACTCTCTGGGCCACACATTTAAGGTCGATATCCCTCAGTTTGGCTAAGTTGGCAGGGTCTTGTCTCTGACAGGGTAGATCCCATACACAACTGCGGTGACAGGGTAGGTGTTCTGATAGAACACTCTGTCAATCTCAGTCAGAGCACCTGGCATGGTATCTCGCGTGATGTCGATGACATCCTACCCCTTTTTCGTATCAACCCGGACTAGGCTACCTTGTCATCAACAACCCAGTCGCCTTCGTTCGGCTCACGCAAGAACTTGACTCGGAATAGGAACTCGTTTTCAACATCTTCCGGAATAGGTTCGTCGAGAATATATCCAGGCTGGTACTCTGCAACGATCTCTTCGTTCAAGTGATCAGTTGTAGTCATGTTATCATTTTGGTATGCCCTTTACATAGGATTGCCTAAATAGGAGTTCGAACTATAAGAAGCTGATTCAGTACCAAATCGAACTGTCCTTTGGATTTCTTCTCTAGGTTTATATGCCGGGAGAGAATTTTATCTCTCCCACAAGCCCGACAGAGTTCCATATCGCTCCGAAAACCCTTCCCTGAAGACCTACTGGGGACGGGGATTTTGCTAGTCGGATTTTTGCTAGTTGGATTTTGCGATAATCCCCCAGAGGAGCTTTTCCTGTAGATCTCTACATCACCCAGTTTCAACATGCACATTTATTATGACCCTTCATATCTCAGCTCAATCACCACAGGTATACACCATACACCGGGTATATCTAATAGCGATTTCAGTCGAGTAGTTCTCTAATAAAGCGGGACTGTAACGGACCGACTTGTTGTCTTACAACCGAATATGATGCCGGCCGGCCGCAACGGCGCATCAGCTAATGGTGAACCTTACGGGATCCTGGACAGCGAAAGGCGACGGGTGCGCCTCGGGCGAGGCATTCTTCATCACCCTCATGACGGAGAGTCTCTGCGTCGCTGCGGGGAGTGTATTGACTGCCGCGCTCCCGAGCGTGCCTGGATCATGAGAATTCGGAAGAAATTATCCAAAAATTCATCACAGAAAAACTCTGAATAACTAAGGAAATGTCTTTTGAACGTGTTCATCTCTCGCAGAGGACCAAAAGCAAAATTGACCTTCCTGAAAGACAGAGAACTTGTGACATTTTTCAGCTCGAAACTGCGTGACACTGACTACAGGATATCAGAACAGTTCCCTCTGGGGATATCTGAGAGATGACGGGCACTATATCCTATGCCTAGAAAAGCCATGCCCGACTGTCGGCAGGCCCCGCCTTGTGCTGGACCGGCTTTATATTGATAATCATGGGGTATATTTCGATCACCAACAACTTCCGGGTCGAGATCAAGTGTCTATGTACCGGTAACCAACTGTCAGAAGAAATTTCGACACAGATGATTCCTCCTATCAGGACCTCATTTGTCGTAACACAAGTGGTGAAACTTTCGAAGAACGAGGCGACAGCCGTTTCAGATACCATGAAATATGTGACAATTTTTTTAACAGGCACCACGGAAGGGACTTTGAGATAAACCATGGCCAAGATGTACCTGTTGAGTGGGACTCTGACAACACCCAGATGTTTGGCAACCAGCGTCCAATTCATTGGTTCCGCAAGGGCAGCCCTTTGTCCGTAGAAGATAACGATTCGTATGGCGTCATCTCATCATCGACAGCCAAGGATACAACTAGAGATTCTGGTAGGGAGACCAAGACACGACGGTTACCCTCACAGGAAATTCCCCAAACACCTGGAAACTAGGGCCGTCGCTTCCGTCAGGTACTCATGGAAGTGATATGTTCCACAGGAAGCGAACTTAAGGTCACTTTCTTTAGTGTATGTGGTCTTAAACGTAGATTATTATACCAAGAATTCATTGACTTAATAAGACAGCGTGACACTGCATCCTGTGCATAGACAAAAATAAACGAATGTGACATAATAGAGAATACCCAGGGATACACGGTGTCCCCAGCTCGCAGAGCTCAAGCTGTACAGCGTATGTCAGGTGGTATTGGGCTGTTTGTGAAACATTGTTTAATACTTCATGTACAGATTGAAGGACTGTTATGTGAATACGTATTGTGGTTCAAGTTATCTAAGAGTGTGTTTAATGACCAAGATGTGCATTTTGGGCCAGTGTATGTTTTCCCCTGAAAACTTCTACTAGTACAAAAACGACATACTTGAAGATTTTGAAAATGAGCTCGTTTAAAAGCGCCTGAATACAGAACATCTCTATTTAATTGGAGACCTCAACGCTAGAACTCGAAATGAAAAGAACTATACTATTTTTGATGAATATCTTGTGGATCTTTTAAAACTTGACGAAGAAACATATGCCTCCATTAATGATTTCCAGCTATTGACGCACTTCTGGTTGTCTAGAGAGAGATCAAGTGCAGATCACAGTAGGATAAATAACCTAGACAGACAGTTGTTAGAGCGTTGTAAATGGAGAGCTTCATTGTTTTAAATGGCAGAGCAGGAAAGGACAAGAATAGTGGAGAGTACACATTTGCATCTTTAATTGCATCTGTAATTAATTATGCTATATGTGAGGTATCTTGTCGTAATATGTTCAGCACTTGAGTTTGACCCTCTATGTTCAGACTTGCATCATCCCATTCTGTTAACTCGAAAATGGAACATACAGGAGCAATGAACACCTGGTCACCGTCAAGGAGACTCGCATCAAGCCCAGACGTTAATTGTCCCTGTATCTTGTAAAAGAAAATGGGGTAAATCCCACAAATCTGTCTGCGTTTGCTATGTGAGCGAAACAAGCGTTGATCAGTTACTTACCCAAATTGAATCTACCACTTTCGGAACGGTTAACGGCAGAGCAGATGAATGCGTTAAATACCAGACTCTCCTTGATTTTCTCCAGCATTGCCGCTAACACTATGCCAATAAACAATCATTTTAGAGAAAGACAGCGCGGAGCAAATCGTTTTGGACGTAAATACCATGAAGCAAAACGCATACATGCAAAGCACAAAGCCATAGAAAACAATAGAAACCTGGTAACGACAAGCAGTCTATTCGAAAGCACCAAGGCATTTCTTCAAAACGGTTAAGGCGCTTGTGCTCACACAATCCCAAAGACTACTGGAAAGTCATTAATAGCCTTAATAATCAAAAAAGACAGGAACAATGTCTTTGCCTTAACAGTTTTTTCAACACTTCAGTGAAGCTAGCAAGACTCTTGTCGAAACAGGTGAAGCAGAATATGGATACCCCTGCATCCAGGGTTGAGCGTGGCGAAGAACTAAATAAACCTTTCGGGGACAGCAAAATACTGACTGCTGTCAAAAACTTAAGGACAAACAAAAGCCCAGATATAGACAATATTCGAAATGAATATATATCCTCCAGTATACATATTTTGTCACCAGTATACACTAGGTTGTTCAGTTTAGTGCTGGACACAGGTCTACTCCCAGATGCGTGGTTAGTTGTGATAATTAAACCGATATACAAGAACAAGGGAGACCTGAAAGACCCAATTAATTATTGCCCAATAACTTTACTAAGCTGCCTAAGGAAGGTGTTCACTTCAGTTTTAAACAATCGTCTTGGTGATTATGTGGAGAATAACAATATTCTCTCTGGGAACCAAGCTGGCTTTAGGAAAGGATATTCTACTCAAGACCATATGTTCATGCTGCACGCTCTTACAGATTACCTTGAAAGGAAAGCAAAGAAAGTCCTCTGTGCTTTTATTGATTTAAAAGAAAGCCTTTGATAGAATCTGGAGGGTCTGTCTGTAGCGTATACTTAGGGCATCCGGAGTACATGGACATTTTTTTAATGTTTTATACAGCATGTATAACAAGACAAAATCTTGTATCCAAATCAACAATAGTTTATCCCCAATGTTTGTAACACCGCAGTTGGCCAGGGAGAATGTTTGTCCCTGCTAATTTTCTCTGTTTATTAACGATTTAGAAAAATCACTTACTGGAAAAGACAAATGGCATATCCCTTGAAACAGACGAAAATGACATGCGTATAATCATCTCGTTTATTGTTATGATATATGTAAACCATGCTGTAATTATCATGAGCAATCCAAACGATCTATAAATGCGTTCGTCGCATTCTCAGACTATTGTAAAGACTGGAAGATAGAAGGAACGGACAATCCAAAAATTGCAATATTTGGTAGCTGAAACTCCAGTTTTAGTTTTACACTAGACATCTCAAAGTTTGAAATAGTTGATTGTTACAAGTATCTGGGTGTGGTTTTCTCTAAGAAAGGGGCATTCAAAGACGCCAAGAAGCATATTGTGGATCAAGCTACAAAATCTGTCCATTTATCATACAAATGCATACACAACTTATCATTCCAGGTAGACTGCGCCCTAAAATTATTTATCAATGCTATTTTACCAGTTTTACTATGTGGTTGTGAAATATGGGGCTTCCAGAATATAGATTTGCTAGAGGTCATTCATACCGATTTTTAAAACCCCTTGTTATATGTGAGAAAATGCAGTTCTTTTCTAAGCATATTCATGAACTCATACAATGCTTGAGTGATGAGTTGTGTCAACTGAGTACAATGACCGAGTCATAGAAGTGTACATGTGTTTGACAAAAACAGGTCAGACGCTTTGTTAAAACTATTGTTTTGTTGTTGTTGTTTTTTTTGTTGTTTTGTTTTGTTACATTATAAGCGTTTTTATTTGTTTGCTGGCTTACTTATTTTTGATAAAAGCATTGATCTTCTGCTTAAGTATTCATGTATGTACTTGCACTCAAAGGGGAACGACATAAAATCAGAATAATATGCTTTGCAATGACACGGTTATTTCTTTTACTTGTCAGCTATAGACATTTATCACCACAAGACTTGCTTCGTGTGGTGCATATTGTGTCCTGTTCTGACGATGAAAATGCCTCTGAACTTCAAAGGAGAAAAGTTTGTGTAGTGTGAGAAAAAGCTTACACGAATCGAGTCCTTGTGTGACGATGGTTGTCACTCTGGTAAATTAATTTTCAGAATCGTTTTCGTTGCATAACCTCTATAAATAAATGAACAAGATCGATGTGAAAATTTTGCCCCACCCAGTCACAGTACACTGACTTAAGGACAGATTGCTACCTGCACTCTTGCGATCTGTATACGGCTCAATGAAGCGCTAGCATTTGCACTCAGCCAGGCAGCGGTTTCTATTTCGTCTTAATATTGTGCATGAGCTGTGCATGGGTAAAACAGTAACCAAACAATAGTACACGGCGATTTGTGCGTCTGCATTCATTCGCCTTTTGTTTTTCTTCATCCGCCTGGAACATTCATTACGCCTTTTCTTCATCATTGAAAACTGTTGATTTCTTCTCTTTGCATGAGTCCGTCCTTATTTTTATATGTGTATATTTATTTGGTTCTTCGGTGAATTGTGTTATTTGTCGTTCTTGGAAACTTGTCTTTCGATTAATGACCCGGAACGCCTATTTTATTCTTTTTTTTTTTTTTTTGGATGGCTGGTAAACGGATGTCGGTTTAGACCCCCAGGCCCACATTGCATATTTAGAAGAGAGGTGATTCAGCTCAGATCTACAAATTCAACGTAGTTTGAGGTCTGATAGGGAAGCGGACAGAGTCCTACCAGAGCATTTCTGAGGTGGTGAATACTCAACCGATTTACCGATTTAAGTAGTTTTAGTTTTAGAGCGTACAGCCGCGGTGTGTTTTAGCATCTCTGAACTGTTTTCTTCTATTTGGGCAGGTAAGCCCCATTAGAACATTATCATTGTGTAGCGCGATGTAACTAAGTGATGAAAGACGAACAGGTATTAGCCTCACAAATTAGCCTCAGCTTTGCAGGCTTACGCTCATGCGAGCTGGAAGAAAAGCCTTATTCATGCAATACACCCACTCGTCCTAATCTCTTCACCGTGTCAGTGTTGGCCTTAATGATGTGAGAATAGCCATCATTGTGTGTAATTTGAGAGAAGGGTTGTCATAGAGTTCGAGGTCAACCAAAACCGACTGAATGTTGAAACATAAACAAAAGCAGAGATGTATTGGCATGAAAGTCTTACTCACCACTTAAATGCAGACAAAGATTGTGGACTTTCGATGAATAACGGGGCTCAGCTATGAGCCTCTCCCTGACCCCTCTTTACTTTAACATAAAGAGTACTTGCTTCAGTCAAATGAAGTCAATGAACTAAATCTCTGCAGAACTGATTTACATGTATAACTGTTACTCCTGTGTAAACTTCCTGTGTTATATCTTTCATGTTTCTTATCTTACGCATTTTTTCCTGACCATAAAATATTCAGATGCATTATTATATTTGCACGTGTAGCTTAACACACATGGCCCCCAAATGACCCGCTTCTGTTCACTTTCTATTGAGTATTCCTGACACCGTCCAATCATGTCTCCCTTCAAACCTACATATGCTTTTATAACGGCTGATTATTCAAAAGAGCGGGTCATTGAAAGTAATTGACCTAACTGTTCAGTGTTGAATTTGTCAAGCTGCCACATATCGGCACGTGACTTTGGGCTCTAAAACATTTAGGAATAAGTAGAAATAGATTGTAGCCTTGAGTATTGTATAAAATTGTTGCATTATAAAGGTGGTGATCGACCTACTTTGTACTTAAAAGGCATCTATTTCTCACACCTATCAACATCATGTTCAGATACGATTAACCATGTACACTTAATCTTGGGCACAAGATTTATGGTGGAATTCAGATTTTTTTTCAGCCTGTAAATGCGTTTCTTTTTTCTCTCCTAAATATTTTTACTGTCCAACACATCAGCTATGCAGAACAAGAACGTCCGATACAAATAACGCGTGACTTCAAGTTCGCGTTTCGGATCGCTACATTCAATTTAGAATTTAGAGTTATTGCTGTTTTAGTTCAAATTTGGACGTCAACCGTTTGGCTGAAATTTTTTTCAAAAGGGTTCAGTATGTGGAATTGAAACTTGTTACATAACATTACCATGGTGACTTACGGATCAAAGTCGAGTGTTGAACCGCCTCGTTTATTTTCCACAATAGTATGGCCGTTTTTGTCCCATATTGGACTACAAGCAGAATTCCAGATTTCTTTTCCGGACTTCATTACGGTGATGTAAATTCAACAGTAACAATAAAATGAGTCAGGCTTCATCGTATATTGCTGATTGTCAATAGAGATCTGTATTCAATTTTTAGACAAAATCCGTAATGATCATAATGACTTCCAGGTCAAGTTAGAGTCTAGGACATATCGGCCATAGCCGACAAATTATGGCCGTTTTTATCCTATTTTCTTACCTAATTTTTGGTGTGTTTCGCCCATATTCACTAAAATTATGTCTACTTCTGCTCTAGTGTAGATATTTACCCAGATATTATTCTGATTGCTCAAAACCACTAAACATATATAGCTTTCACAATGCTTCCAGAATGTTTTTGTGTTCACATGCAATTTGCAGAAACAGAATTTTAAGCAACATCACCCCTTCAGAGGCAATTGTATGCCGTACTAGCCTGAAGTTGCACTACCGAATAACCCGACCCTTTATATTTACAGCTTCTGGCTTTATCGTAGGTTTTTTTTCTGCCCCAAGATCGAGAGGCGTCATGCACATTTTAATATGCTACCTGTCTGTTACGATTTCTCGTGACAGAACTTGATGTAGAAATAGAGAGATGTGTGTGTTTAATTTGTTGTACACTTCTGTACTAATTGCTGAGCTACAGAAATTCATGTTCATGTTTACGTGGTATGAGCGATTTGTTACGATTTGTCACAAAACCGTGTGAATTAATAGAGGCTGAGGCCAGGCCCGTTAAGATTGTAGACTTATGGACTCCAATAGGCAGAGTAGAGTAATATTAGTCTTGTTTGACCACAGGCCCTAGGATCACCAAGCAGTCTTAGACTTAAATCAGACTGAGCCTTAAGTTGTGGTATTCTTCCTGAACTTATTTCAGATCTGGAATGATAATTTTCATTTTTTCATGAAACTCTGAGACAGCTCTTTTTAGTCAAAAAAAGTTCTTAAGATGAGTCACAATTTTAGCACTGTAAAGTGTTTAGAAGTTAGGACTAAGTCTGACCTAAGTCTAAGTCAGCTTTGTGGGGCCAGTTCCCCAGCTGAGGAATATCCGAAGGTTGGCCGTCAATAATGGCAGCACGTGCAGGTTATATCAGTGTACTAGGGGCAAAGTCACTGTAAGTACTCTTGATGCAGTCAGACAAAACGCCATAAGTAGTAAACTAACTAGGTCTTTCTGTAAGGAAAAAGAAAAAGACAAATTCCCAAAGACCGGATTCCTTAAAATTAGCATCAGAATGTCAGGGATTGAACTCCAGCTCGTGCGGCAAAGCGGGCCTCATAGCGTACAAGTCCAAATCTTTAAGCGACGATTGTGAAGTCAACAAATTACACGCAGTGAAATCAAGTAGTTTTACCACTGAAACTGAAAAGAAAGACAACATAGAGATTGCCAGCTATTATGTATACAGGTATTAAATGTGATTTCAATATAGCACTTTTGAGTAAGTTTAGGCTGGTGACTTCTAATAAAGTGTAGTTAACATCATGGCATTTTTTTTAACCTAATTCTGCTTAAACCAAGATACAAGGGGTGTGTAAGCTGTTCGTATTTAAACACGTACAGGAACAGTTAGAATAAATCCCTAACTTATGTAAAGTAAAGGGGGATTTCACGGTGACGCGTTACCATTTATCAACTATCACACTCTTGTCGCTGCTCTGATTCAACTCTACTTGCTGTCGTCTTATATTGCATTATTACAAAAGCCGGGATTCTGATGGAGGAATGAGCATTCCCGAGGTCACGTTGCTTTGCATTGTTCTCAGGTTGTTGTGTACTTGCATTAGATGTGATGAAAAGACGGCATTTTGAGTAACTTCTAGACCAAAGATGTCTAATTCATTTCACTGGACATCACTGCAAACTTTATACCTATTCTGCTTGAGTCATTTTGCTAGAGGGGTGTAAGTTGTTACTTCTCAAAAACCTGCATGAACAGTTAGAATAAAATGGTAACCGTGGTGGATCGATAGTGGGCCATATTTCACCGCTAACGTGTGGCCATTTTCCAACTATCACACTGTAGTCGCCGGTCTAGTTTTACTCTCTATGTGTGGTCTTCTGTTCTTGAGCGCCAATTTTCAGTTAGATGCCATATGGAGGCCTTGCATTGTAAAGTATCCATGCTGCTAGTATTGGTAGCCGAGTTTCGCATGTATGACAGCTGATACTCTGCTGCATTACTTTTAATTCGTTTTAATTTCTTGATATATTTAAAGCCACATAAAGATGCATACAAGCAGTCACAATGCACATGTAAATGTGTGCAAGTTCCAACTCGTTCCAGCTTGTGAATTCATTGGAGCAACAACGGATCGTGCTACATTTCCGTCGGCTCTACTCGGTTGTTTCTTTACAACTTAGATGTAAATGTTACTCTTAGCTATGTTATGTAAGTCAGTGCGTTTACATATTTATTTAAGTCTGTAAAGAATAAACTTTAAAAAACTGAGCTCTAGTCTGACAGAGCATGAAGGGCAGATGTGTATTCTGTTTCTTAAAACCCTCGCTTTCCTTTTTGACTATAAAGGCGTCTCCACCAATATTAATGAGCACTTTACCGTAATGGCCTCTGGCGAGATTGCCGCTTAGGACGTAAAGCCCTTCATGCAACCCTAAACTTTGCAGTCACGCGTTAACTTTTTCAGTTTGCCACAGACTTGCCGTTTGTTTACCACTTGCTTAAAAGCCGTGATGTGTCGTGGTACACATCAGTGACTCCATGTCTCTGACTCTCCGAACTTCAGTTTCCGGCTGGCAAAGGAATTGTCTGAGTGACGGCATCTGGAAAGACACTTGAAGTGCTCTGCCGATCCACTAACGGAAATATAAAGGTAAGTCATTTGAATTACCTGGCGTATGTTACTACGAAACTGGAAATATAAAGGTAGGTGATAAACATGTACAGCCAGAAAACAAAACTGTTGTGAAAAACCGTTTTTGAAATAAAGTACTAGTACTGAAATACGTTCCCCTTTTTGTGATAAAAGTTGACCATTTTCAGAAAACTTTCCACTGTAAAAATAAAAAAATGGCCACCTTTCAAATAATCCTACTGATTACTTTTGATGTAATAATATGCCAGTTGTGAAAAATAAAAAATGCTCTGTTATATATCTGTTTGGAAGGAGCGGTGGTAGTGGAACGTACTGCAAGAAAGATAAATTTTTATTTCAAAAGTGTTTCAATTCATATAAAAATTGGTATATTATTATTTCAAACATAGTTATATTTTCTGAAACAATTTCTTTTTACTATTAAAACTGCCCGTCCTTGGTGCTATCCAATGTAAATGTTTTGATAATTCTGTCTCTTTGCACAGCCATGTCTGTCACAAAATCTGAGTGAATGTAGTTGGCCCATTCGGAACTGTGTTCTATTACAGTCTATTTTTCTAATGTTTCTCAACTTTTATCTGCGTCCTCGTTCTTCTGCCTTCATGTGTTCCATTGGTGGGCGTATTTCCAATACGAATTTACATATTAGCACGACAGCTTACACAGTTCACCTGTTTCATGAAAGTTAAAGGTTTGTTTGCCGATCGACTGTTAAAGGTTTGTTCGTCCATGCATGTTATCGTATAGACACTTTCAGAAGGCTACACTATATAAACAATAGCCTCGGTGCAAAAGTTGTTAAAAGGGACTTCAGTGTGTATCTTTCATATTTAGCTTTACTTTGATATAGTTATGGTCAGTAATCGACGTACATGTAATTGGTTGTACAAAGTGTAAAATATTTGATCTTTTCTGATTTTTGCTGAACGACACATCTTAGGACTGTTCCCTGTTTTTCTCAAAGCTTTTTAGGCCAAGAGCTTCTATACATAAATTCTGCTGAAAATTCTCACATATATGTTACATCGAGGTAGTTGTACATAACAGCGCGGTAACTTGTTGTCATCTTTTTTTTCACCACAGATACCTTAGGACATACATATGCACTTTCCTTCAACGATGGCAAAATTTGGTTTAAAGATTTATTTATATATTTATTTCATTGAAGTTTTACGTGGCATTGAAGAATACTTCACTTATACTGCTACACCATGCAGAGCTCGGGGAAAACCCACGACAATCCGCAGGTAGCTGAGCTGGCAGACCTTCCCATGTGCGACATGAATCAAAGCTATCATGAGGTGGACTTGAACTCACAATGAACAAATCAATGACCGGCTCTTGTATAACTGTCATGAGCTTGCGCTCTCACCGCTCAGTCACGCACGCCAAGAGGTTTGAGGCTTGAACAGCTGAGTCTTCAGAATTGATCACTTTTGTGTGTGTTATATAATTTGTATTTTCTGCGCTCAAATACAATTATATTTTGTAGCAGGCTAATGTAGACGTTGGGATAATTCCAGAACTAATCGGCCATTGTCATCCATTTCGATTTCAGACTGGATGACATGAGCCTTGATAACTGATAAACTTTCACGTAAGATTGTTCTGCTCGCATCCGAATCAGAGCTTGGAAACATACCTTGGGAAACCAGTGATCAACCAGAATGGGTGTTCCCCTTTGACTTTTTCATCACCAGAGTAGGTCAATGTTCACCAACCCGATTTCAGGTTAGGTTTCACATGTCTTGAGAACATGGCCTCACATTCATACGTTAGTCAATGTTCGTCCATTTGTTTGTCATTATTTTCAACTTAAAGCAGAGCAACCTTTTCCGTTTCATTATTCCCTAAATGCATTGGATTGGAATTTATAGTATATCTGTTAAGCATTATTGAATTAATTGGTAGTTACTGGTTAACCCCCATTGCGTTACAAGAAAACCAGGAAAATCGAAAAACCAAGGAATAAGATAAATCCCTCTCAGGCCCACTCGATAAAACTTCTCATGAGCATCTGTGTGATGATAATAATGTCCATTGAAACTAACACGAGATTTCTTTTTTAAGTAACAGCAAAAATGCTCCAACCAAATATGATAGATGAATTTCTTCGCGGTGAACAGTACTCTTGTGAAATAATGACTGCTGTGTGGAGGGAATTTTGCGCATAGGATAATATAGAATGATAATATAGTAGAATGAATGTTATGGTGTGAAAGTGCTGGGCGAGGAAATGCAGACTTCACGCGTACCCAATATTATACAGCAAAATAGTCGTTGGATTGTTAAATGTTTACTGCACACAGCAGGACGAGTGTTAAACAGTAGAAATAATTGCATTGTTTTTCTTTAATAGCAACAGTTGGGATGTATGAGCAGAGGTCATTTTTGTCATGTGGGGTGAATACCTTTCTTTTGTGATAAGTTTCATCATAAACTGGGATCCTGCTGGTGGAGTAACTCCATTGTTCCTGGCTCTACCGCATTGCTTTCAGTTTTATGGTTTGTGAAATGTGACGACAACGCATCATTTGAGTAATTCTAGATCAGTGGCGTCACATAATTTGCAATTAACATCACTCAGATTTGTCGTTCACGCAGGAACATGAATTCCGATTCATGAATCTCTACTCTTCTGCAAGCATTAGGAGGCAATGGACGTGTAAGTGGCTCACGTTTCAGTATTTACATGAACAATTAGCATAAAACTCTAAAGAGGTAAATTGACGAGAAGTCGGGTTTCATTAATGACGTGATGATGCCTTAGTTACAGTACTAACTAGTCACGTGGGGCGACACACTGTCATCGCGGCTCTGGTTGCACTTGTCATACTGTAGTCTTTTTGACATAAGTATCTAGTCACGTCGAATGACACACTATCGTTGCTCTGCTGTTAATTTGTATGCTGTTCTAAAGTGTGAGATTAGTTTGTGGACAGTGGTGGCAGAAAACCTGCTCACGAATACTGATTTGTTATGTACTTGCTTACAAATGAAAAATTCTAGCATGTCGGGTTAGTCTACGACGAAAGAAGGAACATAGTGTTCCTGGTTAGAATGACAGTGCATGTAATTTCATAGTGTATACGTATACTAAGCTTGGACGTTTAAAGTACGCCCTCGGGAATAAAAAATAGGCGAAGACTCTCGAGCTGACAAGTGACTTTTCTATAAGGATTTCTAGAATGAAGTTTAGCGTTCCAATACTCGCACTGACATTGATTGACACTGACTTATTATTCTGCGCTGGCGCACTAAGCTCCTCGGCAATGGAGCCACCTCCCCCCTGCTGAGTAGCAACGGTACATTACGGAATATTAAAAAACATGGGTGTGTCGTAATTGAACCACATGTTTCCGTCGTTAATCAAATATGTGTCTGAGTTGCGCTTTGATTGTAACTTTTCATGTATCCAAAGTGGCGGTCATGCTCTCAAGGCGACGAACAAATGGCTCCAAGCTGACATGGAGTGGTGTTAATTGCAGCGTGCAAGGCGGAACTGGCCTGGAACTACCCAATATTCTGCGTGATAATATTCTAGGCATGCCGTACATTGCAACAAGGCAGCGCGCCATGGCATGACCTGTTCCAGGCGTGGAATCCAGGTAAGGTTGCTGTTGATCATCGGCACTATCAGGCTGTAGGTACTTTTCCTCTAGACGCCCAGAGACAATGGGGTATATCACTAACACCGACAACTGTTCATCAGTTTTCACTACTTTTAAAGTCCATGTACGTGTACAATGAACTCTTAAACATGCATCGTTACTGGAAGAACGAACACACAAATCTAATTCTCTATACCTGCTTATTGACTTCATTTTCTTGAGTTCAATCTCAGTAGGCTTAATATATGTTTAGTCACCGTGTTCATCACAGCAAGAAATAATATAGTAAATGTATAAAGTACAAAAGCCACACGGAATGTAAAAAAGATGTGTGTATACACAAGATGTATTAATATAAGGCTAATATTATAATCTAAGAGCACAATTGTTCATAAACAGGCACGCTATGCCAAGTGCCATGGTATGTAAACAGTGCGTTATCGTTTGTTCAGCCATGCTCTGCTACCTACAGCAGTACAGCGAAATGCAGGTATGTTTAACAATGCAACACACACACCATAATGTAAAAACAACTATGTCTGGAGGTACAACACACATGCTTCACTTAAACAGATATCGACCGGCGTGTACACAGTTTTTGATTGTGTGTTCAGCTGTACTCTTGTACATGTAGCGCTATAATGAAATGCTCTGGTGACGATCCAACAATATAGCACGGATCAGGCCATGTGTGAGTTTCACTGTCAGGGCCTATACTGTCAGACCAAAAATCTATGCAAAAAGTTTATGGTCTTGTCCTCAAAGAGTGGGCATGTCCTTACTTCCTTCAGATATTGCAAGAATCTCACTGCAGAAAAAAAGACCTTGTATTTCTATTTTAACACACCCGAATTTCATCAGAGTGATATTAATTTGTGGTACATTTGATTACTAAGCAGTTGGCCTCCGTGGCTCAGTCGGTTAGCGTGTTAACTCAGCGCAATGACCGAAGCCTCCCACCAATGCGGTCGCTGTGAGTTCAAGACCAGCAGCAGCTCATGCTGGCTTCCACTCCGGCCGTACGTGGGAAGGTCTGCCAGTAACTTGCGGATGGTCGTGGGTTTCCTCAAGGCTATGCCCGGTTTCCTCCCACCATAATGTTGGCCGCCGACGTATAAGGGAAATATTCTTGAGTACGGCGTAGAACACCAATCAAATAAATAAACAAATAAGTGACTAAGTATATCCCAAGCAATACGAGTGTAGAACCGAGCGAATCTAACGTGATAGCAGCGGGGATGGCAAACTCTTGACAAATGGGAATGTTGTATCGAAACACTCGAAATGTTTCCCAGTTATTACGGGGCCAATTCTGACAACTGCCATTAAGTTCTTTACATTTTAACTAAAGCAGACAGCAAACTGGCTAATGTGGCATTCAAGAAACGCTAGTCATGCAGCTATGAAATTCTGACCCACTAATAGAATTAGAAAAGATAAGAAAACTAAAGTGTAAACGGGAAATAAATGCGTAAAACCATAAATGTTGTTGTGGGCCAGAGGTTCATTATCTGTGCATAGAAAGAGGCATTTCTGACCTTAAATATTCAGGTCATGGTGGAAATAAGTGATTTGACGTCGCCGTGATTTGGACAAAAACAAAAATAACAGTCAAATATTTTGATTTGATCGTGGCTAAACAGCGTGACATGCATATTTTCTGTACTGGTTAAGGCTAGCCTTTAGCTGGGTTGAACTACCCGCGGTGTTTAAGTTAGTCAAACGTGGTTGATTAGCCTTAAGTTAGACTTAAAAAGTTGAGGGTGGATCGTAAACCATGCAAACAAGTGTATGTTTAATAAATATTGCGATATATGGACAAAACTCACATAATGGTGCGTACTGCACAGAAATGAAGATTTACTAAGATCTTATACAACCTTAGCTTATAACATTTTAACTTATATCATTCTGTAGACCGTCTCTAAACAGAATGTTCAATAAGTTATTTATAGGTAGGCTAAAAGACGACAAAAAACAAGACGTCAGAACACTTGTTAATTTCAATGTCATGTGTAAAATGAAAAATTAAGTTAACGCAACATATGCTAATTACAAGCGAGAAAATTAATTATAAAATAACAGCACTTGAACAACACGTGTTGAGTAAAACAGAAAAAAAATTATAGTTTTCTTGCAGTGTCCCAAGGAAAATAAACATCTCTTGTAAGTAAAGTATCTCTGGAAAACTGGGAGTTCAAACATTTACTTTAATACCGTGAGTACGGTGAGCTCTCTCACGGACACAGTATGACGAGTCCGAGAATCTTCCCCAAAATTATGTCATCTTTCCTACTAATAATGGTGAATCATTTTTCTCTGTCTTCACACTAGGGCCTTAAAATGCCATGATTTTGAGTTTAAGAACATGATATTTTTGTCCTCACCAGTTTGCCAAAGTTTGAACAAGGATTTGTCAACCACTTGATTAAAAACTGTTTCACGGAATTTTAAACTGGGCAGGTAAAGCTTCTGTCTCAAGACTTCTCAGTATGAAGTACTTCTAGCATCGTATTTATCTGGTCCTCTTTTTGACATAAGTCATAATGGACTGCGGTCTCCAGTCTTTCATTTCCTGGTCTTTATGCTTCTCCTTTATGCGTTTTTCCTTGTCATACAGAACATCGAGTTTTTCTCGTTATATCTCCTGACACATCTGTTGGAAGAGCTTCTTATACTTCACACTTTCTCCTCGGGCTGCTGAGAGTAGCTCCCCCTTCATCCTTGGTTCTAAACTTTCTTAGCCACTTACCAATCTTATTCATGAAATACATCAGAAAACTCTAATTGGCTAATGTGTTAGAGTGGACCTAAAGCTTTCAGTTCCTTAACTGCCTCAACGCAACCGGGTTAAAACCGCAGTGCGTTTTTTTTTTCATACTTTAATAAAGCGGAAGCACATAAGTCTGCAAAACTCACCAGGAAATGAAGCTCGCAAAATAATTGTTCAGCTGACTTTAGGATTCTTGTTTACTTCCGTTCAACATATGTAAGTACTCCACAACATCTCCCAAGACTTCTTTTAGATAATCTTCTAAAAGCCTGTTAAAATCCACTTCCGTTTGCTCTCTATCAGGCCTATTGTTCCACATATTTACCAAAATCTGATTGCCAGCATCTGTATTAACTTTGCTTCCTGTACTGTTTGATATGTCTTCGAAAATCCCCTTGATAGTGCCCAATCAAGTCTGGGCTTTCTTGTTACTTATTTGCCTTAAACCCAGCATACACGTGTTTTCTTCTGCAGTTGTCAAATACACATTGTATTAATTTGAGAGTTTTATTGTTACGTCTGTATACAGGGCCGTGTGTTCTTGGTCGGAAAGAATTTCATGAAGCCGTGTCTGACTCATCAACCCGTTAGCTCGAAAAAGTTATTACCTGTAGACCTACTAGGTTGACGGTTAGCTCTCCTGCCCACGAGTTCAAGACCTCTTCAATAATTCAATTTTATAATTTACCACATTCGGTTTGTTCAATTTCATTCACTTAGTACTATAAGTCATCTTGTATCCAAGCAAACAGGGTCGCATCCTCAGCATCATCAACCAGGCTAGTATAATCTATTGGACAGGACAGTTCAGAGCATTTAATTTTTAGTGCTGAAAGCTCGGATTCAGAAAGTGTAGCTCAGAATGGAATTTTTTCAACTGCTCGCGCTTCTCCTCTACTAAGTTTTCCATATGTTTCTTCTCCTTTTTAGTCTTTCAGATTCCTTCTTCCATTATATTACTAATTCTTCATGCAGAATGAACGTTTTCTTTCCGTTTTGTTAATGACAAGTTCCTTTTCTTCTCGTGGGCATTAGGTTCTATTGCTGTCGTTCTCTTTCTTCTGACAAGCTTTCTGCGACACTCTGGACAATGCTATGATGACTTCGTTTTATCTCATGAAGCCCTTTAGCTAGGGATGCTGCAACAGACTTGAAAGTTTCTTCCTGGGCCTTAATTTCTTGGTGGTGCCTCTGATCCAACCTGGGCTGTGGTAATACAAATGTTTCATTTCTGAATTATGCCGATTCTTTTTCTTAATAAATTTTTCTTTTTAAGTGATGAAGTTTTGCCAAGGTAACATCCTCGTTGATTTCATCCTCCTGCATACCTGATGCACTCTTCATCATTTAAAAAAAACCACTATTGTGCTTTGAAAATTTACTTCACTCTAAACTTACACCACTGATTTTAGGGGTTTTATCAGAGCACAGGTATGAATCAGCCTGGGTGTCCTGAAATGCAGTACGTTGTAAAATTTTATTGCAAGCACAGCACAGATTTAACATTTAAACCCTTCATTTGCCAGAGTAGTTGCTTCTGCAGCGTTTTCACATCAGCAAATTTAGACGGAGTGCTTAATTTCAGGCAGCTGACAAGGCCACCAACACAGCACAGTAAACGGTATATACCCTTAGTTCTCAACAAGTATGTCTACAAAAATGATTTCAAGATATATTCCAAAACATTTTCGAGATTAAATTGTTTCTTCTGGTATGGCCAATTGGAGACTTTATTTGTTGCAGTTCGAGGGTAATATTACCTGTACTTCGATGCTAAATCAAAAGAAATTCTTTATTACTTTATGATTAATGTACTTCTTGTATGTTGGTAAAAAAAGATAATGATTTTCTGCCCGTTGGCTTCAAAAATTACTTCACTCTCACTAACACAGCTGACTTCCGGTGGCTGAGTTTCATCAGATGCCAGGAATGAATGATTTCCTTCGAAGGACAGCACACATCGGACACTAAAGCCACATCATTTATCGGAGTTATCTTCCGAATGATTTTCATATTATTTATCTAATTATTTTGCCACATCAAAAATGGTGGGAAATTGAAAAGTGTTAAGAGACTACAGATTACCTAAGTGCCCGGTTGACAATTCCTTGCTATCTATAGATTCCTATCTTCTTCATATGGACTCATAGACAGGATAATGCTAGTTAAGTAAAATGAAACAATTAAGAATTATTTAGTGATTGAAGGTTACGTTGTGCATTACCCAGACTGCCTGACATCAGAACATGTGACTGATATGACAGTGGCGTCAGTTTTATGAGTGGAGGCACGTGGAGTAAGTTTACCATAAACCCCTGGTATGTTATCCTTGACTCATATGGCATAACTTCTAAATGATTTATCGATATCGATAATTCATTTGTCGATATCAATAAATGATTTATTGAAATCGATAAATTTTAGGCATTTAGAGATATCGTTATCTATAAAAGGTTTATCGATCAATTAATTACCCATACCGATAAAGGCGATAACAGTGTTTGGAAATAACTGCTGCCTCGACGTTGATACAAAGTAGGGTCTGCGAAGAGGGGGGATTTATTATCATAATGCTGAAAACGCCGATTTATCGAAACCGATAAATACGTCTATTTATTGATGAATAATCGTATTTATCAACAGTAATAAACGATTTTTTGATATCGATAGCTGATTTAGCAATACAGATAAATGAATTATCGATGTTAATAAATTTTAATTTGGCCCCCAGCATGGTTTCCAGCAAGGCGCTTATCTTCTCGCATATGGTGTGGCATATTGTCCTCAACCTTAGACGGACACTGCATCACATTCTTAATCGTATGCATTGTCTGTTAGCACATACCGTATTTTTCTAGTTACGCTCAACCAATCAATCCCCGTCGTGTCAGTGTAGGAAACAGCAGTGTCAAAATATAGCTTGATGACTGTTGTAGTACAGGGTCTTCAATTTGCATACATGTCTGAAAAATGTTAAGAGAACAAAGTTATGTCCCTTTGTGCTGTGATAATGCCGGTTTTCGGCATGGAATGGCTGCTTCCCTATGTTTTAAATCATCGCATGTCATCAGTGTACAGAACCCTGCCATACTTGCTACCAGAATTTCATTTCGGAACTTCATAACATCCAAAGCGGCCTCCGTTGACCACAGGCTTTAAATAATTTCCATTGCTGTTTCGGTATGCAAATATATAAAAGGCCACAGCACAGAGAGTGAAGCTACGTTCACACTATGCACGGAAAGTGGTCCGGGGCCCGCACAGAATTCGTGAGCAATAGCGTTTTTGGAGGGTCGCATGTACACACGGGAAATTCGGAACACGTACTCGGTGTCCTAGGTAAATTTAATTCTTGAATAAACTGGTCGTTGTCTAGTTTAGCAATGGATCATCAAATAATACCATTAGTAATCGACATGTAATCAGAAATTTACGAATAAATTACATCATGTGTTGGTGCTTTGATTTTTGTGCTGACGTGAATTAGCACGTTGATTGGAATATTATACCCACCAAATACAACAGATGTAATCAAATTACCCTTTTTTATGTCCGACACGCCGGCCGATCTCACTTCACATATGTTTTTCCTTACATGTTTGACATTGCAGTCTCCAAGATCACACAACAGTGAATCAGCATTTCAGTGCCACCTGTACTTGTCGCCATGTTTAAATGCTGAAAGATCCTGATTAGTCAGTAGTGAAAATTGGTCACGATTTTCCTTCCAAAACAGGAAAAAAATGGAACCTCAAGACATCTGCTCCAGACATCTGCCACTAAATAGGAAAAGAATTCGTTACGGTCCCTGGACCGTTTTCCGTGCAGAATGTGCGCGTAGCTTAAAACCTGAGCAGGGACAACAGTGTAATACTTGGCAAATGGTCACACGTTACCAGTGAAATCCAACCTATTGATAATTTATCCCCGTTATAGTTCAATTCTAACTATCCGTATGAGAGTTTAAAAAGGAACAACTTACACTCCCCTGGCATCATAGCAGAACCCAAATCAGGTATTAAAATGCTGAGAGGTTAGTTGCCATTCAACAGACGTCAGTGTTGTAGAACTACGCAGAATACTCTGCTATCATGACATTTTATTCATAATAGTTCGAAAACTCTTGCATTTAATTCAGAGAAACATGAAAAGTCTTTAATACACAATAACATATAGGTGCCTACCTGGCCGAGGGGTTTAATGCGCCAGCGCCGTGCCTCTCACCAATGTGGTAGTTGTGAGTTCAAGTTCAGCTCATGCTGGCTTCCTCTGCTGTCGTACGTGGGAAGGTCCTCGAACTGAGCAACCTGCGGATGGTCGTGGTTTCCCCTAAGACTCTGCCCGGTCTCCTCCCACTATAATGCTTGCCGCTGTTGTATAAGTAAAATATTCTTGAGTACAGCGAAAAACACCAATCAAATAAATAAATAAATAAAATAATAACATGTACCCCTTGGGTTTGGCGTCAAAGCCCGTGTGTAGACTGCAAGCATTTTTTTTATACAAAATAAAGACAGTGCCTTTACTTCTTACGCACAGCTTTAATCCCGGGGATGGCTACTAACGTATATAAGCATCACAAATAACCTTGTCAGCTTACTTCAGTTAGGGCTTTAGTCTAATTCCTAATGGGTTGTTATAGCTAGTGATAACTTTACTCGTTCCTCCCTTAACAGACTTTTAGCAGAAAAGTGAAGCCCGCAGTCGTGTGTAGCAATGTATTAAACGTCACTGTTCTGGAATTACTAGAATGATATCATCACATGGAAAATAGCCAATGTTTGTTATCAGCTGCATCCATTCTGCATGGCCCCCTCAGGGTAGTCTTTGTTGATCACAATGAACAATTTGCTCAAATTCTGTCAAGTAGTATAGACAATGGGGGTCCTGGCTCATCTGGTGCTGAGAGCCGTGCCACCTCCATAGAGGGCTCCCAGCGGGTGTTCAGGTTCCGGGCACATCAAGCCAGATGGTGTCCAGCTACATAAATCATTGGTGATTGTTTATGTACACAAGCACCGGTTCACATTCAGAGACAGTTGCCATTAGCCAACCGACTCTCTTTTAGACCGAACAGAAACATAACATAACTCGCAAGACGGCCGACGGCGCGATGGCTGACGACCTTTCAGATTTGAGGATCAGGACATTTTACCACAAGATCAAGACTTACCACAATGGCTCTGCTCAGGCCAGCTAGAGCTCGCACTTTGTGAAGATGCGCTTTGCCCAGACGCAGGAGCGGCTCGAGGCAGCGGGCTGACAGTTCGACAATGTTTACCGTAAGCCGACAACGCCACCCCACTTGGCTGCCCTACTTCTACGGCATAAATACCTAGGGTGGAAGCCACTTAACATACATACTTGGCTAGACCACTTCACACAGTTAAATTACGGTGAGCTATATATCCTGTAGAGCTACATAAATTCAGTATGTGTATTATACACAGCGACAACCGGCGAGAGCGGGACAAGTTTTGTGTGGCGTGACACATTTTCTGTGGCGCGGCAAAGCACACAAAATTCAAACCCTGTAGAACTCCCTCGCCGGAGTGATGTAGGGTTTGAATTTTGTTCACTTCAATGAATCAGACTTCTCTGTCTAGGCCTGAGTTACCAGACTCAAGTAGATCATTTATTTTATCGCTGAGTCTGGTCATTTCGGATGTCTGGTTTTGTATAGCGTTGTACAGTTTGTGCAGAATATATACATCTACACCCCACCTAACCCCAGAGGAGGTTACGATAAGTATATTGGATAATAGTGATTGACACATCCTATAGCCCATTTCCGAGTCGTGCTACATATATATCGAACTCCGGTATTCCACCTCTCTGTCGATTGGCGAATGCGTCCCACCCCGGTTGCACTAATTGGTTTTCTTTTTTAATGAATTCAAGTTATGTGCTGTACAGACTTGAATCTGTTGTTTCATTTCTCGATACTTTTCGACTTCACCCAGTATTAACCGAAACTCGGTATCCGAAATCTTACCGTCAACCAGCCCTGTAGGAATATGGTCGGTGATGGAATTAAGCTTACATGCTTATAGCTATAGGCGTCACAATTATCGTGGACAACACGCCACCCCTGCTACGCCCAGACCCATACTTCCCGTGAGTAGCGCGGTATCAATACCATCAACTGCGTGACTGCCCTGTTGTATTCTTTGTATTGAGCGGCTTTGTCATGTGTCTCGTGCTAATAGGTTGTAATCTATACTCGTGCTGGTCTTCAGTCGGAGGAGGGGGCAGATGGATTCTAATGCTGGATTTAAAGCTCGATACAGTTGCGCCATTTTTATCTACACGCCGGTAGAATGTTTAATTCTAAATCCGGTATGGGCTTAAAATTTATTCTTAACCGTTTTCAACATAATGCGGTTCACCCGCACCATTTGTGCCACAGCGGCCTGGATATTGTCTAACGTCGTCTCAACCTGATTAGCTCCCGGAAGCATTTTGACAACGATCGTTACGCTTTTACCGACATGCCTTTGCAGCCATCCGCTCTTCAAGCCAGGAAGGATGTGGAATGACTTAGAAACTGCATTATTACCCAATATAATATCCAAAATGATTGTAGAATGCGGGTGAACCGCGTCAAACTCACGAAATCGTGTGTTGATATCGAGGTGAAATGTTCTATCTGGACCTCCCCCGATCCCATGGGCCCGATCAGCCAGTATCCTCACATGAAGTTCATCTCCCATGGCCGTGTACGAGAGGTAAGCCGTACAACCATTCAAAACCTTTCGAACAATACAGGCAGTCACCCTTTATTGTTTGCAACAGGGCCTAGGTCACAACCAGATCAATGTCCCATCTGAGATCGTCCGGTCCTATTCTCAAGATTATCAGATAGAATCATGGTGAGTTTTGGAGCGCGTTCATCGGCTAGCTCATTAAACTTCGGTGGTTCTTCAGATTTCTCCCAGGCGTAAATCCGTCCATCCAACCCTTGCCGCTCAAAACAATCTATATCTGCCAGATCCAACACGGCAATGTCAGTGCAATTAGGGTCCACTGAGTCCATCACGCTGGCGAATGTCTAACATTAGGCTTAAGTCTGTTGCATCCATAGGTTGCCCGCGATTGTTTAATGTCTTTACAGTAAGCCCCAACAGTTTTTCTGTACTGTGGATTCGCAAATGCCACAGTACTTACGGAGTTCAGCCTTTTTGGTATACCGGGACTGCCCCCAGACGAGTAGAGCCACTTGCATTACTGGTAGGTACTGCGGCGATGTTTTCTGACGTGCTCACCTCGTCTAGATGGACAAATATTTCTTTATGAGACATCAGTTTGGGTGGTTTGTCTCCTTCAGGCCGTACAGACGGTGTAATAGCCTCTTTGCACGACTATCGGCTTATCATTAAGCACGAAACACACCTTAGCGCCAATGTTCGCCAAGAGTGGGTACAAGGTCATTTCGAGAAGGGCGACCTCATACTGGCCTTCTTGATTGTCCAGGCATGATTGGAAGAGGACACTGCCCCTCTGTTGAACATCGCTCAGTGTAACAAACACATTCAGAAATATGTTCGATAAGGCGTTTTCATTCAATAGGAAGGCAACCAATTAACATGTCGCAGGCGTATATTCTAGTAAAGTGATCGAGGAGCTGAATGAAATCGAATTGAGAGATCCCAGCCTGAACTCGTCGCAGGTTGCTTTCGACGTAGCTTTTCATAATGTGCTTCAACGCTACACCTTACCAAAAATGAACAGCGATACATTGGTGGAGAAATGACACACGCAACCGATGGCCTGGTGGCAGAACCAACTCAGTTTCGCCGTATGGTACGCCACGACCGGCTGTCGGGTTTCAAAGAGAATCACCTCGTAGCAAACACTACAGTAAGCAACTTTGTATTCCACTTCCACGTGTCCTATCAAGTGCGCCGTATTCTAGAAGAGATTATGGCGCCACTTCCACAAGACGATGCATACAGTCCGACCGACAACCCCTATGACCTGAATTTCGGGTCTCCCCAGACAGAGACAGGCGGCAAAAAAGAAGTGGACACCACGGGTTAGGCGCGGCTTATAAGAGGACAGGATACATGAGATCGCATTACGACTACGATTCTATCGGCATATCAATTCAGCGAACACCAGGAAAGTTCCACATCGATTTCATCTCACAAGGCAGCGAGGCCAATCGAGCAAGGATCACCTTCATTCTCGACAAATCGGAAGGGTTTACCCTGGCAGGCGTGGAACGCGTGAACGTCACCATTCGGACTTATGTTTGGGCCTACCTCGGGGCACAGGCACAGACCCACAGCTCTGTCCTAGTAACGCGAGGCATGGCATTTGACGCGTAGAAACAGCTCGTAGCTAATGTCGAAGACACTATCGCCAGGTCTGTTGATCTTCCCTCTGCCATAGAGCGGTACCAGAACGTCCTGAGGTACGCCCACTCGAAGGTGGATTATGGGTTTGGGGTGGGTCTGTAAGTGGCGCCAAGTAATGTGGACCTGCGAATCGGAAACATCAGTGGCTATAGCAACGAGATCATTATAGCCACAGCAGACTAGAAACTAGGGGTCAGCGGAGACGTAAACTTGCCCTCGGTTGTTCACACCTTTTCGAGTGAGGAGACAAGCGTTATAAAGCCGCAGCCAGCTGCAGTACCCGTCCCGAGACTCGCGCCTGCAGCGCCGATTCCAGTTTCACCGAGGATTATAGTTCCACCGAAGTCATGGAGAACGCACAATGAAGAAAAGGTGGCGTTAGAAATACTTGGCGTCGCATCTAACTTGCGTTAATCTGGTCAGGCTAGATGTGCCCGAACGGCCGCGTAAGTGATTCCAACTGTAGTGACAATCAGGGCCCAAATATTCTCTGCAATCCATTTCACGGCCTTCCCTAAAGCGCGGAGGAGTCAAGAGACAATGTTCCCTACACCGCGGAGAGCCGCTGCAGCTTTACAGGCGAGCTAAGCTGAAAGCCTACCCAGGGCCCGCAGGTGCTTTTTTACCAAGTCCTTCTGACCGCTATTGTCAATTGGCTCAAGAGGTGGTGTTGGAGGCACTGGCGCTGAAGAACCCCCGGTTAGTGCAAACACCAGTCTCGACGCGATAAAACCCAACGCAGTTAGGATACCGGTTATGGTGACTTCCTACTCGCAGAAGGTGTCCGAAGGCGTTAGGCAAGAGTTGTGCCCCGATGAAGAACGCGGCTGATCCTTTCTCTGATCCGATTGATTTGTGTGCGTAGAACTGCATGGGTCGCAGATGCAGAGGCGAGCGGCTCTTTAATTCTTGAGGGCTTGCAATTCTTCTGCAATGAGGCGCCTGGAGATCTCATCGGTAGCCCCATCAAGTTGTGTTTCTTTCAAAGGAATTTCCTCGTCCAGTGCAGTTATTCTAGCAAGGTTGTCTGTGTGCTCCCCTCTGAAGTTCTGTAGTATCTTTAAGCCCCATCAGCTCTCCCGGGGGCAGTGGGGGATCTCCATATGTGCTGAGAGCCCCTTGAATCTCAAATTCACTCAACGTAATTTCGATGCTTCCGACGGCTTCAGATATTTTCTACACCGCTTGTAGCAGCTTGGCCCGCCTCCAGTCAACAAGCCCAAGTTCAAAGGGGATGAAACCCACGGCAAAATGCTTCTCTAGTGTCGATAGCCGGAGTGGCTTACCCGTACATTTACTGATAATATCAAAGCTGGGATAAGCCACAAGGCTTAATCGATCACCGGCAAGCTCGAAATCAGAATAATATCTCCCAGCAGCCGAAGTCACTCCGTATTGTTCCTTAATGGCCTTATAAGAGTCGTGTGATTGTGTGTTTCTCTCTTTTTTGCTGTCATACGGCTGCTCCACTCTTGGAGAGAACGAGGATTCTTGCGTTCTCTTATCGTCTGGCTCAGTATCTTGAAGACATGATATAGTCGCCAATTAATTCATAACATATGCAGGAACAATTCGTTGTTTAATAAACACGAGTCAGTACTGATGCTAGCTCAATCCGCACCTCAAGCTCTGTGAACAGTAGGGGGTCAAAAGCGTGCGGCAGTCGGTCGTAGTGACGAACAATACCAGTACGATCGACCAGAACCAACTGCTTTTCATTCGGTTCCCAAATCTCGGCCGATATGACATAATTGTATCTGGGACCTCGAGACTTGTTTTCACTATCTCCCTGACCTCGACCGACGACGTGTGAACAGTAGTCCAGAACCTCAGCCATGCTGTGGTAAAGAAGACCACGGTGAGGTTCAGCGGAAATGAGGTCGACAAAAGTCTTACCAAAATCTGCCTTGATGTAGCGGATGGTGCACCCACTGCCGCTGACACTGCCAACGGATACTACATCGTCCTCCACTTCGAGTTGCTGGAGAGCAATATGCCATTCCAGCAGTCAGCCCTGGGGGACAGGCTCGAATAGGAGCTAATTTTCAACGACTAGAGCGGGGTTATTCGGGTCACACAGACGCTGCTGACTTGGCAATAGCCATTTACACCATCGAGAACATCAGTCTCGACTACGACATTGCCAACCAGGCCGAACTCGTCCGGATGATCCGTAACCAGTACCCCGGCCGCCTCGTAATACTGTACGACCGCGTGCTCCGGCACCGCAAAATCAACCGTGACAAGAGCGATACCCTGTGGAACATCAGCCTGAATGTATCCCCCCGCAGCATGAAAGGCATCTTGGTGCTGTTCGAGAACCCACCCCCGGCCTTTCAGCGGGACACCGAGGCTTTCTACAACCCCCAAATAACCAAGGTGGAGGTGACAATCGAGGGAGTCCCCAACCAGCTGTACAGCCAAGGCCTGCGTGCCTATCAGCAATGGGATGACGCAAGGAAGTTCTTTGCAGCCGGCTGCAAGCGCCATCTCGAGGTGGCCATGGTCGCGAAAGACCTAACGTTGGCGGACGTGTCCACTGGCGCCTTCTCAACCATAAAGTACACCCTGTGGCTTGACCTCCGCTCCACCGACGATGACCTGCTACACGACAGCGGGTGGCGTGTCGAGAACGCCAGTGAGAGGGTGACCATTCAGGTTACGAAAACAGCAGAGACTACGGGCACTTTGAGCATTTACCCCTACGTGGTCATGGTAAAGCTCAACATAGAGGATGGCCGATTCGTCACACACCTGTACTAGTAACTTCTGGCCCAGGGACCCCCACTCGGCGATTATTTGCTGAATGAAGGGTGTGGGAAAACCCTTTTCACTCTGAACCTCCTGGAGAGTTCCTACCACGTCTTGTTTCAAGACACTGTTGTTCTGTGTCCCACTATAAGATACAATCGGCTGTATCAAACGTGTCCCTGGGTGTTGAGCGACCCAGAGGTCTATGTCGTAAATCCAGGTGAAAGGCTGCACGACTGGCTTAGAGCCCTCTACTCGGTGTTCCAACATGAGCGAATCCTATACATCGTTGACGACTGCGCGGCTTCGAAGGCGCTGACCAAATAGAAAGATATGCTCTCTGAGCTGGGCTTCTCCGGCCGACACCCCCAGCAAAACGTCTGGGTACTCATCCTGAAATATAACTCAGTCCTGAAGGATCTACGCGAGCAGACGCACTGGGTCGCTATCTTCCGCTGCAAAGACAGGTACTCGTTTGAATAAAGCCTCCGAGAAAATGATGTGATTCCTCCAGAGAAGCGGGCCAGAGTACGGCAGCAGTTGGCCCAAACTAAATGTACCAAACTTCTGTTGAGGAGTGATCAGCTGGCTGCATACCACGTGCTATAATGTGTGAAACATTGTTGCTTAACAATAGCTGGCTGTTGCTATTTTCCCTACAAATAATCATCTTCAGTGTGATCGCATGGGAAGCACGCGAATATATTAGGGGTAGGAGGATGGTGGTACATATCGCGCGTTGAATGCGATCTGTGACTCAAGCTATTCGTCAGGCGAATATGGACGGACTGGACGAAATGATCGACGAACTGATCGAGGAACACGCTGAGACTGCGTCCTCGGCTGGACAAAAGAAACAGAAGGAGACATTAGAGTAACAGGCAAAAGCGCGTGCTTCTAATCTCAGCCTCTGCACCGTGAAAATCTTCCTACGCTGACAGCTGGAGGCCAGGCCAAACAGTATCTTGGGAAGGCATGGGCCCTGGAGCAAATTGATTCGTTAGACGAGGACGAGGTGCTGCACTATAGTTGTACTCAGGAGCGGCCAGGATGTTTCTTCCAATCCCGCTCGAGAACCGACCGTCGCTTGCGCGGGACCTGGAGGCCGACCCGCTTGTGGAACATGGACTTAGTTGTGCATCCTACGGCATGTTGCTAGCGCCGCTAACCACTGCTTTTACCACAGCCATACACTGTCAATTTGGACAACAGTGCCATCGAACAATGAACGAGGGCGGAGAACCCGATTCTTCCTTAGGAGCACCAAGCGAACTCCCCGAGGAGACACCTCCAGTGAAAAGAGTTACAGACCATAATAAAATGAAAGCTAGAAGAAGGTGGCGACCGGGCGTGCCGGATACTCCAGACTGGGTAAAATGGTCATTGGAGGTGCCCCTTCTTCATCCCGCGTGATATCGGGATGATGGTCGTGGACGCCGACCTCGCGCCTGACTTACTTCTGGGGGATGACCGGGCAGCTGCCTGAGCCTGTCTCTGCCGCTTCTTGGAGACTTATCAGGCTGCTGGAAAACTTATACAACCATGGCCGACCAGTCTATTTGTCTATCGAAGTTATACTATAGGCCTAAGGGCCGCCATCAAGAAACTAGCTTCTTCTGCGAAGGACTCTGAAGGCACAGCTCGTGAATGGTTAAATAAGCAAGCCATGTGGCAGATTTTTCCACCAGGCGCTCAACATATACCGCGTTTAAAGTTTGACGTTGACGTGCCAATCGAGGTCCACCAAGCTTACTTTCTGTTTCTCCCGCATGTAAAGGTGGGTTAGCGCACCTACAAGTTTATCCTCACAGTGGCCGATATCGCCAGCCGAATCAAAGCAGCTGAGCCGCTAAACACAAAAGGACTCCCGAGGTGGCTGATGCTTTGGGCCTCTTGGGTGGCCAAAGCTGCTGTAGATCGACCCTGGGCGTGAGTTCCTGGGCGCAATGAGCCAGCTTATGGCAAAACACAATGTGACCGTCAGGCGAGGACGAGTGGACATGCATCCAGATCAAGGCGTCGTGGAACGCTTCAACCGGACTTAGGCCGAGCGACTTTTTGGACACCAGTACGCCCAAGTCATGCGTTCTCCTGAGTGGGTGGGTCGCTTACCCGCAATCTTGGCGGCTTTGAAGGGAGAAGTGACCCGGCTCTCTGGCAAAAGGCCTTCGGAGGCCATCAAGGCAAAAACGATGGCACAAAAGCCATCTTCCAGTATCCAGACCGGTCTGTTGGTCTTCATCCGCAAAAGCTCTCTTTTGGCATTGGTGCTCGCTATCTGTACCAGCCCGGCGAGCTGGAGGGCGGTCGCCGTCGGGCGACCTATCCAGTGTGGCCCCTGGATGTGTACCGACTCGGGTGCGTCGGTGAGCCTGTGTTGTACTACCTGCTAATGGCCCGCAGCGAGCGATAAGACGTCTGAGTTTGTCTTCTTCGCTTACTCGAAGGGGTCTGACATCTACTCGCTTGCGGACGTTTTCCATGGTCTGTCCGAAGACAGAGTTGTTCATGAGCTTGTACAGGGCCTTTTGGAAATCACTCGTCTCCTTTTTCAGGAGCTCGGTATTCATTCGGATGTAAGGCTCCATCCAGGGGCTTAGCCGGAAGCGGAGAGCACGATGGATCTATTTCAGGCGCATATCCAGCGACAGGTAAAGTTGCAAGTTGCGGTATCTGCTGATAGCGTTCCTTATCCTGGATGTTGGAGAACAACCTCTCAAGCTGAGTAGGCGCCACTTCAGCGCCAAGGAGATTGTACTGGTACTCCCTCATCCACTCTTTGGGAACCACCATGCTCTCCGGAGCTAGCGGGTAAGAGTTACCTTATGCAGCTCTTCTGGCTACTCGAGATCGGCCGCCACGATATAACCTTCAGGGTTGCCTACCGGATGCTCTGTGATAGTTTTTGCCAGTTGATGGCAGTTTTCCTCCCACCGAAAGTTACCTGTTGGTAGCAGATGTCTCAACGCCCAGCCGTCAAAGTTGTTGGCATCCAGGTACTGGATGTGGCTGTTAGGCTTCTTTGAGTCATAGCGTTCCACTCTGAGGCTGCTAGCCGTGACGCTTTGGGACCATCGAGATAGTCCCTGTCATTCCCTTCTCGATGAAGAGGTGCTCTGTCTGTCAGCAGATCAAGCTCTATACCTGTTTTCTTGAGGAGAACATCCCAGGAGAGACTAGGGCTGGTGTAGTAATGCGCAGAGTATAGGCCATACTGTCGGAGGCAGGTCTTCCGAAACGTCTCATCAGAGCGGTTGTACAGGTCGTGGTACTCGCCAAGAGTTTTGCAGGCGAAGGCCTTCCAGACCTTTTGCGCATGGGTATGATCTTCATCGGTGATGTGCGTGCCCGAAAGCGTGCTGTGGAAGGCCTCCTTTGTGGGAAGCTGAGGCTCATCGAAGCCTTGCCAGGATGTCCATGTACTCTACCGAGTAAATACCCTTGCGCATGAGCAGTTCACGTTTTGGTTCCTGTCGCGCTGTGATCTGGAACGCATTGGATTCGTGGACTCCTGCCAGCTTGTCGAGAGATGCCAACAAGAACTGGGCACTGTCGATGAAGCGGAGCTGCCCCAGGGAGAAAGAGATATATTTTTCTGTGTTGTTGGGGATGCAGGATATACGACCCTACACCTGCGAGATCGCCTGCATCAGCAGGTGAGAGTCATAGACGCGCAGGTTCTGGAAGACCGCTGGGATTGTGGTGATTTTGGGGCTTCGCCGAAGCTTCAGGTTGCAGGCGTTGTGCGCTGTATTTTCCGGTTATGTGACGGTGGTCTCGGGCCGTCCCTTTGCCCTGCAACTAAAGCGACTTTCCACGTACATGGCAGGTCGTTGCAATGTTATATGCCCACCAGTCCCCTCGGGTCATTGCTATGACTTTTGGGTTAGCTAGCACCATCTTGATCTTCCGCTCCTCTTCTTTGAGAGCTTGTAAGAAGTGCTCTACTGTGTTGGGCCCTCTGTATTCCACAGGAGGCTCGGTGTGCCCATCACATCGCGCCACGATGTAGCACTAGGTGCAGGCCTCATTGTGCTGTGTTTTTTGGCTGTTCCTTTCTGCGGGTGTCCAGTGCAGCGCCCTCGATTTTGATGGTGAGAGCCTCGAAGTCGGCATAGATAATGTAACCGTTGGGAGCTGCTTGTGGTGATACTGGAATGCGAGCTTGTTTTTACCCTCTCCCGGCATCTTCACTCTCACAGCTGTCTGCCCTATCCCAAGGCACTCCGGTTTGTGAGCTTCTAGCAGGTCTTCCCTAGAATATCCATATAAAATATGTTGGAGGCAAAGCTAGTAAAAGTGCTTGCGCTCATGGTGCTTCCTGTGGTGATAAATGCGGTTGAAGCCTTTGATCCAGGTGTAGTGGTATTTACCGGCCTTCTCAATCAATAGCAGGTTGATTCGAGGTCTGTAGCTGGGCTCTTGGTTGAGCCGGTGTACAATAACGCCTTTGCCCCAGCCGAAGACGTTCATGGCTAGGTTGTTTTGTTTTTCAACCTTCGGGATCTGCGAGATGGGAGGCCATCCTCAGTTCAGTCTTTTGTGGGTCTGACCACAATATCGTCAGCCGGGAGCAAGGCAGACCGAAGAGCCCAACGGAGGGAATGGTCATCCTTGTTCTTCACGTTCACAACTGCCTTCTTATTCCTCACAGCTGCTGGAAGTGATATGTAGGATCCACCTCTCAGCGGCTAATGTCGAGCGATGTCCAACCATAGAGCTTCTACTCGCTCGACGATCCAAACTAACCCTCTCTGCGTCCACATTTCAAAAGTCTCCAAGGTGTGAAGAAAAGCCTTGCCTAGTGCCTTGGAAAGTAACAAATTCCGTTCTGCCTGGAAAACAATAGATATTACACCTATTCATAAAGCAGAGGATAAGTATAATGGTGGTAATTATAGACCCATTTCACTTCTTAGTTGTGTCAGTAAAATGTTTAAAAGGGTAGTATTTAAATATGTTTGTAAGTTCTTCAGCCCAGTATAGGTTTCTGCCTCACAGTTCCACAGTTATACAACTACTTGATATCTACTTTGATATCACTAAAGCACTTTGTAATGGCAAAAAAGTTTATTTTATACTTTTTTATATCTCATAGGTGTTTCATCATGTAAGCATGATGGCCTACTTGCCAAACTGGGATCATTTAATATAGATGGTGGGCTTCACTCACGGTTTACAATCTACTTGAAAACACGTCAACAGAGGCCTGTCCTACGTGGCGTGCAGTCCAATATGGCTTTTTTACATGCAGGTGCCCAGCAAGGTTCATTTCTCGGGCCATTGTTATTTCTCATATTCATTGATGATATTCTCTGTGGTTTGCTGAATAAGATTAAATTGTTTGCCGATGACACATGTCTATATGTTAACTCCGACGATTTATATTTTGCTAATCCATGATTCAATAAATAATGATTTGAACAGTGGCTGGTTAATTTTAACCCACATAAAACCAAATTGCTCCTCGTTTCCAAAAGCAAATCTCGTTCATCGCCTACCTATGACTTTGGCGGCTCAATCATTGAGTCTTGTAGAACACATAAATGATTAGGTGTAATATTGAATAGCCAGAGAACATGGAACGATCACATTAACCAGTTACTTAACACTGCACAAAAGAAGTTTTTTCTTCTTTGAGGACTTAAGTATATATTGAATAGAAAATGTCCTACATGTTATGTAACACTGCACAAAAGAAGTTATATCTTCTTTGAGGACTTAAGTATATATTGAATAGAAAATGTCCTACATGTTATGTATAAAAGTTTCATACGTCAGGGCATAGAATATGCTGACTGTGTGTTGGAAAACTTGACGGAAACTGATGTTAACCGCCTGGAAATATTCGGAAGGATGCAATTCGAATCATAACTGGACTAATGTTTAGTACATCCACTGAGTTGATATATGAAGAATCTGAACTATTGGAACTTCAAATAAGTCGCAAGATGCATTACCTTTCTACTTTCCATAAAATAGCAAATAATCGAATTCCCTGTTTCTCTCGTCACATTCCTCTATCAAACCTTGAACGTAACCCGTATCCTGTTAGGAATCCACAGCACAACCCTCTCTTGTAGAACAGAATTATTGAATAAATCTTTCTTCCCAGCAACAGTGGTTGACTGGAATAAATCACCTAATGACATAAAGCCAATTCAGCATACAAATACGTTTAGTTGTGAGATAAAAAAATCACTTTAAAAAAATCCAGCCTCCATTATGGTCTTATACTGGAGAGATACGTTTAAATATATGCCTCTGCCAACTCCGAAATGGATGTAGTTCATTAAGTGGTGATCTATTTCTTAATAATATCTCAGCTAACGATGCATGTCAATGTGGTAATCCTGATGAGTCAATCGATCACTTTTTGATGCATTGCCCATTGTTCACTGATTGAAGGGAGGTGATGATCGACACAATAAAAGAGTGTGGACGCCATGGAGAGATCAACACTTCATTGTTATGCTATGGAAATCATGATGCCAGTACGAAAATTAAGGAGACGATTGCTTTGAGTGTTTGTAAATTAATTAAAGATACCAACCAATTCTAATATTGTCTAATTTTTGTAGATGTACAGGTAGTTTTACGACAAAGAAGGCACACAAAATGTATTGTCATCTTATCTCTTTCATATGAATGATCTTATTTAATAGCCCATTGTAAATGTTTTCACTTCATTATTTTTGTCACGGCCGATTCACTATGGCTCCCCTACTGTTAAGTCAATTCAATATAAGGTCATCTTCCCACTGGTTAAATAAATGTTATCATAAACTGTCTCGTTGTTTTATTTCCACATTTGTAAACGGATCAATACTATAACTGTCATGCTTACGTTTGGTCAGTGACAGAAATAAAATATGTTTCAAACAAATTATACACTTAAAGGCTATTAAAACTTAGCTTTTAGTTCCTTAGTACTTACCATTGGACAAAGGTCATTTCATTTCATCCGAACTCATATTCTTGATTGGACCTCCAGCCAAGATTTCCTCAAATTTGGACAAACATCCATTACACCATTTAATGTTCAGCATTCAATATCGGCTGGTAGAACATCTGCTCAATTGACGAAGTATATATATGCCTTACAAAAAGTGTATGGGGTACTAACGCACATGATACAATATGTCACAGTACATATTTTGAAGTGTATGATGGCTATGGCTCGGGAAAATCGTCAAACTATGTAAGTTGCTATACATATTAAACTGCACCAAACTTAAACTTTTGTTAGTAAAGAACTTAGCTAGTGGTGTTGCTGTTGTTGTCGGTTCCTCCCATATATTTCTACCGTAAATACCCGCTCGTGCGCGGATTTACACGAAGGAATGTTTAAACGTATCACCGCTCCGTAACAGACCGACACGGGGATTCGTTTCCACAGTTTTAATCAGTTTTCTCAAGAGAAAAAGTAATAAATGAACGGAAAGGTAAGTTTTTGAGATCAAGTCATAGCGATGGGTGTATGTGATAAATATTATTAAGTTAGTCAGACTGCTACTTAGCGGTCAAGTTCACATTGCCACGTGTTTTTGACAAAGTTTAGGCCTACATATATCTTAACGATAGATCTCAGACCAGGTGTTCATTGTAGGAGAAAACTTCCGGGAAAGTTAGGTTTTGTCTAATATTGTATTATATAGGAATATCAGTAAGTGCAGAGATTTAAACGGCAGTTCAATGGCACAAAAGGTGAAACTTTTCCAAACTGGACAAAAATTCTCTTCTAGCTAAGAGTCTCTCCCCGTCTTGGCTAGTCGTGAGGCTCACTGAGGTGTTACCGAAGAGTAGACTGCTGTCTGTAATGGACTACTGCTAATCTTTTAATCCCACAGAGAGTTTAAGACTTAAAGGGAAATACCACACAAAGATGAAGTTATGGTGAGTGAAAAGACCTCCAAAAACTGCATCTGAAAATACCGTCCCTCAATTTTTCAGATTTTTTTTTCATCAAATTAAACTCAGTCAAATATTTGTATGGTGGGTTTTATGGACCATATCGATATGACGCCAGCGACGTCACACAACTTTTTGTACACCTTTATGTTCAGAATAAAGTTCCTGTGAAGAGTACTCTCGTAATGTTTGCCTGTGTATCAAAACGTTAATATGACATTACATTTTGGCTTCAAGATCAAAGAAAAGTCGTCGTGACGTCCCCATTGAGCTTCATCATCAATATGGCACAAAAAACCAACCATATGATCAAAACATTTGACTACATTTAATGCGGTGAAATAAATACCTCAGAAATTCAGTGAAGGTATCTTTAGATACAGTTTTTATTGCTCTTCTCCCTTACCATAACTTCATTTTTGTGTAGTCTTTTCCTTTAAAAAAAACAGAGTACATTTGAACAAAGTGCATGTCGTCTAAAAGGCCATTTCGCGCTCGTTCCAAATATGGTCCTCATTATGTCGGGGGCATATTTTAGCAATGATTTAAAATGGCAAGGAAGCTGCTACGATGCCCGTTTTTGACCATACTTCATGGCCCCTATATAGCTCTGCCTTAAGGAGTCATCCTGACACATGGACATTGGTATGGCGGACAATAAATATTTATTTTTTTTTGTGATAATTCCATGAGTAGCTACTTTACAAAAGTATTGCATTACGCTTCTCTCTCCTCAGAGAACAATATAGTATGTTAGGGGAAACACTCGGAAAGTGGACGGGTTTGGTGGCCAGTGTACTGTGTACAATGCTCAGTGGAATATTTCTGGCCTTCAACGTCTATGCTGTACAGCTGAAGGCGAAGATGGACCTTAACCAAACACAAGGTAAGCTCATCAAGGAACTTTTTAACTAATATGAAAATGTAGCCAATGATTATACCTCTTATCCCAGGTTAATGACTTCAATGTATTTTTTCACTTAATTCTGCTTAAGCCATGACAAAGGGGAGGTGTAAGTTGATGCTGTTTAAGTATTTATGTGAACAGTTAGAAATTGAAAAGAGGCCGTTTTTCATAGGTTACGTCTGATGATTTCCTAACTACAATACTGTTGTCGCTGCTCTGGTTTTACTCCATAGGCTGTAGTCTTTTATATTATTTCAGTGTTGAAAAAAGTAAAACTGTGTGAGTGTTGACCAAAAGTTTAGCATTTTCGGCTAACCTGGGCACTTCTGTTTCATTCACCCGTATACTTGACGCATACTATATATGAGTGAAAAAATTGTTCAGCGCTGTGTTAAACACGCTATAAACAAGAATAACAGTAGCCCGAGAATCAGTCCGTTGCTTCTGTCTGTCGATTCAAAGTATGGCCTGAGACGAATTCATTCGTTACAACGTACTACCGCTCACAACAGGACTGAATTGAACGCGTTCTGTCAGGTTGACTGACCTCAGTTATCCAAGTCTGGACCAGCTATAAGGCGTGCAGGAGTTAAATACCTAAACATTGTGTACTAACTAGGGAATTTCACGTTATGTTTACGAGTAAAGATTTTAGCACGTGCCAGGAATTCTCTCAGTAAGAGCGGCTCACGCAGCCGATGTACCATGGATGTTCCATATTGCGTAGTACTTTTTCTCAGGGAAGCATACATCACCACACATACGTTTGATCCAGGCTCTTTCATTTTCAAGATCTGTGAACGACATGAAAAGCTCGATTAGACAAATAAACTGAAGTATGGGGAGAATCAAATTCGTGTTCGAATAGGGAATCACTGAATTGCCCTAGTTGAAAATTTTTGCATAAATGATTAAGTGGCCATGGCTTAACGCCGGATAATCAACCGGTTTCCTTTACCCATAAAAGAACGAAGAAAAACAAAATGAGCATGACGTTAAGCAGCAATTACGTAATAAATAAATAAATCTATGATTTTTTCTTTGTTTTTAAACAGTGGAACTTTTGGGATCATTCACATTGGGTGGCCTGGGTTTCTCTTTCCTTGGGTACATGTTGATTGGCAAGTATGGATACCGAAAAGCGTACGTCGTTGCGTGGATTTTAGTGACTTCATCTAATCTTCTTATGTGGCTAGCAACATTGTATACACATTTCTTCAGGGACTGGATCGCCTTCTTTTGTCTCTTTCTGGTCGCGAACAGTAAGTATTGCAATGCATATATCTGTAGAAGACCTCAGTTTACATCACTGTTATTTAATGCATAATGAGGAATTTTCAGTTATTCGAAGTCAATGAGTAAGCCCCTCATGTGCATGCATTGAGATATCAATAGCGGTAAATGGGTTTAGCTGACAATCAATCCTATACACCACTTTGTTGAGCATACCGGGACTGAGCTTTCTTTGGGATATAAAATTAACAGGAATGGTAATGTACAAATACGGTTATGCTTGTGTTAAAATTCGACGTTTGTTACCGAGGCATTGTTTACGGGTTTAACGTTTAGTAACTCACTAATTCGTGTCAGAATTCCGTCTCTCTTTCTAATCGTAAGGACTTTTCAGTTAAGAACGTACGAACAATATCAGACCGAATTCAAATAGCAGTGGTTTATGAACTTTCGAGAGGTACAGATGTAGACGTAATGCTAAAGAACACTAGACGCAAACGGCCACTCGAGTGTCGTCAATCGCTTACTGTCACGAAAGCACCATGAACATCGAGAGAAAGGAAACCTACAAATTGTGTGCTTAACTCCGGATTTGCATGGATCAGCATTTTGTGGGTCTTTGCGGATTTAATAAGTACTCGGTCTCGGCCCTCTCTCTGCTTTCTTACATGCAGCCCTTTGCTCTCTACGCGTTTCACCCTCACAGCCATGTCCAATATGTAAAGAGTTCTCAAATCCTCAAATCCATGACTTCACTCGTATCCTGCTGGTATCAGTTCAAACTTGCCTGCCTATAATAGGAAAAAACCCGAATGGCGAATTAGAAAACCAGATTGGTTGGGAAATAATGCCTTGAAGAGCGGTGCAAGGAGCTAAAATGAAGCATGGCTGTTAAACTCATGAGGCGGTAATATGGCAAGCCCACTTTAATGGGTTAAGCTTCCACGTGACCAAGTTTTAACCATGCAATTGCTATGGTTTAAAAAAAGGAAGGGAAGCAACTCTCTCTACATAGAATGAAACACTGATTGTCTCTCTTACATAAGATACATTCGGTCTGAATTTTCTTGCATGCTTTTTGCATTTGTTCTTTCTCTTATACTTTCAGCGATCGGTGCTGTACTTTGTGAGGTGTGTTGTCTTTCCATTGCTGTCTCACTTTTCCACATTCGTCATGTTGGTAAAGTCACCGGGTTTTACCTAGCTATGGTAAGCGTAGGTAAAATTTACTACGCCGCAATATACGAATTCATTTTCCTAAATGAAGAGGGCCTTGGGAGATTTTTTCTCAGTATTCCCGTTGGGTTCACCTTGACCATTATCGTGTGTGTTTTCTGCCACAAGCCTCGTGTAAGTAACGACAAGGAAGCGAACACGGAACAAATGCCTCTGACGTCACAAAATGAGCACTCTGCGGGGAAATCGGAAGAGGATAATAATTCCGTCTATCTCGACTCAAGGCAGACAGAACACAATAAAATGTCCGCGAAAGCCATTGCCAAGTCCTGGTTTTTTCATTTCTTACTGTGGCCTAATGCGTTTTTCTGCGGCTGCGCGGCTACGTTCATGAATAACATTACAGGCATTGCACATGACCTTGGTATGGAACAGTCGGAGCGCATTGTTTACATTCTGTCTGTTTCAATTATGATAACACGTCTTTCGTGCGGGTCAGTTGTGGATTTTTTCGGCACCAAAGTGGCAGGGATGTGTCTGTTAATCTTCTGCTACACGCTATTCGCAGTTGGCATGTTGCTCGGTCGCTTTTGGCTAACTGATATGACAGTTTTTGTTATGACCGTTCTGGGAGGCGTAGGAATCGGGGTTGGATTTGCTCTTACTCTGACAATAATGGTACTGGAGTTTGGTGTAGAGCACTACGCTTTTCTGTTGGGGATATTTCACATGGAAATCATTTTTTCAGCATTTATATTACAACTATTTACCGGCCTAACGCACGATTACGTATCCAACATGCAGCCGGACAGCGGGAACTGTTACAACTGTTTTCATTGGTCCTTTGTTCTGCTATTTTGTGGTACTCTCATATCAGTATTATTCGGCCTCGGAGATATCTATATTTTCCATACAAGAAAATAAAGAGAATGCTGTCATTTAATAGTTGAATGATAGTAAAAATATTTAAAAGACTGTGACCGCGTGGGAGGGAGGGGGATTAGCGCTGGTGAATAACCTAGGTGCCCGTCACCAAAGCGATCGCTGTGAGATCAAGTCCAGCTCGTGCTGGATTCCTCACCGGCTGTATGTGTGAAGGTCCGCCAGCTACCTGGAGATGGTCGTGGGTTTCCCCTGGGCTTTGCCCAGTTTCCTCCCACAATAATGCAGGCCACCGTCGTCTAAGTGAAATATTCTTGAATGCGGCTTAAAACATCAATCAAATGAATAAATAAGTAAAATCGTACTGTATAACTGTATAAGTGGGCAATATATACCGATGGTTCAGTTCCGTCGCGTCAAAATATTGCATGTTCAGTTTATGTGTGTTTTTGAGTGCCCTTAGCATTAGATTAATGATTCGAACGATAAACCATGCTGATTTTGCAATTTCTGTGATTGAGTAGTTCAATAATATGCAACTTCAGTTCCAGTGAGCACCGTTATAGCGTCATAAAGATTTACTCACTACTATAGAGCACGTACGGTAATATATTGTACATCCACTGAGCCATCTTGGTGAAGAGTTTCACGTTCATATATTACACCAGAATAACTTAACACAAGCTTGGCAGAAAGCTTATCTAAAAGGGAATCAGCTTCATCACAATGATAACTATGAAGTATGTGTAAAAATGCTTCCATATATTTGGGATATTTTTTAGCAGAGTCATTTACATTCAAATGTTTAAATCATATCGGGGGCTTCATTAACCACCTTGAAGAAGTTCTTTCTTGTTTAGTATGAATTGAAATACTCTTACATTTCCATCAATCAGTTTTGAGCTGTGCTTTTCTTTATTATATTACTGGAGGTTAACCAGTTTGTTGTATTTGTCATTTCAATTGGCAAATTTAGAACACCTTTGAAGTTTTCTGTTTCTAATGCACACTTTCTGCGTTGCTTTTGCTGGATTCCTTCACACCCATCGATGATGGTGTATCCACTGAGGCATTGGTAGATGTAAAATCCTGTAGTAAATCTGATCCCACAGATGAGATTTACGAAATACACAAATATCTGGAACGTTATTGCAGATACAATCGATGTGTAAAAGGCATGTGCAATTTTGCCATTGTATTACTTTTCAAAAATGAATATAAGCTGTTTGGAGTGAATGACGTCTCCTTAAAGACAAAAATATAGAATATAGAATTAAAAAGGTAGTGGCACTCTGATTGATACATTAAATTGGTAAATTTGATTTAATTGAAAGATTCTACGCTCGCCTAAAAATGGAATAAAAAACTGTTGCGAACATAAAACAGAATGCAAACGCCATTCTCGAAGTCTTAGTTTTTGTTTCGTTTTTTTGCTTTTTTAACACTTACATTGCACGTCAGTTTATTGGTCATAGATGCGTAAAATACAAAAATTTATTAAAAGTGTTTATTAAATATTTATATATATTTAATTGGTGTTCAACGCCGTGGACGACGTACATTCCAGTCCATATCATGTTCCGGGACAACAATGTATTTTTGCCAAATGGCAGTCGATTCTGCGGCCTTGTCTGTTATTGTCTTATTTATTTCATTGAAACTAACTCGAGTGCAACCATATCTCCTATATGTACACATAGATCTTAGATTGACTAGCAGGTAAACATGTCTTACAAGACAAACAATATTGCACTTGAAATTCTTTATCAGTATTAGTTGCTACTTGGAACACTGGTAATCAAATTCTAAATTTGTTTAGTGACGTTTCTTCAAAACGAAGCGGGGCGCCTGTGAGGCTCACTCGGTTAGTGCGCTAGCACAGCGCAAATGACACAAAATCCTCCGACCAGTGTTGCTGCTATGATTTCAAGTCCAGGTCATGCGTGGCAAAGTCTGCCAGCAACCTGCGGATGGTAGTGGGTTGTCCCCGGGCTCCACCCGGTTTCCTTCCACCATAATGATGGTCAACGTCGCATAAATGAAATATTCTTGAGTACGGCGTAAAACACCAATCAAATCAAATATATAAATCAAAACCAGGGTGGGGGGCTCTGTGGCCGAGGAAGTTAGCTCGCCAGCGCGGCATAATGACCTAAGTGCCTCTCACCAATGCGGTCGTTGTGAGCTCAAGTCGGAGTCATGGAAGTGAAATGTTCTTGAGCATGGCGTAAAACACCAATCAAATCAAATAAATAAATCAAATGAAATCAAACCCAGGGCCACTTGGTGATGATCTTTAAAATATACAAAAGTACATGTATTTAAACCATGCATAGATAACTACAACATTTCGACCTAATTTTTGGAATTCAGTGGAAGTGTACCGTATTAACGTTGAAACTTTTATCGGATTTACCTGCCTTAGTCTTAACTAATTGAGAGTGAAATAATACTTTTTACTATATTTAACAAGTCGCTTAAATAGTCGTGGCTTTAAATTAACCCCACTGAGCTCTAGCATAGCATGTAAATTTCGGATTGTGTTTTTTCAAACTCTTTTCTTTCTTGTATGATCATGAAGACGTGTCCAGTTTTAACTGTAATGACCGCGCATTTAGATTGATTGCAAACTCGTGTATGCAGCACTAAGCTTTTCAGTCAAGCATTAACATTAAAACTGTTTTAATCAAAACTCATTTTCATGTACAAAAGGCTTACCGTGGCTGAATCAAACGCCGCTGTAATGTGTCAAGGACTTGCCGTTTTTTAATGTATATATCGCCCTCGCGTCCGAGTTCATCGTTGTTCAAAACGACGGGGTGGGTTGTGTAACACAAGAGTGAGATCATATCTCTGACCTTTGGAGCTTCGCTGACTGGTTCTGGCGTGTTTGCCGATGTAAAATTTTAAACCTTTACCTGAAACTCTGCCATTCCACTGCAGCATATATACAGGTAAGTCATTTGCACTTAGGCCACTAAATTCACTCAAAAGCCTTTTTCACATTGAGTTTTACAATGATCTGCTCACTGCATGATTTGCAGTCAGCCCTTCATGTTATACGACACGAATCAAGGCAAACAAGGAAAAGAGCTACCTTCCACATACTACTGTTGCAAATTTGCACATCCATAATGACATGTGTTTAATTGGTGCACAAATTGTGTATCGCTGGTACATGTCATTGTCGATGAGTAACACAAATTACCAGAGGTGCTGGACTAAGAATTTCCCAGGACTCCTTTCTTTACACTGTTTTCATGTTAAAGAAAAAGACAGCTCATGACTTGGGTATTGTTCTTCAAAAAAGTTACAAACTCTCTCTTGAATGTAAAATCCTGCTTGAATTTATATGATTTGGTTGCTGAAATCTCTTCGTTTGCAGAGTAGAGTATTGTGCTACCGACTGGGGATCTGAAGGCTCTCATGCTTTTAAGCGTATGAGAGATCGACCAGTCAGAGAGCTTGGAGATATCGGGTGTCTATGAGTAAATGTTGTGAGTTGATTGTCAATGTAATATGTAATAACATAGGGACAGGGCACTGCGAATTATTTCAAGGCCATTGTGTTGTAGTGGGAGTAAGTTTTTTGATCATTTCAAGTTATGAATTATTGTTATCTGAAAAACACGGTTGTGCAAAATAACCACTACCTTAACATCAGTGAAAAGGCGTTTGTCGATGAACCAGATCTGAAACCTGCAATTGATTAAATAGTGTTGTGGCGTTTGCATCGTTTGTTCAATTCACTGTGTCGGGCAACACTGCTTTCCTTCAAATTCTGCACCAGATGTTTCCTTTCCTAGCAAAAAGTTAATATATGTTAATATAAGCAATGTATCTGTAGCATGTCTGTATCACTACTTGTGTCATTTGTAATTATTGTAGTGCACTCGCATAAATTTGCCTCATTCGGAGATCAAAGTGACAGTGTGTCAGTCTCAAGGATGAAGAATGCAATCAACTGCAAATATACATTTGTACTGAGTATGTGACATTTCAAGAGTGAAAATTTACACTGTATATGACACTTTTATATAAAATAAAACACCTTATAGTGTTAAACGTCAACACAGGCTGTAAGCTCACCATTTTTACAATCTGACCTGTTTTTGTCAAACACATGTCCATTCTTATAGTTAGAACATGTATAAGGCGTAACCAATGTATTCCCTTTTTATATTTAAAACAATTTAAATAATTTTAAATTGTACAACGTTGTTGTTTTTTTTAAAACATTGAATAAAGTTAAATTTTTCTTTCCGTGTTTTTTAATGAACTTGCAGAGTCTTCTTTGGATTACACTTTAAACACCCACAGATATTCACTAATGACAACCTTGCCTTTTAATCCCTAATATCATAACGTAACTATAATTACTAGAATCCTCACGGCACAACGGTACGTGGATGAAATCCCAAGGCCTGTTGTATGTATCCTACCTATTTATGTCGTTTTTCATACGGTTCAGTAGTGCTACAATAGGGGAGACGTAATAAAAAAAAAGGACAGGCCACTGTGGGGAGCCATTCTTTTCCGGTGGCTTTGAGCATGACGTCACCATGCTATGGTATACCTCCTACTCTGTTCACTGTGGAAAGCATATACTAAGCACACGAAGTAAAAACGTCGTACATGATGCTACTGGAAAAGAATGGCTCCTGCCGCCTGTGGCCTGATGTTGTTCAACTGGTGCAATGTTACAATCGACTTAGAAGGAAGCTGACATACACGGGACTTCAACATTAGATGTAAAATACCAATCAAACAGATAACCAAATGGGCGCCAATGTCAGTCGTTCCTACATTCATTATGTTTAAATGTTAGGTATCACTTGATTCGGCAGTGAACCCCGGTTCTACTGTTTACGATGCAGAATCTCTATTGTGATTTCTGATAATTTGTCCATTACGAAATGTCACACTTCCTTGTGCCAGTGTTTGCTAAACGCCTTTGCCCACACACCTCATTTGTAGCGATACAAAGGAATAAGATCTGCCATGTAAATGTCCCCCGATCACCAGCATTAGAGTCCTCAGAGGCGTGAGTCACCGAGGTCTTTGTTGTCAATCTTGAAAAAAAGGCTTTTAAAACACTGACTCTGTCAAGAACAAATGTATCCAATCGCTATGATGACCATGCTGAATCAAGGGACATCACCCTGGTATTGTTAACAAGGCGGTCAGTTGAACAAATGGCGGTTATTTATTTATTGGGCCGTTACGGAAGATAGGCTGGTATCGCCGAGGAAGAACGAATCCACTTTGCATCATTTAGCCTCACAGGGCTTAGACAAACTATCCTGTATGTGCAAACATGGCTTTCATCAAAGTCAATGTTAATGGGACCTGTGAATCCGATTTCATGGTGCATCTCGGCAAACCCGTATTGACGGTAGTCAGGTACAATGCCTGAATATCGATGACGCTTTACCTAGCTAAGAACGGCTGCGCGTGATTCACCATACCATGCAGTTTGCTTCGCTTAAATCTATTTGGTGGATCTAGGTGTTTGCTGGTAGGAGTTTCTACCATGCGCGGTAGAAAGACCTATCGATATTCTGGAACCAGTCTCCAGCATCTAGACCATTATTACCAGTGGCGTATAGTATATTGTATTTGACATGACTGCAGTTTGTTTTTGCCTAATTCTGTTCGTTATAGTTGTTATTTCTTTAACACCTACATCATGAACAATTAGAATAAAACCCACAATGACTTAAGTTGGCAAGAGGCATGATTTCACCTATCCAATAACGGGGACCATTTGCCAAATGTCACATTTCATGTTGTCGCTGCTCTGGTTTACTGTCCATGCTGTAGTCTTTTATTTTCATGCTACCATCAAATGGAAAACCTTCCCACCTAAGGAAATTTCGGCTGGTGTAGCTGGATTTATTTTTCACTTGTACTTTTCTGCCGACGTTTTCTAAGCAAATTGGTAACGTCTTACTCAGGCATTGCCAAAGAACAATGGTCAATTCAACTGGAACCCGCGTAGTCCAGCTGATAAGCACGTGGGTTGTGCATTTCCCGAATTTGAGGCTTTATCTTCACCTAATAAATTCATCCATCATGCTGAAAGTAATCGATGTAATGTTTTTTGTAATACAGTTCCCTCTCACTTAGGATAAATTTGCTTGTTACCCGTTATTATCGAACCTTTGCTCTTGGCATCTTTATATCTCTGATTGTGAAATTTCGCCTTGTCAAACTTTGCTAAAGGCAAACGGACTTTGTCAAGTGGAAAAAGTATCGAAATATTGTTTCTCCTTGATTAAAGCAGTATAGCTTTGCCACAGTTCTGATTCCCTCATAAAAATTTTAATAACACTTTTCTCCCGAATAATAATCTCTTAAAGGAGAAGAAAACATAAAAATGATCAAAACTTATTTGCAAGTATGATCTTCAATATATTTTTTAATTTTTTTGTCAGGAGAAAAGTTTGTTTGAAAATATTTTTGTATGGTGGGTATTTGGTACTAAATTTTAGTTTGTATCATTGTTGCATAATAATGTTCTAAATAGGAAGGAATGAATGATTATGGATTAACGCCACATCGTCAGTGGTTTAACTAAATCGCGCCGATGTGATGCATGTCTAATAAATTTATTTGAATGTAAATGTGTAGTTTGCATCCAAACATATGCATTAAACCTGAATTATGGTAATATTAATGAACATATTATAAAAATATAAATATGATACAAATTAGGTTGAACACATTTTAGATGAAAAGGACAAATTCTAGTGCAATAATATTTATTAAACGTGTGTTACATCCTCCTTTATAACATTATCACACAAAGACTGTATATACCAAAAATGGTCCCAAATACCCATCGCACAAAACTTATTTTCAAGTGTGTTTTTCTCCTTGAAAGAAAAATGGGAAAAAATAAAAAAGATCACATTTACAACTAAATGTTCGCACTCTTCATCTGGACTTCATGTAATTCCTACGTTTTTCACCTCTAAATCTCTAGTAATGTACTGCATTTTTCGTCCGCCTCAAATCTAACTGTTTAGTTGGATACGAAATCGTTTCCTCCCCATGGTTGTAGTATTGGGGAAGTCGGATGAACCATAATCTTTCTTCTACTCATTCATGTTAGTCAAGACTGATGTCATTACAATGTGTGTTTCTTATGTTGTTGACAGTGACATTTTGCTACGTACTTTTTCAAACTAAAGGAATGCAAAGGCCACAAAACAATAGCTTTCAAGAAGCAATTCTAAACTAATCTTCTCTACGAAGGTTAAGAGTATTGTGATGTATGTTGATTTATGTATGCCGTGGACATCGAAATTTTGCTATGTATATTTCTGTCTGTAAAGAGAGGCAAAAAGAATTTCCAGAAACAATACTAAACTAATTAGTGGTTAATCTCGTCTCTATCAGGGCTGAGAGAAATACTACATACGTCTCTTGTCTGGACATCGACATTTCGCTCTTCATATTTCTGTCACCAAACAGAGACAAAAAACACAAAGCAATAGCTTTCTAGAGACAATGCCAAATTAATCATTGATCCTTGTCTACTTTATCAAGATTGTGAGGACTACGATGTGTATTTTATGCCTTGGGCCTCGACATCCGTCTGTGTATACTTCTGTCTCTAAAGATATGCCACAACCCACAAAACAATAGCTTTCAAGAAACAATAATAAACTAATCGATGGTTATTGTCCACTCTACCAGGACTGAGAGCATTACGATGTATGTTTCACACCTTGGCCATGGACATTTTACTATGTACACTTCTGTCTCTCAAGAGGCGAAAAGCCACAAAAGAATTGCTTTATATAAACGATGGTGAATTAATAATAGGTTATTATTTACTCTACCAATGTTGAGGGAATTACGATGTGTGATTCATGCTTTAGACATCGACATTTTGCTATGTATATTTCTGTCTCTGAACAGAAACAGAGACAAAAAGCCACAAAAGAATGGCTTTCTAGAAACAATGCTAAATTAACCATTGGTTATCGTCTACTCTACCAAGGTTGAGAGTATTACGATGTATCTTTTTCGCCTGGGACATCGACATTTTGCTATATACATTGCTGTTTCTGAACAGACAAAAAGCCTCAAATCAATATCTTTCTAGAAACAATGCCAAATTAATCATTGTCTACTTTTTCAAGGTTGAGAGCACTAAGATGTACATTTTATGCCTTCTGCATCGACATTTGTCTATGTATATTTCTGTCTCTAAAGAGAGGCCGCAACCCCAAAAACAATAGCTTTTAAGAAACAATAATAAGCTAATCGATGGTTATTTTCCACTCTACCAGGACTGAGAGCATTACGATGTATGTTTCACACCTTGGCCATGGACGTTTTTTCTATGTACACTTCTGTCTCCAAGCAGAGACAAAAAGCCACAAATAATGGTTTTGTAGAAACAATGCCAAATTAATCATTGGCAATTATCTAGTCTACCAAGGCAGGGGACATTACGATGTATGTTTCACGCCTTGGCCATGGACATTTTGCTACGTGCATTGCTGTTTCTGAACAGAGACAAAAAGCCACTAAACAACTGCTCCTCAGGAGCAATGTTAAACTAATCAATGGTTATTGTCTACTCTATCAAGGCGGAGGGCATTACGATGTATGTTTCACCCCTTAAACATCGACGTTTTGCTGTGTACATTTATGTCTCTAAACTCAGGCAAAACGACACAAAATAATAGCTTTCTAGAGTCAATACAAATTTAATCGTTGGCAATTGCATACTCTGCCAAGTTTGAAAGTACTATGGTGTATGTGTCATACCTTGAACATTGACATTTTACTATGTTTGACACATTGACATATTTATGTCTCTAAACAGAACCAAAAAGACACAAAACAATAGCTTTCAAGAAGCAATTCTAAACTGTTCAATGGTTATTATAAAAGATTTCTAGAAATGAAGCTACATTTATTATTTTTTTTACCCTACCCATACACACCTATGTTTCTGTATTCTCTTTTTCTGAATTATATGCCTTATAAAATACGAATTTAGTTTTGAAAAATTAGCAATCATCATCAGGGAATAAATTGAATAGACATGATTTCCTACACTGATATATTGAGACCAGCGAAAATACTGGCTCGAGTGAGACCCAGACTCACGAATTAGGGTGTCTAGCCCCACCGCTCTTCAAACCAAGCTACCAAGCCACATGGGAATGAAAGTGATAAATCCGGTGATATGAAAATGAAAGGTTTATTTACAAATACGTACAACACTTATGTTCCAACAGAGGACTCAGACTTTCGAAAGCAATTAGCAATCAACGCCAGGGAATATATCGAAAGATATGATTTCCAAATAATTCAATTTCAAATCAAATACAAAAGACAAATCAAAGATATTTTAATGGCATGGCATTTCTCTGTTATACATCCAAAGGGATGATTTCGGCAGAATACTATACAGCAGTGTTTACACTCGCTAGACGTCTTTGTAAACTCCCCCATAAAGATTTAATGACAGTGCTGTGTTTATTGGAGCAGAAAAGTATTCCATGACAGAGCTTTATTGGTATAACTCTCTTAAATGAAGCTTGCTGGACATCTTTTACTGTTCACCAATGTGATATACATGCTGTGCTCGCTATGCAGCTGAAAATCTGTGAGTCATATTTTTTTTTTATTTATTTGACTGGTGTACTCAAAAATATATCACTTAAGCAAAGGCGGTCAGCATTATGGTGGAGGAAAACAGGACACAGCCCGCAGAAAACCCACAAACATCTGCAAGTTACTGGCAGACCTTCCCACGTATACGATCGGAGAGGAAGCTTGAACTCACAGCGACCTCATTGGTGAGAGTATGCTGGGTCATTGCACTGCTTCATACAGATGTATTAGGACGTTCGCCAGTGGTTTATGCTAGACTGTCCTGTCTTGTCTACCCATCAATCTCACCTTCATTATATAACTGAAACATTTTTATGACCTGCATTAAATTGACCGTAGAGAAATAAATCTTGCAAAATTTCTCTGCAAAGCGATCATTATAATATACACAGTCAGCAGAAAGGGTGAACGAAGAACCATATCCCGGACCCAAGTGGTTCGGGTCTAAGATTTGTGGTCCGTCGTTCATTTCAGCCTTTGCTTTGACGCTTTGTGGGCAAACTGATGGGATACCATTCACGTTTTCGCCTATTCAGCTAGGAAGCGAGTCGCCATTCCTTGGAAAAGTGTATCACATGCATTCAGATAAGCAAACACCAAAGCGTGAGTGGATTGAACTCAAACCTTTAGCTTCCCTGTTAAGTAACGTTAACCCTATAGGCTATGGGAAACACTGACGTGAATTACTAATCGAAGATACCGTACCTAAAAATCAGTCATTTTAACTCAACCGTAGCTTTAAAGTCCACTAAAGAATTTCATTTTGAAAAACCAAAACACAGCTCACTGTAATTTTTACGACTTTGGATCTGCAGTATTCTGTAGTATGCATAGAACCATTTTTGGGACAATGTTTGAGTGGTACAGCATTTCAGTCTTTATCTCCATTTTCATCACTGTAGGTAAATGTCAAAGAATAATCAATACCACTTTTGCAATTTGCACGTAATGACCTAGTAGATGATTACATTTTATTTTTAGGTAGTATATTCTTTTAAACCAAATTCTCGCTTGTCCGACAGGTGGGTCATCTGAAATCTCCTTCCAACTATTCACAAAGCTGTCCACACATATGTACAAGTACTCCTCTTGTTAGGCGTTTTGGTTGTGTGTGTACTCACAAATACCTAGGTAAAGCAGAAAGACACAGCATTGCAGGAAATGGCTTTTTGTGCAAGCCATCAGAGTCTCCCATTAGTGTTTTTTTTCCCATTCGTATAACTCTTAAGAATTTATGTATCTAAAGTGTGAATATTCTGAAGGGCGTCTGCTAAATTTTTACTTATATGTACGACGGTTTGCTTGCAACGAGCGGATGGCCTTGGGTTTCCCCCGGGCTCTGCCCAGTTTACTCCCACGGCTGGCCGCCGTCGCACAAGTGAAACATTCTTATGCGCGCCATAAAACACGAATCAAAATAAGTAAGTAAATAAATGTTTCATTCGTGCATCAACGCTCTTCCTTGATAACGAACGCAGTATAGTGTGGTTGTATTTACCCAATTATTTCATTGGGGTTCACTGCCATACTCAATGAATTTTGAACTCATTACGGCGGTAAAGGTGATGGATAAATGAAACCGAATAATGATGCAAAATACAAAAGGTCCGACCATGTGCCTGCAAAAAATGTATCCATTAACGTTTACCTCCCCATTGAGCTTAGTTAAGTCATTCAAAAACATACCTATAATTATATGTGAAAGATTTATATTTAGACATCATATAATTACAGGACCGCCTCCTTGGCCTAGTGGTTAGAATGTCCTCCTCAGGGTCAAGGCACCTGGGATCAATCCCTCTTTGGGCCATATCAAATTCCTTGACCCGGTGTGACGTCACCCACGAACACATGACGTCATCAAGCGCTGACGTGTATCCACAAATGACGCTGCCCTTTCAAACGCTCTTGACGTCATCCCAGCCTTACTCAACGTCACATCTGCCTGATTCGACGTCATACAGGAAATACTATAACGTCACATTCCGAAAATTTTACGGACATAGCCGGAGATTTTATTTTCCAAGCATCTTTAATTATATAGGTTAAATAGCGTCATTCATCAAAATTCTTATGAAACATGGTGTTACGCTTACTCCGTGGGATTTCTTTCATATCATTGTAATATTTCTACGCAATTTGTATTCTGACCAGAGTGGCACTTGAAAGTAACTTTGGTACAGAACAAACAGTTTCAGCGGATTTAAGTTGTGTACAAATAAATTGTTCACCATTTCTAAATCAATATATAACGCAAATTACAGAGCCACCTGGCAGATGGAAGCACAATCATTATACCTACTTCATATAAATGGAACGAGTTCCACTCGGTACTCACGATTCTGGTGCATTTGAGGAAAGTGGAAGTGAATTCTGTAACGTTGTTTCGCGGCGAGGCAAGGTTTTGGGGCATATTGGGCTGTCCGTGATTAATATTCGCAACCGGTGTTAGATGTACATTCCAATGGGAGTCTCTGACGGGCAATACCGAATGGTCCAAATCGCAGGAAAAGCACATTGTTTTCTGCTGTGACTGCAGTGTTTGTGTACTGGCTAAGTGTTTTGCGGGCACATACACCTAAAGTCGCGACGCACTCCAGGAAAGAGGAAAGGCGTATATAGCTTTGAACCCTTTCATAAAAGGCGGGACGTAGTTTTACGGGCTAACCCATATATGAAGATTAAATACCTGGCAATCTGATATAGAATCAGTCTGCATTTGGAACTTCTAATTTTAGAGGTCACGTTAACGAACAGAAATTCAGAAAAGTGCTTTCTGTCTCCCTGTTATGAAATAGTCTGAGAGTACCATACCGTGCAAAATCCTGTGTCATAGGTCTAATCTTCTTCAAAAGTTGTTGATGGCGTGCAAGTTCTCAAGTTTCCAGTTTCTTTGAAGAATTAATAAAGTTGACAAATTGGACAAGCATCAAACCACGCAGTGCACGTATATTTTATGTGATCGGAAACGGCAAAACCAAAACGACTAAAGCTATTCTAAATCGTTTCACGGTGGGAACATATATGGCAGGATTTATTTATTTATCTAATTGGTGTTTTACGTCGGATTCAAAAGTATTTCACTTATACGAAGGCGGCCATTACGGTTGGAGGAAACCGGGGGAAACCCTCGACCATCCGCGTCTTAATCACGTCATCTTACATAACGATATAACCTTGGCAGAGCTATTTGGCGAAAAGTGTGAAATTGACCAGAGAAGGTTTGTGACATGATTCTTGGATTTAATTGTAACAATTCTTAAAATGCATACATTGGCCAACAAAACTACGGTAGTTGATACAACAGGTATACACATAGGCAGATCCAGTTGTTTAAAGATATTTTTGTTGATTTGTCTAATTTATTATAATTAAAACTATAAATGGCATTTAAAAGTTGAATTTGAGGGCAACTTTAATTTTGTACGAGGACAGTTGACGAATATCTATGGCATTTCATGGGCACAACTTTGGGACATAATCCACTCTTGATAGTAAGTTGTTTTCTATGTCCACACTTCACATTGCACAAACTCTCTCGGTCCTATTTACATTCTTATATTAGCCTTCTTTGTTTGTTTAATAATATCTTATTAATTTTATCTAACATCCTCTTACTTATTACCTCCTGTGCTTTCTTATATTATGAGTCTATTAGTCGCCCTGCTCAAAAATATTTCACTTATACGACGGCGGCGCATCCGTAGGATTTAGACGGACCTTCCTGCGTGCGGTCGGAGGGGAAGCCAGCATGAACTGGACTTGAACTCACAGGGACCGTTTTGGTGAGAGACAAATCGGTCATTAGGCCGCGCCAGCACCACTGGGGCAATAAGCGGTTTAACAACCCTCATATCTGTGCGACCTTATCTTCGTTTGAAGAACAGCTGTCTTCCACCAATATGGCGCGCACATCTTTACGTCACGCGTGGGAATGACAAGTGGCAGTGATTTACCCAGAGTACGCCAGTTTCAGAGCACCCCATAAAACTGACCTCCATTTTTAAAGTGAGGACGTCTTCAATGTGGCGTTAAACAACAATCAAGTAAACAAACAACTACACAGACACATATTTATTTATTCATTATTTATTTCATTTCTGTTTTTCGGCGTACTCAAGAATATTTCACTTACAGGACAGCGGCCAGCATTATTGTGGGAGGAATTCGGGAAGAGCCAGGAGGAAACCCACAGCCTGCCGCAGGTTGCTGGCAGGCCTTCCCACGTACGGCCGGAGAGGAAAATAAGCACATAAAGTAAATAAACACATGGTCTCAAATAAAGACATTTATCCGATCCTGCATGTGAACGGCCCTTGCTTTGTCCGAAGTCATCCACCCATGCTGGGAACTGGTTTAAAAAATACCGGTATTAATATTATCCATAACGGAACTTTGAAAAATAAACTAGGACTAGCTGTAAATACGAAGGCCGGTTAACCGATTTAAACGACATGTGGCTTAAATTCAGAATGGTATAGGTGTGACAAACTATTAACTGTTGAGGTTATTTTATTTCCTATGTACAAAGACTCCACGTGAGATATGTGGTCACCCGGAGATCGATCCAAACATCGGGTTAGCTGCGTGTTGGCCAGGGGAGCGTGTGTGCGGTGTGTGTAGGTAAGTGGCCCGGGACGTCAAGCTGACTGTTGTCCGGGACTGGCGGGGCGCTTCCTCTCAGGTTAGGACAGTATCGCGCAGCGGTCTGCGTAGAGAGAGGCCCGTTGCCGGCCGCTGTCACGTATCGCTTCGAGGGAAACTCTAACCACCGTTAAATCCGGCCTTATTATTTTCGGGGCGCTGAAACTAAAAGAGAAGTAGAGGGCTTCACGCGAGTAACTGTGGCTAATTTAGCGTCTGCTTGGCTTAAACCCTCTCAGATTTACCTTGTGCATATTTCGGGCAAGGAGCCAACGGCTATAGTCTAGAGACTAAACCGTGACGCCGTCATTATATGCCAATATATCAGTGCCCCCAAAGAAACATACGCACACACCCCCATGTGCAACGACCTTACAGAGAAATGATAATGTTTACACGACCACACGAAGGCGGATCAGACATCATGGTTACGCGTGTCCTCGATTAGAACAGTTTCCGGTGATCCCGGAGCCATCGTTTGCGTCAAAATGCAGGTAGGTTGGGCGTTGTTGTTGTTGTTATGAAGGTGGTGGACACCCCGTTTTCCATTAGGAGCCATGCTGGCGCACATGGTTTGAACGCTGACTTGCTCCGACTCTCAGGTTCTCGACAATCAGGTCACGCACTCGAACCCAGTTGTCGCTATTTCGACCTCGGCTATAAGCCAGAACTTAAGATTTCTTAATTATAAGGCCAATTTCTTAATCATTGTGTTGATGATATATATAGGCCTACATATAACAGATGTATAATATTGGTCTAATTTGGTAACATCGACCTGTAACCTCGACGACAATGTTTAACATTTTCCTAATTTTTTTGCTTTGGTCATTTATTCATTTCTGCGAGAGTGAAACCCGAGAAGTGATGGCAGTGTGATAGTTGGCAAATGGTCACACGTTATCGGCGAAATCCGGCGTCTTGTCAATTTACCTCAGTTACGGTTTTATTCTAACTGTTCACACAAGTGTTTAAGAAGTAATAACTTACAAACCCTACTAATACCATGTCTTAAGCAAACTAAGGTAACAAAATTCATAACCATTGCTCAACATTACTTGTGAGGTTTATGTCCAACATGACTCTTTTACTCACATTACCTTTAGTGGCCACTGTAGGATTTGTGTCCATCTTGATTTTACTAGAAACAATACCATATATTGTCAAAGTAACATTAGTATTTGTTGCGACGCTCCTAGATGCAGCATTATTCCTGGACAACGTAACATTTGCGCTTGTCGTCTATTCTGACTTTTCAAGGCGCAGTTCTATTCATAGTCAGTATAACATTGCTGTGTAGCGTGAATTTTAAAGAAGCAGTACCATTCCCGGCACAAGTGCCATTCATGGCACCAGCGACATTGGCACCAGTGGCATTCATGGCAACTGTGATATATAGGTCTAATACCTTTAGGCCAACTTTCAAGATGCGCCATTGTCGTGGTGATGTAAGCTTGGTAAGGAGCCTGTCAAATTTGATCATTGTGGGACAATATTTACCGATATTTCACCTACTTTCTTGCTATTCAGATTTATGCTTGCCTCGATACCTTCATGTCTCCAAAGTCATATTTATTGAGACTTCATGCATGGATTCATCACTAGTAAGCCTCACAGAAGGTATTAGAGTGCAATCAGCGCGAATGACCTTTGACCTGCTTTCTCATGTTGGAGTCCGTGTTTCAACTGTAATACTACATTCCCAAATTTAATGAGCAATATCCTATAAACAGAAAACTTACTTACGCATCCCCCTGGTTTTCATTGTGGCGATTTGGCACATATGCGATTGATGTTCTTCTGTATCAAAAAAGTGTAAAATGTGATTGGTTGTGAACCATGTGACCCTTTGGCTAGTGAAAAAGGACAAAATGATTGGAATCCATGTGATTTAATGATAACACACATGCATTTCTGACATCATTTGTTTTGATGTGAATCAATGGCTTTGAAAGTATGGTTCTGGAGTGAGCAGTGGTTGAAAATTACTCAATGAAAACGTCATGTGGTATCTCGTAAAGCTTTTTGCGTCAATATCGGGTGTATCCGCCTTGTGTCTGAATGACAACTTGAACCCTTCTCCTCATACCACCTGTCAGCCTCAAAACACATGGATTTCAGTCATCGTGTCGTTTTTCATTAGCAAAAGCGTGACACATTTCACAACGAATCACATTTTACATTTGTTTGATACAAAAGAACAATAATCGCATGTGTAAAAAATTAATTAAGTTCTTTGTGTATTTTTAAAAGACTACAGCATAGAGAGCAAAACCAGAGCACCGACGACAGTGTGGTAATTGGCAAATGGTCACATGTTACCTCAGTTAGGGTTATATTCTAACTGTTCATGTAAGTGTTTAAGAAGTAACAACTAACAATCCCGGAGCGCCATGGATTAAGCAGAATTTGCTAAAAAAAATTGCATTGATGTTAAATGCTATGTAGTGGACATCACTGGCCTAGAATTACCCACATTCTTGTGCTGTCATATTTAACACAGGTACACAATAACATGAAAACAATGACATTCCAAACATGGTACCTCTTATACGTCCCGTAGACCGTGTCACACTGTGATCAGCACGTATGACCTTTTGACCCACATGTACTTTCTCAGGACAGAGTTAATATTTGGCGTGCTGGCGTTATGACTTCAAAGGGAGAACCAAATCCACTTGAAATGCATACATAGTTTCATTGGTGAGTGTTACCCGATCAGATTGGAAACAGTGCACATGACCTTTGACCTACATGAATTCCCTAGTACAATTTCATATCTGTCTCCAAACTGTGTGCAGTATTTAGGCTGAGGGAACACTACTGTGAAAAGCTGGAGAAGCCAAGAGTTGTGCTTACCGCAGCTTCGTGTCAAGACAGTGAATTGGACAGATGGCGTCTCCTGTGTCAATTTTGATACAGTGAATTGTAATAAATATGTTGGATGTATTAGTCGGACTTATTCTCCCACCATCAGTCAAACATCATTCAAATAAATAAATAAAAACATGTGTCTCAGTCAAAATAATAAATAAATACAAGTGTCTTGCACACCTTTCGGTATAGATTTTACATAAATCCCAACCAATGCAAATCTCGTTTCTAGGCCTGCATATGTACTCTATGTGTCCGCTGATTTAAATGTTCCACTCCATGTTTATATATGACGCAGTATGAGTGGTACGCGTACAGGCATTGAGCATTGTTTATTAAACCTGTAAAACGCACAGTTGTAGTGTAATGTATGCAGGAGAATCACCTTTCAACAGGTCGCCAGTAACGGATTTGATTTGGAAAGTCGCCAGTGGGCACTGCTCATGTATTGTGTACTGGTTAAGTAGTGCAATGGTCATGTATTGTGTACTGGTTAAGGAGTGCATTGGTCATGTATTGTTCCCAGGTTGAGTAGGACGTGTGAACGCCTACCGCTCCGTAAAGCCTGGTTGGCCAGTTTAGACTTACTACAGATTACTAGCACTTCAAAATTGTCGATAAGAGTTCGAGTCCAGCTCTAGTCAATTATACCGCTTCTGAAGAAGGTTCATCAAGTGTCTGACAAAGCTGTTTTTGCCGTTCGCAATCATTCTACGGAAATTCTCTTGAGTATGAAAAATGGAGAAAAAACTTATACTGGAAAGAAACTGAATTTTTTTCAAGTTTTGTAGGTTGTGAACTATGGCCTGTGCAGAGCTGGATGACTCTATCGTCTCTTTTTCTTAATACAATAATGCCACCCTTCGTTGCATGTATGATCTCCTCACTAGAAATCACTGGTAACATCCATGTTTGTACTTGCACAGTGTGTATTTTGAATGGCGGTGCATTAATTACCTTGAAATAATGCCAAGTCTGGTTAATTACAGCAATGTGTTCAGGTAAAAGAAGACTGTTTTTTTTTTAATATACGAATGCGACCTCTTATAGACACCACCATAATTAAGGAGCATAATGCAAGTTCTGGGACATAAACAACACCTGACCTCAAAAATCTGGCCAATATCCAACTCGAGGGACCTCCATAGCCGAGGGAAGTAGCGCGTCAGAACAACGCACTGACCCAGGTGCCTATCACCCAGCTCACACTCGATTCTTCTCCTGTTGCATTGTAGCCTCAGTAAGGAAATAGACCCCACAAATATGCACTGGTTTTCCTCTCTAGAATAAAGAAGCTGGACGTGATTGCTATCAGATGGAAACTTGTGGATGCAGGCCAGGAAAATGTCAAGTAGTGTCGCATGGGACACCGTTAACATCAGATAAAACCTTACCTAAAGCTTCAGATCATCGGATAAGCTAGATTTTTAGTTACCTCCATTATTTCCTTTTATGAGATAGTGTACTCAAGATACAGAATAAAAATCAGGTCAAACAAAGAACACTCTGATCTAATGACTAGTTTGCAAGTAGTCTGTGAGTCATCCAATCAATGACAGCACTGCGCCACTCTTCCTTTAAAGGTTTCCTACGAACAGTGGAATGGTACACCGCTGCGTTCGCAAACGAATTGTCAATTTCACATGCGACGGGTCGAACCAATAAGCCTTATTCACTGTAGGTGTACGTATGTAGTTTTTATCCAATCTTCCACAGGTTATAGAACATGTTTCGTTCTCTTTCCAATCAATGTAACAGTCTAAGCAGAGGGCCTGGGTCGAGCTGATTGGATTGCTTTGTTTCGCGCACTAACACACCTGGCCAGGTTCGTGACTAGTCAATTGGCAGTTTGCTCGTCGATCACCGCGTGCCTAACCATTGCCTAGCAGTTAAAGTCCCATGTATGAACTGTGGCTGTATGCTGTCTAAGACAGTTAGCCCAGGAGTCGAAAATTGACCAATGTTTATCTCGATTTTGTGTTGTTGAAATCATTGGCTTGGAATGTTGATGCTCTCAGAAATGTTCATGAAATTCATGCACCATTTATATTATTAAAAACAGTCATTTTTTGTAAAGAAAAAATCAATCTATCTCTTCGTCAACCATCTGCTATCACGTGACGATCTATACACCATGGTACACGAGTGTACGAGAGACCATAGAACGCTTATTATTACCAATGTCTATGCAAAGGGGGTGACAGGGAAGAAAAGCACCTCTCAAAGGCTTGGGCTGAACCCGCGCCCATTTTGACCCGTTGTTAGAAAACTTTCTATTGGGAGACTCTTACGGGCTACACAAAAGCGTCCAAATCGCAGAGAAACACATCGTTTTCAGATGTGACGCTGCAGTGTTTGTGTACTACCTAAATACCACACCTAAGAGTGTGACGTAACCCAAGAAAGAACAAAGGAGCACACGGCTGTGCACCTCTTTGTTAAAGGCGGGGAAGAGTTTCCTATTGAGCTATTTAGTTAGGTTCTCATACAGTGACCCAAACGACCTGTCAGTTGTAGTCTGTTAGTGATGTGAGAGATTTTCTGTGGACATGGGCCTAAGCACTACAGATTAAGTTAGTGAGTTGAAATGTGTGTAAGCTCCAACATGCCGCCAAGATCTTGGCCGTGGTGATGAAATTCGCCTTAGACTTCACATCCTAATTCGCTACCTTTTATTTCGAGCCCAGTCATTGTTTTCATTTTATGTCAAGAGGCGCTATAACGAACAATGTCTATATATATATATATATATACACGAAATCGCATTCAACAGCGGGTATTTTAAGCAGGACATAGATGGTGTAGATCGTAAATTGTTGAACATAATGACTTTTCCATCACCTCTCAGCAACAACGCCCGGTAGACGTGTCGGGTTATTTCTGTGCCCCAACAAAGGGTAGAACTAGGCCTTCTGTCAAGAGCAACTAGTATGTATTAGAATGTATGCGTTCGCAAGACAAGGTCACGTTGCCATTGGTGCTAACACGCAACCGTTGTTAGAACGTCTGATCACCCATGTTACTTCGTGGACTGGATTTAGTCTACATGTGGTTTACGGGTCAATAATCAATCAAACTGGATGAAGAGACCGCGGACCTGTGAGCGGACTTTGACATACCTTTGTCCCGTGCGTTCATGGCTTGGGTTCGGTAGGTATCGAGGGTAACAAATGAATGTGGGTGACAAAGCGGACCGTTGGGGCAGTAGGTTATTTGATTAAAGCGCTGACCATTCAGTGCACGCCTGGGTTGATAGGTTTAGGAAAACAATAACACTTTACACAAACGTAAATTATGTGTAGTTAAGGTTGTGTTCTCGGTACCATGGGGGAACGCGCCTAATAAAGGATTCGATCAGTTCCAAGTATTCGATTTGATTGTTGCTCAGCGTCATACTGAAGAATATTTCATTTGTTATCATTTATTTAATAGTTAAGATTGTGCATAGTATGGCTCTACGAAAGGTCTGCCAGCAACCTGCAGATGGTCGTGGGTTTCCTGAAGACTCATGTAACCACTCATGTTCGCTTTTCGTATGGTAAAATATTCCTGAGTACGGCGTAGAACACCAAAGAAAACCGAAATAAATGCTGTGGCAATCAGTATATGGTGAGTGGAGGAAGCAATCCACCTTTGGTAAGTTATACAGGCGGACCATATGTTACATAGGCGGGTGGAAAGTGGCCTTCATGAAACTTCATTTAAGGGAACACAAGAAAGTGCCTTCGTTCACTTATTGCTACCAATATCCCCAGAATAACGGAAGCTTGCGAAATACTTAGAACTCTCTGTCCCATAATTATCCTAGAATTGAACTAATCCTGCTCCTTTCCGTGGAGATAACAGTTCTAAGATTCATACAAGAAATTTTGTTCTGCCTGACTCCTTTTAGAGGTCAAGTGGTAAGGTGATTAGATCACGCGCAAATCATCATGTGATTTAGAATCAGGTAACGATTGAGGATGTTGTCGTTGTCATACTACTGGGTACCTGATTCTTGGGGCTACATCGTGTAAATCACATTCGTTTTTTTTCGTTGATATAAAGTTCACTTTAGTTCTGCCTGTAATTATAAATGTAATATTAAGCCAGAAAATTGAATATTTTATTGGCAGTTTTAAAAAAATGCTGTCCCATTTTTGTGGCGAAATTCAATGCGCCAATGACTCGTAAGGGCGTGCGAGAGCTGTCTTAGTCTCGCCTGTCAGAGTTCTTGAGAGAATGATACTGAATCCACGTCTCGCGTGACCCAGTCATAGCCAAGTCATAAACCACTCGGCTATGACCCGTCCCTTGCCCATTACAATGTCAATATAAAGCCGAATAGGAATAACTCCGACAATGACACTTTCCACTCACACTCATTTTTCTGCTGCACAAAAGTATTTGAGTGATTAATCCATATTTAATCTATACACGACGAGCTTGTTGACCTAGTTAGGAACTTGAACATTTAGGGCCTCCAAGAAAATAGGTTAAAAATACAAATGGCTCCAGCATGGATTGTCAACCATTTTAGACATGGATAACACCCTGGAAGGCCCTAAGATGGTTGTAGAGAAAAAAAGAGAACAACTTGGGCTATCTTCATTGTTTAAAGAACTCTAAAATCTCTGGCAGAAAATACTTTCCTTTTAAACTTTCGTTCTCTGCCAAAATAAATCCCGAAAGTGCGGTTCATGGGAAGCCTCCGTTACAGAGAGAATGTAAGTGCACTCCTATAATCGATCTCTATGACGTATTTATTTGGTATTGGTGTGTATTTTTCATGTAAACAGATATTTGTGAAACCGCTTCACATGTTAAAAATCTGCACCTGCTCGAATTCATGTGGACTTGGAATGACGTCCATCGTGTTCTTTGAAGCTTATATTTACTATGTCAATTAAATCGGCAGCTCCCCACAATATGTCTGAAATATTGCCGAAGTGGAGTTAAGCGACAATCATTCATTTATTCGTTAATGAAGAATCTCTGATAGATTTACTGACAAGATGTACGATCATTGGTCTATATTTCAATGTATCAGTATGTATTTTGGTCCTACAAGCGTAATCTAAACCGAGCTATGTCGTACACCGTGCACATCTCGACAATCGTGCATGACGTAACCATGCAACCATGGCAGACGGCTATTGATTAACTTCGGCTGTGTACCATACATGTATAAAGTCTTGTAAGTAAACCATTTCCATAATTTAGCAGATCCAATCAAAGAATTGACCCCGATAAATCGCCGTGTATCCATAGCAGTTGGCTATGACCTCATTAAAATGTCTGTTTGTTTTGCCGGTATATTGACATGAACACAACAGACAAAACACCAACACTGCAGGGGAGGAGGCGTGGCAGGGGGAGGAGGGTCTCTCGCTGAGTTGTTGATTTCAGTCGTTGGGAAACATGAGATGCGGGCGTTTTAGACCCGGCATTAAATTGAGAATATGTATATTTCCATGCTCTCTCTGCGTTTCTGTTCCTTTGTCACAATAAGCGATCAACTATGCACTCTTGTTGCTGTCTAACGATTGTTGAAGATCAATTTTCTTCCGTCACAATCTGCCCGTCACGCGTTAGAACGTTCGTCAGTAACTCGCCAAAGGCTAGTGGGTTTATCCCGGGCACTCCGGTTTTGTCCACCCACATAACTGGCGGCCATCACCTGTCTGGCGTTAAACACATCATCAAGCAAGTCAAGTTGGCGCTTAAGCCGTACTTAGGAATATTTCACATACACTCAAATTTTACTCCCAAAACGTGATTCTTAATTTCACAATATACTGTCTTTGGTGCTGAATCTTAGGTTTTCTTGGTAAGATGTCATCTTACCTTCCAGACAAATCTCATCACACCGTTCTACAATCTACAGACCTCTCAGAAGCAGGACAAATAGGCAATTCCGTCATGGACGAAACTGTAGATCCTTTAGGGTAGTTGAGGCTTAAGGACAAGGCAATTCAGCTATGATACACTTACACATGTGTACTCTTTCCCCTTGCTTCTCGTGAAGCATTGTTTCTCGTCGGCATTATGTCTGGCGCAATCTGAATGGATTTATCAACAAAACGGAATTTCCGTTTATGGTCACTTGAACCGTTTGCTAGGCTTTTCTTCCACATTGTTTTACCTCGTCGCTTTGAGGGGCGAGACAAATGCCCTGTAATTTTGCAATAATCAAAGTCGTCAAGTCAGCCGTTGAAAGCCTTTTTTGTATGAGCAAATGTTTTCTTATTTTGTTACAAACTGAAATTCAAATTTGCTTAATTCCTGTAATTTTTGATTTATATTCTACACACTGATAATGCCTTGGGGGTAAATTGATGAGACATCTCTTCCTGCGTAGTTACGATACGGGTCCGACAATGGCAATTGTTCTCCTTTGAAATACATAAGTGATACGTTACCCTTTTCTCACGAAACAAAACAATAGGAAAACTATACAACTTGGACAGAAATGACTTTTGTAACCTTAGGTTTCCCTTTGTCACAAACACCAGCGTTTCTAGAGCTGATCAAGCAGACACGAGATCTGGTAATGTGTCTGGCAGTTAGAAGTCATTGTCCACATCAAATGTGTATATTAATAAATAAAAACAGCAAGTGATAGTAATATACAATTTGTCTATAGTTATGAAATGTCATCCATACTGAGACAGAAGTCGTGTCAGTGTGTATTGTTCAGACGATAAATCCTCTTCTGGCATGGATAAATGTGGATACGATGTGTATTGATATCGAGGAATAAATTATTGATATTTGTATCGTTTAATAATTGTCTCTAATTTCCATTCTAGTTACAATATGCATCCGGTACACACGCGTACGCTGAGACACAAGTGATGTATAACTTAGATTACGTTAAACGACCTTAAACCTCGTCCCAAAAATACAAATTTAGGGGCACAAAAATGTCACAAATATTATTTTTGGTGCTGAAACTTAAATTTTTTGAGCAGGATTTTATTCCACCCTGCACAAAACCTTAAAACACTTTTCAGAGCCTAGCAAAATGGGCGAAATGTTAGGTCTTTAGGAACATTAATTGTGTCATACATCGTCATCATTGAAAACGGCCGACTGTTTCAATTCGCATGAACCAGTCCTAATTTCTTACATTGTATATTACATACATTTATTCCTTTCTCGTTTGTGCGTTTGAACGTTATGCTGGTGAACTGGCCATGCGGTAACTGACAGGAACTACTTTATGGTTAATGTCTGCTTTTACAACTAAATTTTACCCTACTGGTACATGTACACTTGTAGTCACATACAGAGCCTATGTAACCCCATAGTTATGCTTAATACATATGTCGTCTAACATTTGTTTTGATGAGGGTCGCTCACAACCACACAATGACTTGACGACCAGTGTTACTACAGATGTGGTTTAACGCTTGCTTTGATTGTGGTCCCTCACACTTATATAGTGACATGACAAATGACAACCAGTGTTACTACAGATGTGGTCTAACGCTTGCTTTGATGGTGGTCCCTCACACTTATATAGTGACATGGCAACCAGTGTTACTACAGATGTGGTCTAACGCTTGCTTTGATGGTGGTCCCTCACACTTATATAGTGACATGACAACCAGTGTTGTTTTGATGGTGGTCCCTGACACTTATATAGTGACATGACAACTAATATTACTACAGATATGGTTTAACGCTTGTTTTGATGGTGGTCCCTCACACTTATATAGTGACATGACAAATGACAACCAGTGTTACTAAAGATGTGGTTTAACGCTTGTTTTGATGGTGGTCCCTGACACTTATATAGTGACATGACAACCAGTGTAACTACAGATGTGATCTAATGGTTGTTTTGATGGTGGTCCCTCACACTTATATAGTGACATGACAAATGACAACCAGTGTTACTAAAGATGTGGTTTAACGCTTGTTTTGATGGTGGTCCCTGACACTTATATAGTGACATGACAACCAGTGTAACTACAGATGTGGTCTAATGGTTGTTTTGATGGGATTCCTTCACACCTATATGGTGACATGACAACCAGTGGTACTACAGATGTGGTATAACACTTGTTTTGATGCTGGTCCCTCACACCTATACTGTGACTTGAGAACCAATGCTACTACAGATGTGGTGCCAGATTTGTAGCAATCATCAACATATCATTCAGCCCATTTTTGAAATCACAACTAATATTATGATGGATATAGTCCTATATTTATATCAGGGATGATCTGTCATGCCTATTCATGCGTCTTTATGAACAATGTGGTTACATGAAGAGGGATGAGGGACGGGGTGGTGGTGGTAAGATTTTCGTTTATCACAATCGATGTCACAAATAGTTCATTCTATCCGAGTATCTTAGCTCTCGATCTTCACATATCGTGATCGTTTGTGAAACTCACATGACGTCAAGCGGCCCAAGTCGCCATACAAACTGAAGACAAAGCCTTTACTTATTAAGCACAGCTTTCATCTCGGGGATGGCTACTAACGTATATAAGCATCACAAATAACCTTGCCAGCTTACTTCACTTAGGGTTTTAATCTACATCTTCTTGGGAGTGTAATAGATAGTAACGAATGGTTGTGGGTTTCCCCCAGGCTCTGCCCGGTTTCCCCCCACCATAATGCTGGCCGCCGTCATATAAGTGAAATATTGAGTAATATTGAGTGAAATAGTGCGTGCGGCATATAACACCAATCAAATAAATAAATAAATAAATAAGTAAGTAAACAGTAATAGTAACAATAACAACAGCAATAACAACAATGGCAACAATAGCAATGAACACTGGTGGTGACACTGATGTAACTCAGATTTATGTTGTTTATGTTGGTTCTTCTTATTCCTGACATTATATCAACATTAGGACACACATATGATGCGAGACACAAACATATCGACGTGCGAAGAGAGTAAATGTCTACTAAAAATATATTTAACAAAAATAGCTACAGGCTAGGCATGGGTTACTCACGATCTCGGTCTCCAATAATAATATTTATGTCATATTATTTCTCTCCTTTTTTTAAAATAAATTTTAATTTGTGTCGGAAAAGGTGTTGCATCAGTTCCTACTGCGCGTGCGCTAACATGTCCCGGAAACGCAGGTGCAATAAAAATAGTGCTTTGTTTGCTTGCTGTCATACCCATACTTTGTGTAGGTCTACAAGTAGTGTTCTACGGTAAATTTTGAATGTTGAACTGTTTGTGCTACCGATTAATTTTTAAACTATTGCAGTAAATCACGGAATATACCAATAGTGTACTTTTTCATTCATCAGCGTGATAAATTTAGCACCATCCTTAAATTTATCATACCTCTTCTGTTAATTCGTTGACTCCGGACATATAGAACAAGTCCTCTCTAGAGGAGTGCCGACATATTTGTTAATGAACCGACCACTTAATTTTGCTCCTATTGTTGTGGTGTATACATTTGAACATTAAAATTATTTAATTACATCTGCGATAATCGTGTCAGCCTTCTGTCGCGTTGTGTGAAGGCCACTGTCCATCAGGAAATGAGAAACGAAATGAGAGGTGGTCTCAGCATGCGGTGAGGGGACCAGTAATCTCCACCTGCATGACGTCTCTCTATAAATAACTGTTTTATATCATACCTTAATCCGTAGGTGTACGTGTGTTCAATCCAATAACGTGCTTAAAACCAGCAGACATATCTGTGTTTATTTCACGCCCGCGGGGTGCAACAATGTCCGTTATAGCCTATAACCGACCTACATGTACAAAAAATGTAATGTTTCGTTCAGTAAGTTCAAAATACCTAATAAAAGGTTATTTTTGTGTACGAGGTTCCTTTTGTTTAACTCATAACAAGTAGCGCATGTATAAAGCTTTGTATATAAAGTGCACGTAATCCCACGGCGACCGCTACATATAACCTAAAAACAGCTATAAGTTTTCTCATCCACGATAAGCTAACAATATCACCAGCTGACCCTTACTTAAGATATTTTACACTCGTTCAAACCTCTGTCTTCTCTCTGTGTTAGATTTTCCCTGTTTGGAAGGTGTTACAAATACTCTGTATTTACCAGTACAAAGTCTTCTTAATATACACCTTCCACACTTGTAACATGTGGTTACCACGTTTTTCTACTCGCGCTGAATACAATCTCTATGTTTGTTTTTCGAGCTTATTCTGTTTCCTCAGCGTGCTCCCACCAAAACGGGGAAATTTCTTACGATGTCGGAGATCTCCAACCTTTAGACCTTTATGAGAATATAACATTTGGTAGTGTAAATGCTATACTGCTTTGAACAGTTGTCAAAAAATAGTGAATTGAGCATCCGGGGTTTACCAATTCTGCATCTTACAAAATTATATTTATGATGGAATATTTCTTTTTTTTTTTTTTTGTTCATGTACAAAATAACCGAAACAATCTTACACAAGGCGTCTGTTATATTCTTTGTGCGTTTTCCTGCAAATCCTGCTTTATCAGCGTTATTCACAGAGTAAATCATGAGAAGATGCATGTAACGAGTGTCACAAGAAACTCATCACTGATATATTTTCCATAAAAGAATAGCGTTCTTTCGGCAAGATTACGACGTGTAAAGTCAAGGGAAATGTCTAAATTTCAGCAACATTGTAACCGATCCTTTGTCATGAAAATTTAAAACAAAGCCATTGCACTCTAACTTCACACTGATGGCCGTAGCTTCAAGGCAGCCCAGGAAATATGTTGACTTTCTCTCCACCATTGGGAAGCAATGAACGAGAAGTGTTAATCATTAAATCCTTATCTCGGTTAACAACGAGCCATATAATCGCTGAATTATCCGCAGAACAAAGCTTATTATGTCATTCTAGAGGCCATTTCCCTGTTACATTTCTCTGTTCTCTTTAGTGTCCTGTTTTTCATGCAATTTCATATCACTTATTTTCTAAAGTGGCGGTCGCGATTTTTTCACTCATGTCATAAATTATGTAGGCAGATTAAGACGTGTATGACGAAGTGAAATTTCACAATTGTTTCGACACGTACAGGAAGATGGCTCATTTTAAGACAGGGAGAATGTTTACGTCATGAAAAAGGGGGCGTTAAAATACAAGGAAAAATCGGTATCCTCGCTCACGGTAAAAATGCAGATTGCTCCGCGGGAAGAGCGCTCCTATAAGCTGACCTCACTCAGGATATATCATACCTTGCAAAATAACCGCCATCTTTAAGGAAGGATCATTACTCCTTAAGGGGGAAGGAGATGCTCAGGCCTCAAACATGCCTCGGGGTGGTAGGGCAAAATGACCAACGTCTCATCCAGAGATTTCTCTCGCATATAGTCAGTCTCCTAAACGCGTTGGTCCGCTTTGGAGAGTGTTGACCAGAAAAATATTGACAATTTTGTCAGAGGCTATATTTTTTCAGTTGAGAGGAGGAATGTCAGTTTCTTAAGCTGAGAAGCAGCTTACGGAGTTAGGTAGCTGATTTGTATTAGTGAACCTACGTCGGGATTAACTGGAGGTCTGCAGTTACATCATGACTGGAATTCTCTCGTACTACAGCAGGTTTAAAGTAAGTACTGTGGAACATTATAGAAAACTTCTTTTGGGGAACGATTTTCAAGGCACAAAATTTCACGTTTGTACTGATCGCTAATAAGGATTTCCAATGGTATATTAACCAAGTGATGACACATGGCTTGGTTTTATTTATGAAAACGAATTTAAGTCTGTGAAAGGCAATTGTTCATCTATTTTCACCACTCTATCACTCCATACACACGAATGTCAAAGCATGCATGGCACAGCAATGATATTAATTGTAACATTGTGGGAAATGCTCTTATTCGCTGATGTATTTCACAATCCAGATACATGTACTTAGTTATAATATAAAATAATATTTTATTTATTACACGCTCCACTTATACATAATTGACAAAATCTCCTGTCGTAAAGACGTAGCAGAAAGAAAAGCCAGCATTTCTTTTGAATATGAAGAAACTAAGCGATGTGCAATGCGTGCATTCGTGTCAAGTAACTTGTCAGCTTCAGTCTAAACACTAATATCTTAAATTTAACATCATGTTGTTTCTTCCGAGTGATGCTAAAATAGATCATGTTACTGCATTCATATACTGTCCAGTATGTTACTGACAACACAATATGCCGTTTATACCGGCTAAAAAGTCGTCTGCCATATGTAACATGATAGTTTATAGAAATCACATGATTCATTCTGCCATCAATTCTGTGAAAACATCTGTCATTTTAAGTGCATAATTGTTAGACTGTTACTATTGGCTGAGATACTGCTCCGGTAAAGCACAGGAATCTCTGAAGACTCTCACAAATGTTAGGTTAGCCTCAGTATTTTTTTTTGCCAGTAATATATAAAAAATTCCAACTTATATGATTTGCGTTTTCAGTATTAGAATATATCTGTGATTCGGCGCTGTGTTGTGATATCAATCGCGGTATTTCGTTTGAATACCTTTGCCCGTTCCCAAATGCCATGTAACATGGTTATGCTACGGCTCTACTGAACGGTTGCACCGCTCTAGTGAACGGTTGCACCGCTCTAGTGAGGCCCTATGGCTCTACCGAACTAAAAACCAAAGCCAGTAAAACACCTGTTGAAAGTGGAAAAATTACCGGCTTTAGTTCCTATATTGTTTTATTTTCTTGTGCCCAAAATGAGTTAGCATACCAATGATTATATTAGTGCTCACGATGATTTTGTTAAGCTCAGAATGATTTTATCACCGATGATGGTTTGGTGCCAAGAATAAATGAAGTGCCGATGTGTGTGCCCTGAATTTTTTTCAGACCACAGCATGGTTGTAATATGCGTAAATATACTGGGTGTAATGTTTGTGTGCCTTTTTCTGTGGCTTTTGCAGATGGACCGAGCTCGCTGTTACATCTATGATGGAGGCTGCTGGTACACGCTGTGGTACGTCTGGTGAGTATGATTTCTCACAATTACTGGCGCGGTTCATGTCTGCCATCACCAGACGCTTTTAAAGCACAAAAGCACCAGGTGTTAGCCCGATAGACCGTCCAAAACCTTCACTGAAGAACACACATCTGACCAATCGTAGGCCGTACCATTGCGAACGACTTGACCGGATGTAAGTTGACCGGGTGTCCCACAACCTTGTTACAAATGTTCAGTCAATGTGTGATGGTGTTATTACTCTCGTTGAGCATGTGATGAAAAGTGATATTTTCATGACATGGAAAGAGTGGTGGGACATAGGGCGTGTGGGATCGAATTATTCCAGCTTCAGAGAGGACATTTTTTTAAATTGACAGGTTCACTGTTGTGGGAGACCTTTACACAATAAGCAATCGGTCAGGTCCATAAGATCGCCTATGTGGACTTTATGGAGTTTGTTTGAGATAATTTGCATTCCACCATTATGTTACATGCATTGAAGTCATTCTGTGGTTGACATATGGGAGGGTTTGATTACACTCTGGTTCTGTCGATCGATGGAACTGACCACCGTAGGAGTAAATTCCAACGAATCAAATGAAATCAAAACAATCAAGCACTGTGACAGTTGTATGACACCCGGTATCTGAAATTGTTTTCTGGTGCCAAGTCCCAAATACTGAACTTAGGAGAAGTGTACAGACCGATACATTCTTTCTACGAATCTTTCCTTCTATCGTTCTCTCCTTGTTACCCTCTCCCTTATGGGTTTTTGTTGTTGTTGTTGTTTTAGATTTACCTCAGATCCAGTCCCTCCTTTCTTTCAAACTTGTTTAATAAACCAATGCCTTCGTTTCTCTGTCGTTCCGTTTATACTTCCTTCTGGGCTTCCACATCTCTGTCTTTCCATTTCAGCTTCGCTTTCACTGCTCTGTCATTCCCGTTAAGCTTTCATTACGGCTTCTATTTCTCTTTCTGTTTTAAACTTTTCCACTGTTTCCATCTTTTCGCCTTTTCGTTCAGCTTTCTTGTGTCTCCCTTTTCGTTTCAGGTTTAACACCGGCACACGTCTCCCTGGTCTTCCGTTTCGGCTTCCTTTCCGGTTTCCATTTCTCTATCATTCGATTTCAGCTTTCACATATGTGGTTCGGACCCTGCTAAATTCCATCCCTTCTTTTTATTGACCCCTTTGTCTTTCATCTCTTTTTTATTGTCTTTAAAACCTTCTCCAGACCCATAATTCCGTCATCATCACTCCTCCACACGACCGTCATTACAACTCTTTCGGTAACTATGCATTTATTACCTAAGATTTATCAAAACTTTTCTTTGTTGTCAGGTCTGCTCCCCTCACGCCGCCCTTTCTTTTGTAATGTCGAATTTTAAATTGTAAATGATCCTTATTTATCAGCTTTATTGACTATTATTATATTATGTCTTACATCTTCCTTTGGAAACTGATCTTTTAGGGTGTTTTGAAAATGGCTATTGTTTTTATGACTAGTGGTGTACGAGTGGTATGCGCCGGTCGGACTTGACGATTAAATCAAGCCCACTGTATTTTCTGCTTTACTCCCACCTTATAAATTCATCTGTCGTTTCTTTCCCTCTTGAACCTGTCTCCACCTGCATCCTTCATCTCCTCCCCAGTTTACCACTAAATCCATCATGTTTTTTATTCCCATCCCGCGTTTTGATTCGTGTGCAATTTTGGCCTCGCAGTCTACTTTCACCTTCATCCTTCTGTTGGTAAATGAAGCCGTCTCCGCATCCCTTTTTCCTACAGATTCATCTTCGTCACCATTCATCCTCTTCCCTCCATACCACCGACACAGCAATCAGTCAGTCAGTCATGTTTTAATTCTTTCAGGTTTATCCTCATCTCTGCGTTTGGCGTCACCTCGGCTTCCATTTTGTATATTCAGCCTCGCCGTCACTTTACTGTCATTTTACTCCTTACTTTTGCCCATGAAGCCGCCTCCACGTACGTCTTTCCTATAGATCCCTCCTATTTATTCAGCTTCTTCATCACTCCCTTTTGTTTACACGACATACCCAACCTTCGACTCAATGTATTATTGGATTGTTATTATGCCGTACTTACGAATTCTGGGCGGCCAGCACTAAGGTGGAAGGAAACCGCACAGACTCCCGGTGGAAACCTTCAACCATCTGCGGGCTTAATACTGGCAGATCTTCCAACCCACCGCCAGACATTAAGTCAGCATGAGCTGGGTTTGAATTCACCCCGCCCGAATTGGTGACAGGTTCCAAGGTCATTACGAGTCAACGAATCACGCAGTCAATCACGTTTTTCTTCCCCTAGGTTTATATTGGTCGTTGGCATCCTCATATTCGTCAGCCTGGCGGTCTGGTGCTATAAGTTCTACAAATACAAGCAGAGAAGACGGAGATTGTTAAGAGGTGAGTGTCCCTATGGGGAAAACTAAATGCATTATTTCGTTGTTAATTTGTTTTTTGCCATCCTCTAATTTTGTTTAAGTAATCATCGAATTAGAAGGCACAAACACGCTGCTAAACATCCGTAAAAGAACGTATTCGTCCACAGCTGCATGAATTTCCCATTTAATATTTTGTTTGACATTTTTTTTATCTTTGTTGTTTAAGTAATCATTCAGTTAGGTGGCATAACCACTCTGCTACACATCCGTGAAAGAACATATTCGGCCACGGCTGTATCACGTTATCAATTCCTCATATTATCACGTTGGAAACCGTGGGTTCTTTTAAATGTCACAAATGCGCTGCTTAAAAGCTGCCCGCATTACGCACTTGCATTAGATAAAGAACAGGCTTTCAGATCCGAGTTAAAATTTATCATACATCATAAAACGATGGGAGCCAGAATTTCTCACATTTGGAGGGGGGGAGCGATAGAATTATTAGCAATAAAAGACTACAGCACAGACAGTAAAACCAGAGCAGCCACAATAGTGTGATAGTTAGCCCATGGTCGCACATTACCGTTGATTTATTTATTTATTTGACTGGTATTTTACGCCGTATTCAAGAATATTTTACTTATACGACGACGGCCAGCATTATGGTAGGGGCAAACCTGGCAGAGCCCTTGGGAAACCCACGACCATCCGCAGGTTGATGGCAAACCTTCGCACGTACGGCTCGAGATTACTGTTGAAATCTAACCTCTTGTATATTGTTATGTAATGTAACAGTTATGTAATATCCCTTCCATTGTGGTCTTTCCATTGGTATTGTTGACTTTCTTGCTTGCATTTCAAACAAGCCAGATACCGATGTTGTTCTCATCGCTGTGTTATTGCTAACTGCACCTGAAGTGAGCATATAATTCCCCGTAGCTGGAGAGATCAGACCTTACAGCACCAGTCAGAACCGTTGCCTTAAAACACACGGATGATTGAAGGAGCTTACTAAACTTCCGTTAAATGAGGAAAAACAAATTTATTTGGACGAATAGCGGACCTGATAAGTGAGTGACTAGTCGGTAGAAGGAGTAGATGTAATACTTCCCTCGTAGACACTTAGTTGAGCTATGTATGTGTACATGTGCGTAGGTGGCCAGATATTTGATGAGTTATCAACGACAGTTCAATGCCCCGTTACCTGTATGAATCTATTTCTTTAGTGTAGCCTTATTTTTCATGGAAGTTCATAAGTTCCACCAAACATAACCAGCGATACAGTTTCCCGTGATATCCTTAATGGTATAAAACCAGAGCAGCGAGGACATTGGGGAAGGTAACAGATGATAAGCGGTGTTTATGCGGCCTCGTTGTAATTTACCTCTGGTAGGGTTTATACTCTTCAGTTCAATCCAGTGTTCCCTGGCTAACATTGAACTCAGTATAAGAAGTTCATAACCAAGGTGATACTTAAAATTCCGTCAATCCAAAACCTGAAATATATAGTGCTTTAATATTGAATATCGGTACGAAACAAAGTAACTAAGTTTGTCTGGGCTAAAGAGAGTACCACGTGAGTATGAATATCGTCTTCTGATTTTTTTATAACTATCAATGGCTCATTTGTGGCAAATCCTAGCTGTTCTCTTTGAACATGATTCAGTCTTAATTTGGTATTTTAAATAGGCTTTTTGTTGTCGCAAAATGGTGTCCTTTTTTGAACGTTCCAATGCAAAAACGGATAAAACAAACATGAAGTAAGGATCATCAGATGGACAACTCAGCAGATTGTAGATTTTAGACTTTGTACGTGAGTTAAAAGCATACAATTATTATAGCGTTATAAGAGCTATTTCCCACTCAAAAGATTATACAAAAGACTGTAGCATTTGGCAAATCGCCACACGCAACCTGTGAAATGCGACCTCCGGTCAGTTAACCTCAGTTAGGGTTTTATTCCAACTGTTCATGTAAATGTATAAGAAGTAGCAATTTACATGCCCTCTAGCACCGTGCCTTAAGCAAAAACCAGGTAACAAAAATGCAGTGATAGGGTTTAATGTTGGAGTAACTCTTTTTTTACCCACGAGCAGAATACTACTAGAAGGATGTTCTCCAACAAATTCACATGTAGGTGAAAATAAAGAAACAAAATCTTGTGACATCAGAGTACCTTTGCTATTGGCATCATTGTCCATGAAGACCACCTTATAATTCCAATATCTAACTGCTTTCAGTTCAGAAAAAAGGTAAATAAACAGACTTATTGTTTGACATTTTCCCCGATGCTGGCTTGATTATTGCACTTTCTCCATTCGAAGTAGTAACTTGGCCATGTACAAATGAACATATGGTAGCCATGTACAAAGGTATCGTTCGCCACGATATAGCTGCAGTATTGATTTAAACATAATCACTCATTCACCGCTTCAAATATATCGTGAATCACGTGAACCTGTGGATAGTTGTGGGTTTTCTCCGGGCTCTGTCCGGTTTCTTCCCACCATAATGCTGGCCACCGTTGCATAAGTGAAATATTCTTGAGCACGGCGAAAAAGACCAATCAAATAAATAAATAAATGAATCACATGTATCGTCCGCCTGCTTTATGTCGTTAAATGTTTGTCCATCCTTAGCAGGTGACCCTCCGCCGCTCACCAGTGCCCCTGGGCCACCGGGATATGAGGAACCCAGCCATCTACCCCCACCGTACGAGGAGGTTATTAAGACGCGCCACATCCCTCCCTCAACCACAGTCATATATAACTGCTCACCACCAGGTCAGTCCTTCCTACCACAGGCGTTAAATCGCTGGCACACGAGGTGCCGGTTGAGCGCCTGGCATGGACAGTGAATTGGTGGACAGCTTAACTTTCACTGTTTGTGAACCTTTGATAACAGTAAACCGCTCGTATTGCCGTTTCCGCAGGCCTAAGCATAGGGTGTAAATCTGTATGTCAGACATGGGAAATAAACAAATAAACATCAGGCCTTGCGCTGCAGTCTACGTTGCACAATATCCTGTAGTGCCGCTGATAAGTCTAACGTAATTCACAAGTAGTGCATCTCCGAAAAACTCAACCTTCATTGTGAATGAACATTCCAGCTATTTTGATTCAACAGGAGTGATTGCCGACGGGAATGATAATGGCAAGATAAATTTATGAAATATTGAGATTAAATGAAGCTTACAACGTTTTACGGAGGCACACTACTGGCTCTGTTACAGTACTAATGCAGTGGCCTAACGGATTCATGTTTTGTTACATGTATGTACGTGTTTTTAATTAATGGTCGTTTGAAATCATAAGCAGACATAGTTTAACGATTTGTTTGGTTTTCCTTGGCCTAAGGCTCCAATCCATCAATCTAAAATATATTTGGCAGGTTCTTTTGATCGCTGGGACCTCCCACCACGAACGCCACCGTTACCGGAAGTTAGCGCGTGATCAACAGCCAATAGACGTTTTGTTTTGTCGGAATACTCCTGCGCGCCGAAGCGGAAGCGAGAAATCATAGAGCTCAAAGCGGACTTTCAGGTCCAATAAAGATGTCTGTGATGATCTCCGTTGTCCAACAGGCGGCGCGTCGCCACGCTGGTCATAGTGCGAACATGTGATACCTCTGGTGCCATTTTTGTTAACGATTCACAGCAAAGCAGATTTATGTACATTTATATTTATTGATTTATTTAGCGGGCGTTCACAAAATTGTTCGAACAGAACGAGCAATGTTTCGAACTCCACAGACATGGCACAGTCTGTATTACAAAGGTGTCTAAAATACATACTTTCGTACTGATTTTGGAACCATTTTAACAACGTTTAACCAGTCTCGTAATTTTGAGACAAATCGGATTAGATGGCAACGTTTTACACGTCACGTTCACTTTAGAGTCTATTAAATAAGGAGGATTGTCCTAAATTGTCAACACTCAACTCAAGAAAGCAACCTTATCGTCTGAGGGAACAATTAAGCCCCTTGGACAGATTTCATTTCATGGTCAAAGGCTGAACAGAGGATTACGGAGCTAAACAGTGAAAGCGTGAAAGCACGTGTGCTCTGCTGGAGATCTAGTCATCTGAATGATTTATTCCTCATGGTCTCAGGCTTAGGTGATGAGACGAATACTGGGTCGTGACAACACACATACCCTAACCTGAAAAAGCTTGGCCCACGTCAGGTAATTTTTCCCTACGTTGTCCCAGAAGATGATGAGTGTGATAGACAGTTCCGTTTGCTTTGAGCTCATTCTTCTATACAGACGACTATCAAAAAAGATTTGATTTTCATTATGCAAATTTCGTGATTTCTGGATGATCTGGTATCGGTAAGCCAACTTTCTGAGTGTACACATACTATGATTTCCGAACGCTGCAACATTTCCACACCATGTGATTTCCGGAGGCTGCAACATGTTCATACATGTTCTGATAGTACCGGATGCTGCAACATTTGCACATCCTGTGATTTCCGGATACATCAACATTTCCACGTCTTGTGATTCTTCGGATGCATTGTCATGTCCACGCTGTGTAAGTACCGAATGGTTCTATTTTTCCATGTTCTGTGAGGACCGAATTGTCCGACATTTCCAGGTTTTGTTGTGACCAGAGGTTAGCACATCCCTCGTTCCAAAGTTCGAAAGATGTCCGTTTTGTGTGGGTACTAGATGCTACAACATTTCCACCTTCTGTGAAAACCAAGACACTGCAAAATTTCTATGTTCTGTGGGTAACCGATCCTGTAACATTTCAACGTCTTGCGAACGCTGGATGCCGAAACATTTCTATGTTTTGTGAGTACCCGATGCTGCAACATTCCCATGTTGTGTGGGCACAAGGTGTTGCATCATTACAATGTTCTGTGAGTATAAGATGGTGCAACATTGCCGCGTTCTATGGGTACCAGAGAGTACAACATTTCCGCGTTCTCTTTGTACGGGCGCTACAACGTTCCGTCACGTTCCTTGAGCACCGGATGCTGAAAAATTTCCATGTCTCTCTGAGTACCGAATGATACAACATTCCCATGTTTTATGAGTACCGGATGACACAACATTCCCATGTTTTATTAGTACTGGCTGCTGCAACATTCCCATGTTTTATGGTATAACTTGCTCCACCTAAGCTAACTAACCGTGTAACTTGCTGACTTTGCCAGTTTCGTGCATGGGAGATATTTTGAAACATCGGAAGCTATGTTTAAAGCCAATAACCCAGGATGGTCACGCCGAGTAGAAAAGGCCACTGAAGGCAGCTTTTCGTTCATAAAGTACTGCACAGCAGTGGGTAAAAAATGACGGCCAATATTTGTGATAACTTAGCTCATTGTAATGCAGAGACACTTTGACATCGTCCAGGGCCCTCAACTGTCTGAAAAAAATGACGGCCAATACTTGTAATAACCTAACTCATTGTAATGCAGAGACATTTTGACATCGTCCAAGGCCCTCAACTGTCGGTAAAAATGACGGCCAATACTTGTAATAACCTAACTCATTGTAATGCAGAGACATTTTGACATCGTCCAAGGCCCTCAACTGTCGGTAAAAATGACGGTCAATACTTGTAATAACCTAACTCATTGTAATGCAGAGACACTTTGACATCGTCCAAGACACTCAACTGCCGTGTACTACCAACTTGGTATACACTGGGTATTTTGTCATGTGCTGGTACTCCTGAATACTGGTACAAAGACATTTGTTTGGGTTGGCCACATTGCCATGTATTTTCTTTAGACTCGCCAAAAAGTGAGAGAGCCAAAACCACAAATTTGCGCATGTCTGATTTTTGAGGAGTGTAGGCCTATTGAGGTATTGTGTGTGTAGGGTCAGAAAGACTGTGATTTTGTCAACAGCCTATTTCCGCACACCTCTTAAGACATGATACAGGCTTGTTTGTCCACATAACCAAACAATCCTTGATATTAAGTTTCTGCTTTAGGGTCGGTACGCGTGACGTCAGTGGTGAAACACATTATCAATATGGTCCATAAAACTCACCATATAATCAAAACATTTGACAGCGTTTGATTGACTGTAAAAAATCAAAAAAACCTAAAAAATTCAATGAAGATATTTCTTTTCACTTTCCATAACTTTACTTTTGTGCGGTTTTGCCTTTTAAATGTGATTGCTTGGCTACTGATCAGAATTTATACAGTAGTATTTCTTTGCGTTTCTTTTTTGTCGTGCGTGTGACAAGAAAACCCAACGCACATCGATATAGTGTTTTGTGTGAGATGTTTATCCTGTAAGGTTTAATCTGTCATGTCATTTTCTGTTCTGCTAGGTATGGTTGTTAGAAACGATATATATTTCCGTGCATGGTGGTTTAGGCTCATAGCTTTTCATACTACCTGTACAACTTAAGGACAAAGTTCCCATTATAAACCACGCATGAGCATGCGTGTGTAATCTCATCTGACAACTGCATACTCGCCCATATACTTACGTGTATTTTGTGCCTTATCTTTGCTGTGTACAGGTTTGTGAATCATCTATGGTGAAAATTGTCACGCTGAAAGCGAAACTGTGATATTGATATATATATATATATTATTTGTATGGAGCCCATTTACTTGTAAATAGGTAAGAAATGTTAATAGATGCACATGTGTATAAAATGTATAAATAAACAAAACAGAGTAGGCCTATGTCTATAATGTGTATATTGTGGAAAGTGTATCAAATGTGGACAAAGTAATACTTCGTGTATCCCGAGTATCAGTCCGTTGTTTTAGCATAACATAGAATTACAACCTGGAAGATTTAGACAGAGAACGGGACTAAACCGCATCAGTGGTCTGGTTGCTAAAGACGTTCGCCTAGAGGTCGGCAGACCCAGGATCAATCCCATGTAACGTCACACCAAAGACTGTAAAAGTGCTACATGTTGCTGCGCTGAGCGCTGAGCCGTTACAGCTAGGAAGCAGGACTGGTTAGCCCGGTGTCAAAATAATGTGACTAGGTGGGGTGTCATATCTTGTGTCTTCTGCATGATGTTTCAGGGGCGGCAGCATTTTGACAACATGGGCTCTCCGTGCCACAAGAGGACACAATATATATGCATTCTAAGAACACCTCGACATAAAAATGAAAAAAAATGTTGAGTAGGACGTAAAAAAAAAAAAAATAAATAAATAAAAAATAAAAAATAAAAAAAAATAAAATAAAATAAAGCGTAGCGCACACTAACATTCTTCGTAGTCGACTTCTCAGCAGAAATATGCCGGATAGTGTGGAACGTTGCTATTGTGTGACACCTGGTTAAAAAAATATGGCGTTCATGTAATTTCGTCGAAACTCCAAAAGTGGCCTCAAAGATCGCAACCAAAAGTGTCACGGAACAATCTACTGGGCTGGGAACATCAAAGCGTGTTTGACAGACATCTTCAGGATTACAATGATATATTTAAAATATATAGGGCTATATCTTCTGAGTGCATTTGCACGAGAATCCTATTCCCCTACTCTGCTACTTGGGCATCGTCAACTCACGTGATTTTAATTTCTTTCCAAAACCGATCTGAGCATAAATATGGGCATATAACTATACACAAATGAACCTCTTCACCATAAAAAGCCGACACGTATTTGAGATATTCTCAAAATGATGTGTGATTGCATATAGAGATACATGTATATTTTTTTACAGTTTCATATACATGTAAGCCTACTTATTAACAAAATACATGATAAAGTTTTACTGAAATCACATTTTTAAAAAAATGCTTCTTTTTCATTACCGCCTACACAAACTTTCCTGGCGGCCGCTTCGGTTTTCAAAAAGATCTTCATCTTTACATGTAACAGTAAATCGTGTTTTGTATATGTATGAAGACATTTTTGCGATAATGGAAAAAGTTGCAGGTTCCTACAGATGTAATTATTGATGAGGGATTGCTTTTTTTCAAAGTGCTAAAGCTAACTACGGTAAATGATTTCAGAATTACATAAATGTGATAAAATATTACCGGTACTTTCAACGCTGAAACTTACATTATTCCAACACTATATCACCCCACCTTCCATGCAAATTTGAAAACATCATTTTAAGATCAACAGACCTCTCCCAATAGGGCAAGATGTGCAACTAGTCATGGGCGATAGTTTGGGTCATTCACGGTATGTATAAAACTAACGCACATTCATTACACATATGCATGGCCGGGGCGATTTTTGAATTTCTGCATGGCTGTGGCGATATTTGACGATTTCATAGCAGAAAGCCACGTTGTGTGCTCAGATCTTTTTTTTATCTGATCGCTTTTCATTCATTCGCAGTAGAAAGATTATCTCTTAAACCCATTCTCTCTTACAATTCCCTTTCTAATCACTGAGACTCTGAACTGGGCCATCCAAAGAGAACATGCACAAAGGAAAAAGCGCTGGAGCTGCCAACAGTTTCTTGCCAGCAATTAAGAACGCTTGAGCAGCAGAGACATAGCCGCGCCCATTGACCAGTGAGTGACATCTATCTCAATCAGGAGAGATAACTTCTGCTCGCGAGCCGACACCCATTATCCTTAGGGTTCTAGTGTCATCTTGCATCACGTTCTCTGGCAACCACTTGATTTTACCAGTACTAATAATATGCATGTTACATGAGAGAAAGCTCTCCAGTACATCAGTAAAGTTGGTGGTCTGATCTGGTTTCCTCCTACCATGAGGACAGTCGTATGAGAGAAAAATTCTTGAATATGGAAATAAACAACAATGTAATAAATCTGTGGCATCATCCAGGATGCCAATGTGTGGCGTGAATATCAAACTTTTGTTTTCATTCAAGAAACAAAACGGTAAACAAAATGAAAATCACTTATGCTGACAAAATGTGGCTCAAATTTAACATCCAACTCACACGCAGAGATGTGGATTCAAGATAAGCCTATCTTTGTTTTTATTTTCTACAAAGCACATGCAAAGCTGGACAACACAACAGTTTACTGCCTTTCAAAGCACTTGAATTATACCATGAGTTATACTTTACCTGAAATAATCTTCTCTAAGAGAAAGGAAAAGTGATGCTAAAATACATATGGTGTTCACAGAGGATTTAGCTGCTAAGCTGGACACATATACATCTTTTTTGGAAGTTATAGCACTATACAGTATATTTCCGGCCTCAATATGTGCACAGGACACTTTTTCTTAACATCACTGTCTGCTATTAAGTGTTATATCAGTAAAAGACGACATTTTTTTTCAGGTAAAAGACGACATTTTTTTTCAGGTAAAAGACGACATTTTCTTCAAGTCCAAAATCTAAAAATTTACAAGAATAAAATTTTTGCTAGTAAACAGATTTCAATGTAATTGAATAAAATCCTTTGGAACTTTAATAAGTTGTCTCCTTTCAGAGCTAACCAAAGGCCAAAAGGCCAATTACAAAATAGTCCACATGGGTGGAAATAAGAAACTAAGCCACAGTCCATATGGCAAGACAATATTAACAGAAAATGAAACATTTCATGAATACATTTCTTCCTACTGATTTAAAACTTTAACACTACATGTAACACGATCTAGACAGATAAATTATGTTCAAATTCACCTAAAATCAAATTCTTGCACTAGTTTTTACAGGCACCTCTTCCCCCTCACCCAAAACAAGCATTTTATGCATACATAATGTTTAAATGACATTAGATATAAAACTCCTTAAGGCAGCTGCTAGCAATAAAAGCACATCGGTCAATCCCACCCCCACCCCCCTTCTAAACTCCAGTCATGTTTACATTGCACTCCTACCTCTGCCAATCACCATCAGAATGTCACGCAGGGTGACAACAGAAAAATTTCTTTTCCCTCTTCACAAACATGTAAACGTAGTAAAATTTCATCTTTTTTAAAAAATTTTGAGTGCCCAAACAAGAACTTCAAAAAGTAGAAAAAAAAAACAACATTTTAGCATAAAATCTGAGTAGAAGTTTAATTTCACGCAGGAGACTAGATCCTTAAACAGACATAGCATCAATGGGGAATACATGATTTGCAAAATCCACCACACAAGGTGTATTTCTTAGGTGACTAACTAACACTATTATGACCTTACAAGCTCAGTGAATGTCACATCTGTTGACATCCCCCACCTCACCCTATCCCATCCCATCCTTCAACATTCCCCTGTATAAAGCACCAAGCAAGCATAAGCAATATTCAAGGACTAACTAAGATTTATTTATTTGATTTCATTGGTGTTTTACGCCCTACTGAAGAATATTTCACTCATACAACTGCAGCCAGCAATATGGTGGTAGGAAACCAGGCAGAGCACGGGGGAAACCCATGACCATCCGCAGGCTGCTGGCAGCTTCCCCATGTATGACCGCAGAGGAAGCCAGCATGAGCTCAAGTTGAACTCACAGCCACCATTGGTGGGAGGCTCCTGGGTCATTATGCTGCGTTAGTGCGCTAACCAAATGAACCACAGGACTAACTAAGAAGTACTGAAATCATAAACAACATACTCTTCAATAAGGATAACACACTAATAAGCATAATATTGCAACATAAAATAGCGCTTTCTTCATGACCTCTACCCATCTGATAAAACAAAACAAAGAATCCCTTTTACAGTCATTTGATGACTCTTTCAATGTATTTGATGAGGAATTTTGTCCAACAGTATGTATTTTTATATGCAAAATGAAGGAACGTTTTTGGTACAAAAGAAACCTGGGGCTTCCTGTAAGATACCGTCCTGTCTTCAAAACACGCCTCAAAAACAGATTTCTAAATGTCAAGAAGAACAGAATCCGGTAAAACAGAAGAACTTAAGACATGGACAAAATTTGACGACAAATACAGTATTCCTGTTTTCATTATCACATGAACAAATTACTGAACAATCTGACGACCAGAAGAAAAAGCAGCACTGGTTGGAAATGTCCTATGAAAGTGGACATAATCCTTTGGTCCCAAAGTGGTTTTCAGCTGAACAGTGTGTCCAAGTCAGGAAGGTTTCCCGCTGGACTGTTCCCAATGGAGCTCTCCGAGGGCCCAGAGTCGTCAATGATGATCACCTCTATGTTCTCCACATCTTCTTCCATCTCCTCCACTGGGATGGGGATTTTCTTTGGGGGTGGAGCCGAGTCCACCTCCATATCTTCTACACTGATGCTGGAGCCCTTCCTTTTCTTGATAATACGATGTGTCGTTGGTTTAGCAATAGGGGACAACAATGGGTCTGTAAGTAAACATACAGGTGTACAGACAGAAGTTCATTAGCTACTTCAAATCAGGCCATGGACGTGAAGAGCTCTTCCAAATCTAAAACGTATGCATTTAAAAAAAACGCTCAACCTATCTAGACAGGGTAGTCAGAGATCATCGGAGTTGATTTATTTGATTTCTGGGAAAGCCCTTTCATCAAACCAAATTAACAGTTTCCTTCTCCTTTTTCATTCTGGGGGGCCCCGTGACAGAGGGGGTTAACGCTCTAGTGCAGCATAATGACCTCGGTGCTTCTCACCAAATGCAGTCGCTGTGAGTTCAGTCTAGGATGGCTTCCCCTCTGGCCTCTCTGGGAAGGTCTGCCAACAACCTGTGGATGGTCGTGGGTTCTCCCCCACCATAATGCTGGTCTTCGTGAAGTGAAATATTCTTGAGTACGGCAATGAACACCAATCCAATAAATAAATAAGCAAACCCAAAATTCAAAACAAATAGTGTTTTATTGTGACGTGACGTGACTTACCACATCCAGAGAGTATGCGAACTGCTTGTCCTGGGCTCAGACGATCCCTGGGACGAGCGCAGAATGACTTCCTAAGGACTTCCTTCAACTTGGGCTCCCAGCTGTCCAGTACAAATTTCTGTAGCACGGTCGGGTTCTTAGCCACCTGAGGACGACAACAACATCATCAAACACTAAAAAAAACAGGATACATGGATGTACATGTGGGCCTTTGGAACAACCATGTATAAATGTATGGTCATGATATTCCCCAGATAATTCTCTGAAATTCTCGAAAATCTCAATTAATGGCTTTTCCCATCCAAGGCTCAACAAAATATATTTGTAAGTTTATCTATATATTCTTCAGGATATGTGCAAATTAACAAACGCTAACCTTGTGAAGTACATGGCACATGTTAAAAAATAGGATGTCAAAAATTTGCTAACAATTTGTCACAATGAAAAATTAATTACAAATTCAGAAGTCTTCTCTCCACAAAATCATACACAATCAGGGTGTTCGTTCACAAATGTACATGTATGAACTATCTCTTTTTTTCCTTTTTGTATTGTTATATACTTCCAACTTTAAGAAAAGATAGCTTCATATCTGGATGCAGTTTATATTTGACAGAAATGCTGAACTATGACAGTCACCTGACAGAATGGATAAACTAAGACTATTATCACGTATCAAATTGAAGGATATAGGAAAAAGTTGGACCTTGTTTCTTCATACACAATTTGGGATGTGTCTATATCAAAGTACAAGAAAGCTTCACAAAACGAGCATAAATGGCTTTAACATTTTCCCAGAAAATTTGAAATGTTACTCTTTCAAGCTCAATACAAGTTGATGGTCTCTTGACAGATGCTGACGAAAAGGAGGAAAAATATACCAAAAACTGAACAGATCGATATACATGTAGATGATGACAAGCACTCAGGAAATACAAACAGAACTTAACAATTCCCTAACTAACTGTACCTACCTCCATAATGATTTGCAGGTCAGTATAGGATGGGAACTGTTTTGGAATACAGTGAAGCCAGTAGCATAAGTACAGCAGAGAGCTGCCGAAGCTGTAAAGGTCGGCTTGGCCACTGATCTCCATCTCTTCCTCAGACCACTGTCCCTTAAACCCTGCGGTGACCAAAACATAGCAGCATTGCTCCGGAGCCATATACGCTGGGGTCCAACCCTTGGAAAGTATGGGGTCCTCCTTATGCATGCAGGCCCCAAAGTCACATATTTTCAAGTCGTAAGAGGCACGAAAGTTGTTCCAGTAAAGGCAGAGGTTTTGCGCTGAAATAACGAACAGACTTCTTCAAACCACTTACACTGAATACACAGGTAGTGCAAAGGTACATGTATAAAAAAGGTTTCATAAAATGTATCGTTTTGATTTCTTAATAGGGTACGCATTTTAGGACTCTTCATGCCGGCCAACGTCTTGAGAATGGCCTAAAACTCCGATCAAATATATAAATAACTTTACTTCAAAATGTGTGACATGATGTTAAAACACAAAAAAAAAATTTTTTTTTGAGTCTTCTTCTTGGAGAGTAAACATTGCTTAAAGTGCCACTCTGGTTAGAATACAAGTTGTGTAGAAATATTACAATGATATGAAAGAAATCCTACGGAGTAAGCCTGACACCATGTTTCAAAGGGATTTTGATGAATAACACTATTTCACCCATATAATTGAAGATTCGTTGACAAACAAAATCTTCGGCTGTGTCCGTAAAATTTTCCTGATGCGATGTAATAATATTCCTTCTATGACTTCGCATCAGGCAGATGTGACCTTGAGTAAAGCACTTGTGCAGGGATGACGTCAAGAAAGTTTGAAAGGGCAGCGTCATTTGTGGATACACGTCAGCGAGTGGATGACGTCACACCAGGCAAAGTGGAAGGGGCAGAAATATTTTGTTTCCGTATACTCGGACGAAACGTACAATATCGGTTTCAATACGCTGCAATATTTCCACAATTTAGGAAAGTAATTCAGACTATCCCAGTCTTTATAAATTCACCTTGCTTTTAAGACACAAATGTTTAGACACCAAAGTAGCTCTTTGAAAGTCTTTGTTTTTGTGTTTATCTTCATGTAGATCACTAAAATTAACCTGGAACACTGGTTTTTTTAATAAAAAAAAATTAATCATGAGAATGCCTTTGTGTCTAGCTATTACTGAATATACCCTCTTGCCGGTGAAATTTGTCCTATCACTATAAAAAGGTTTCACCTGCTTCTTACGTTCAGAATTTTACAACAACAACAACAACAACAAAAAAGACAGAGAAATCATAATAAATGACCAAATGAAAAATACCGAATTAAAAATGGGGATCACAGAACCACTTTTCTTCTGAGAATGCAAAATGACTTGTGCAATTATAATTAGAAATGAAAAATGTCATCTTGAGTTACTCAAAGTAGGTTCTGCATATTTTCTGATAAATTGGGCTACGGGTAATGGTAAATAAAACCAATATGTTTTCTTTATTTATCTATTACCCGAAAGGAAGCCAACATGAGCTGGACTTGAATTCACGGCAGCTGCATTGGTGAGAGGCAAGGGGTCATAACGCTGTGCTGGCGTGCAAACCCACTCAACCACGGAGGCCCCCATACTAATGTGTCAATATCTGTGATTGAGCCGTGATTAGTACTTACGCTTTATGTCCAAATGACATATATCCTTCTCTCGCAGATAGTCCAGAGCACTGTAACCTTGGCAACCAATGTCCATGATACTCTGCTCTGTCAGTAACTTGCGCATGTTCTCATCACCCACAACTTTGTTAAAGGAAAATCCTGGCAAAAGCAAAATTATATCATGTTAAATAAGGTGATTCCAGTTTTCATGAAGAAGTTGAATTTTCAAGAATTGCAACATAGATAAAACCTCTCAACTCCTTAAGAAATCTTTCAAATGGAAGCTGCCCTATGGTTCTTCAGATAATATGACACAACAGTCTTTTAAATAAAAAATTACCGTGCAATGCACTTAAAACCCCTTGGCCTTAAGCACTTGTGCAATGTAACGAATATATACGAATTCTAAGAGATATTATGTATAATACAAGCCATTCCTAAAATTGTGTAGGTGTGGTATAAATTTGATGAACTCGGGACAAACTGTTCAAGAGAGAGAGCGCTTACAAGTCTTTTATAAAATTTAACACAAATGACCCCAATGACCTGGAAGGAAAAGGTCAAGGTCACTGAAAATCAATGGGGTTCTTCCTCATGCCGAAGTGCAAGATATGTGTAAGTTTGGTGAATTTGGGCTAAACCACTCTAGAGATGGAGCATTTACAAGCCTTTTATAAAATTTAACTCAAATGACCTCAATGACCTTGAAAAAAGAGGTCAAGGTCACTGAAAATCAACTGGGTTCTTCCTCACGCCAATGTGTACATATGATATAAGCATGCTGAACTTCAGCTAAATCATTCTAGAGATGGAGTGTTCACATGCCTTGTATAAAGTTTAATTTAAATGACCTGAATGACCCTGAAGAAAGAGGTCAAGGTTCTTCCTCATGCCAATGTGTAAGTTTGGTGAACATTGGATAAACCGTTCTAGCGATAGAGAGTTTACGAGGAATATGGCCGGACGGACAGACAGACGGATGGACAGACGCTGCCCACTGTGACAATACCCCTTGGCCAAAATGGGCCGAGAGGTAAAAAACATGTGTATTAAGCAGTTCACATGAAATAACATTAACACATTAAAATGTTTAACACACCTGTAAATAAGTTAAAAATAAACAGATTAGCATGAAACTTGAAGTTTGAAGTTTTTCCAAAGAAAAATAGTCAAGGTAACATTTTTTATGATAACTAATGATCCACTGATAAGGCAAAAAAAGGAACTAGAAAAATTCACCTTTAGCCAGTGAAACTTGAAATGCTGCTCTCATGTATGCCTTATGCATTTGGGGTGAGGAAATAAATTTAAAGGAAAATTTGTAACCATGTAGACGAATATTACCAGCAAAGCTCATGAAAACCTCAACATATTTGTCTTGTTGAACGATACATCCGTAAATCTGTATGAGGCACGGGTGTACCAGAATTGATGGCACCAAAACCTCCTCTCGCCTGAATTCCGACAGCTTTATCTGGAAATAGTTGTAAAATCAACCCCAATCTTAGTAAAGAATATGTATCCACCAGTCTTCTTTGTCATTCTCCCAAATATTAGGCAGATCAGAGGCCATGGACTTGCATTATGATACCAATACTAACTGAGATCTAATTTTGGGAAAAAAAGCTAATTTTGTCTTATACAGAACTGATGTCAAAGTATCAACTTTTTGGCTAAGTGTTCCCACAGTTCAACAGCTTTTTAGGATTATGGACAAAATAAAATGTTTAATTTTTATGCAAATTAATACGTACAGCCGGAACGGAATTGTATCAGGCTTGTAGATTCTATGTCAAAATTTTCCTTCAACGCACTTACTGATAGTTTCCTTTCCATATGTAAGGTTATATTATTTAAACCGGAAAAAGATAGAAAAGGAGAAGGTGAAGAAGTAAGACAGAAAATAGGACGGAGGAGGATACAAAGAAAAGATAGACAGAAAGAAAGAACAATAAAACATATGGTTTCAAAAGAGGCACAAAGAAGAAGAAATGAGAAAAACCATTTCTTTTTGAAAGGGACAGACATCAAAGAACAGTAAGGAAGAAGCTGAAACTGTTGAATTTTTGCATGATTTAACTCACCTTCTTTTTAACAATGGAGGCCTGAGTAGTCTTGTCCACAATTACTGTTGCTTTTCCAAATGCGCCATGACCAAGAGAAAAACTTTTATCATAGCTGACCAACTTTTCATATTTGTAGGCATGTTTCCTGATGGCTGTCATTTTCTACAAATTCAAAAAAAACCCAAGAAAAGAAAACATAAGCAGGGCATGACAGCATGTAAGGGACAGAAGTGACAATTCAACAGAGTTAGCTCCCTTAGTCATATCTTTACGTGATTGCTTAATGGCATACTCACCTTTGCTATATCGTACTGGAATACTTTCTATCATAGATACAAAAGCTGAATCAGCATAGCAAGTGAATAAAAACACAAAACAATCTTTTGAAAAGCAAAAAGGTACACTATAAAACTAATACTATCAATATGGGAAAAACTGGTACCTTGAACTTAAAAACTGTGGAGCAACGATGTTAAATTCAATCTTTCTCTTTTTTGTATAACATAAACCCCTCAACTGTCTACTGCATCTGTATTGCCTTGTCTGTAGCCAGACAGTAGTTCAGCGTCCAGTACCTGGTACAGTGTGAGGCAAACCTTGTGACTTATGCTGGATTTGAACCTGCATTCCCACTGGCCAAGTCTGACTATGTATTTATATATATTCATAGATACCTCTGGAGAGAGAATAATCCCTGTATCCTCTTCAAAATAGTCATCCCCTGCTAGCAATTTCATCATAGCCTCTTTTGTTCCATGAAGTACCTTCCTACAATACCAGAGTCAAGGTCACAAGAAAAGCTGAGACATCTGTCAAAATCACAGGAAATGTCGAATTTTCCTGGCCCTTTTATGAAAAATATTTTACAAAAGGGGACACATCCCTCCATGTCAGGTCCAACCTGTGTAATTGCAGACATATAATCCTCTGCTATTAGCTAAATGTAGGCTGCAGCTGAGGGCCTACTTACTTTATGAATTGAACTGCATAAATGAAAACTTGTGACGTATTACAGAAATGCGCAAAGGAGTAGAGCTTGGACCCAACTTGTTCTACCCGGGTTATGTTCCCAAATTACATTGGAAAGAGATTATCGAATTCTTACCCTAGGATTGGCTTTTTCACTGGGAATTTCAGATGCTGTGAGACATCAGGTTCTGGGGTGGAAAGTAGAACATCTACTCCATTCAGTCTCCACTGGGAAGGGTCCTCATTCAGGAACCTCACAGACAGACGTCCCGGTCTACGAGCTGAGTTTATACTAGTGCGTGAATGGACCAACTTCTTCTCAGCCAAATTCAGAAATTTGCCAACACCAAGTTGTAAGCCTGAAAAATGAAAAAAAAAAACATTGGTTTGACTATGAATCTGAATCAGTATCTGAGTCTTCATAATAACACTAAACTTCTATAATCTGGGTTTTCTAAGAAGAATCAATCCCAATACAAACCTGCAAATAGGTGCCTGACATTTTTGGAAACATCCCTATGAAGAAAGTGGTATGATCCAAGCATGCCAAGTGACCTTTCTCCAGTAATATATACAGTAACATGGGCAACATGGCCATGTCATTTTCACTACAGGTGTGTTTTGAAAAACATCAGGCACATATTCGCATATTTGCTTGATAAAGGTTCTTCTCACTCACTCTGCTGATGTGACTTCCTTGATCCACAGCAATCCAGCTTGTTTTCCGCTTATAAGAAGTGCCCTTACGTTGTCAGTTAATGCCTTTCATAATTCAAAATTTAAAGCTGACAATCCTGTATTTGATTGCTAAGGTCCACATATAAAGGCTGTTTATTCATTGAAATCGACAATGCACTATGATCATGGAAATCTCTCATTCTACAACCTGTTGAAGTTTATGTCTTTTACCCAACAGTGCACATGCAAACGAAATCTAAGTCGATCCTTCAAAAACTGCTTGCTGGACATAACCCAACCCTACGAGATCAGTCGGGAATTTTTTTTTATCAAATCTCTTGAAAAAGACAGGGATTGTAAAGAAATAAACATGAAGAGAAAAGTAAAAACTTTCACCAAAATGCCAATAAAAAATTTTGAGTCAGGCCTTTTTTGGAGGGTCAGTCGAGTTATACCCAACGAACATAGTTTTAAGGATAGCCTAACCATACGTTGTATACATACATCTACACAAGCTCTAAAGTTAGTATCACAAAAAACAAGATGTGGTAAAAGTCACTAAAATGGCCATCCGAGAAGACTCATGACTCAAAGAGTTTTTATCGGTATTTTCATTAAAGTGTTTTTATATGCATGGTAATTTCTTTAAAAAAGCTCTCTATTTCAAGAGTTTGATTTAAAAAAACAATATTTCCTATCGATCAATTTGGTTTTTTCTCTCAGGGTTGGATTTTGCCCAACAGTTTTTAAGGATGGCCTCACTCAGCTTTAGAAGGCAATGGTGAGGCTTAAAGGCATAAGAAATCAAAGGGCCAGGCTCACCTCACAAATTAAAAGACTTCATTACAAACTAGCGACCTCTGTTGTCACAGGTTCACCAATCAGTCGAAGCCAGATCAAAGCTTTTGGCAATGTTTGAAGGAGAGGCCTGTGTAATTCTTCAACCTTTTTTGTGTAATTGCAAGAAGTTTATTAAAGCAACTTCTGAGGAAATTATTCTGACTTTCTGTTAAATTTGGCCACCCCAACCAAGGTACAGTAGCTTTGTTTACAAAATCAAACTGAAAAGGTGCATACAGACTGAAAGTTGCTCTTTGTTCTGCAAATAGGTTGAGGAATCAGGGTATACATGTACATTATATACACATACACGGGCCAATACAAATGTCGCGATCTGGCATCAAAAGATATATGCAATGGGCACTTATGACAACTTCAAGTATTCAGATGCTTACCTCCAGTCACTGCTGTTGTCTCAGGGACAGGCTGGTTCAGGTTTATGTCGGGCATGGTCTCTGTCTGGCATGTCTGGGGGTTAGAGGACGCTGAGGGCACAACCTTGGCAGCCCCGTCATCCTCTGGGTGTCTTCTCAACCCACCCCCTCCCTCAGGCTTCATCATTTTCTGTCAATTGAAGGAACAAATGATTAGGACATAACATCACTTATGCAATACTGTAGCCACAACATGGAGAGAACATGCTTAAATCTTGACAGAGCAGGCCCCAGGATCACGAAACTGACTAGGATTAAAGGCAGACATAGTATTAATTCAAGGGTTTATGTTTGAAGTGAAACACTGATTTGTAACATTGTCTTGAACATTTGGGAGACAGCTATTCATATTAAGACAGCTATTCATATTAAGATAAAAATTCCAAAGGCTAGTCACAATTTTAGGCCAAAGAGCTGTTCTGAGATAAAAATTAAGTCTGACTTAGGCCTAAAACAACTTTGTGATCCTGCGACCACGGCTTATATTTACGACAGGAACTGCTGTTCATGACTCGCATAAACAAGAACTACAGGAATCTGCTCTCTTTCCTGCTCAAATTCATAATTTTATTATCATGCAAAATTAATTGGTTCAGATCATTAAAGTTCTGAACTTGGAATTCCCCAGATCTGTTTGCTTTTATACCCTCCAAAATCGTTACTTGGATCAACCTTCTTGCGATACTAGATTTGAACAAGATTCTGGTGGATTCGGGTCAACAAAATCAACAAGAATCCAATTTCTGGTAACAAAAAAATCTCAAGAACAAAGTCTTGCAGAGTAAATGGTTTTCAAAGTGATGAGAACAGCCCAAATCAAACATATATCAATGTAGATGTGCATTTTTAAAACCAGCCAAGACAACACAAAACTGCAATATCAAAAAAAAAAACAAAACAAAAAATTCCTCTTAAAAGCAGCCGTGACTACTATAACATCCTGGCATTGTATGTCAGTCTGTCAAACAGTCAGTTGAATTGTTGATACACTGTTTTTTAAATTTCTATGGATGATGGGCCTAAATGAAGGGTGCACTTGTCTTTCACTGTACAATATCCTCTACGTACTTCACCTAAATTCAAGTACTAACTTTTCTACGATAGCCATTAGAATAGATCAATCCAACATGTACATGTAAACCAATTTTTTAAATTAGCTCTCATCACAGTAAACTGACATTCCTTCCTAAAGACACGCTCATAACTTACAGTGTCCTCCCTTCCGTGTCTGACAAGGAAGGGAAATGCATGTCCACACTCTACACAAAAAAACAGCTTTCTAAACCATAATATGGCCACATTCATGTATATGAACATGGGAGTACAGTCTAAAGTTTAACCTAGGTTGTATAAGCCGAATTACAACACATACATGTACCAGTGTTTCAAATGGATCACATATACAATACCTTAAGTTAGTTTAGCCAGCCATGTTACATGTAGTTACAGCCATATGGATTTATGAGGGCATTCTAACCATAAACGGACACATCGACACCTTCTTACTTACAACCTTAATCCTGTGGCACTGGTACATGATGTCCTGACAGAATCCAAACACTGTGGCTGTTTGTATATAAACACTAGATGTTGCTGATGAAATGATCAAAATGGAGGAAAAAGAAGCTTTGAACAGGAAGCCTGGAATCACGTGAGCCAGTGAGGCCACTCTTTCGAAGAGGCTTCAGAGGGTGGGCTACTGCAAACAGGAACTGTGCAGTTAGCATGGACATGGAAGTCAGCTTGATAAGCAGTTCTAGCAGACAACGTAAGATAATATACACACTTATATACGTCTTTCCTGCTTCCAAGGCTGGATCCACAGCATTTTTCAACCCGTCTGCAGGGTTTAGGGTCAGCAGATTGGCATTTCAAATAATAAATGCGTCATTTTTTATGTTAAAAGTATGTGCACGTACAAAATGATGAAACTGACCATATTAGCAATTAAAATGGTACCCATTTCCCGAACAATTTAATTATACGCCGATGAAACCCTAGTATTTGAAACTGACCTCTCACCAATATGGTCGCTGTGAGTTCAAACCTACAATTAGCCCATTCTGGCCTCTCCACTTGTATGTGGAAACGTCTGCCTGTGGATGGCCACGGGTTCCCTCCCACCATAAAGCTGACCACTCTCGCAGAAGTCACCGCTCAAAATAAATAAGACAAATACTAATAAATCAAAACTGGCCTTTATGGGCATATAATTCATAATTATGCTTTGACTTACAATTTTTTTACAATTTTACCTACATGTGGAACTGAACAAAACTGTACTATGATAGCAAATTATTCTGAATGATCAGTTGCATTTTGTTTATTTAAAAGCATACTCTAGAACACTGTTCTGTATTAAAGATACCGGGTTCGCTGAGCTGGTGCACCGTACTGTTGTGCACCCCTATCCTGCCAACTGTTGGGGTACCCTACTTCACTTTGTCATTGTATCAGTAGTAACATGGTCCATGAATACATTTTTATCACAAATCCAAACTGCTGGCTTACTCTGACCTACATACATACCTGTAGGTATTACTGATAAATACATGTAACTCACACCTGGGCTCATAAACATTTCACAACAGCGGCTATCAAATCTGAAACTGGCTAAGAACGGGTATTCAGTGGAGGTCAAGACGACGTGATACATGTACTTCGGCCATGGATGAAATCACCTAGATAGGAGATTCAAGCAGGCTTGCATACCTGGGGGGGTGTACTTATCTCACTCCCACACCCATAAGGTGCATACGTGAGCTCCAGAAACAAGATCTAGGCGTGCTAATAACATATGCCTGAAATAATCAATATATGTGAATCCAGGTGTTCAAATCACACTTAAGGGTCCACTTGTATGAAGCCCTATTAGCGTTAAGACCATGTAACTACCATGACAACCAGTGGTGTAGGTATGGTAGCTACCTGCTCGTAACGTGAAGAGGGCTTTTAGCAAGGGGGTCCTGGTCTGCTGCAAGGGGTGTGACAAGAACAAAAAGGAAGGCCTGAACTAGTACGACAGAAGAAAAACTTTAAATTAATTTCAAACTAAAGGCAAGTAGGCAAGTAAGAAGCCTGACAAGTACACTTTCAGGCATCAAATCCTCTCGTCAGGTACAAACTAAGTGGTGTCGGACACACTTCATGTTCATAACATTGGGAATATTAAAAATACTACTTTCATTAAACGGGTCTTGAAATTTGTCACCCACACCTCAAAATGTTATTTGCAGGCCTGTAACGGTAATCCAGATTTACTTTAGTGGTCATCAGATGGAGAAGAAGTGGGTGGAATTGCAAGACCACATACATGTAGAAGTACTTGATCATCAACATTTGATTTTATCTCTGAAATGTTTTCTTATCTATAATTTACTCCTCAGGATTGTACCATTAAATGAAAGTGGCACACTCAACTTGCTGACATCAATACTGGTGGTTGCAGTCCAGACAGAAAGAAAGAAGAAAGAAAACAGAAATGAAAAGGAAAAAGAAAAAAAATTCATTCAATGTTTAAACATGATTAGTCTGAATTTTCACATGCTCAGAGACATAAACGTAATTAGTCATGTTAGTATAGCAGGAATTTTTGTCACTAATCAGGGAAACTGTGACTCATATTGGCTGCATCCTGTACTGACTGGTCATGAACTGTTGACATTACTGTGGCATGAATGTTTTATATATACATGCAAGCTCATGAAGAGCTTAAAACTGTAGGCAATAACATCTCCATTGTTTGTTGAACAAAAAATCCAATACAAAAATTTATGAAATGAATGTAAAACTATTACGACAAGAAATATTGCTGCCCTTGTTTCACTACCTGATGATTTTGAGATATTAAGTCTATCACTGCAGATCTAATTATCAGTTGTCAGGGTTGAGGTTATCATCCGAAAATTTGAAGTGGTAGAATAGGCACGGACTGGCTTATTGACTTCATTCCTGACAGATTGTTGCAAAATCATCTTCAAAACAGAAATTAACACACAATAACAACTAAACACACAAGTCAACATGTACTTGTTAAAAATGAAAATATTTTTTTAACCGAGTGTTAAATTAAATTGAAAAATATAGTTCTGTCCAATTCAAATGGTTGCTCGACTACATTTTAGATACCTGTACTCATCACAACTTCAAATCAGTTTTGTCAAATTGTCCAATATTTAACTTGCTCACAACGGTGTGCAAATGACAAACACCTCATAGTGCCAGCCTCTTTGCTATATCACACGTATATGTGTTGTGAGAAGTTTGCTCTGTGAAAAAATACCAGAGTGGTAACATGCTGGGACTGATGTAGACAACTGTACAGCTTGTGTTCTGAAGATTTTGACAAAAAACCCAAAAGAACAAGAAAAAGCAAAACCAAAAACTCAGTTTGAGCTGTGGCTGTATGGATATATTGGTAGTGTTGTGTGGAATCTTTGCTAGCACCCTGCAGGTGATCATGTGTTTTCACCCCTGGCTCTGCCTGTTTCTTCCTCCCATACTGCTGGCTGTCATCACATAAAAGAAATATTCTCAAGTATGGCGAAAAATTCCAATCAAATAAATAAATATTGTGTGGACAGCATCCCAAGGTTTGTACCAAGTACTAGTGCATGTACATTTATACTGCTGTTGATGATCAAGACTAGGAGAGAGCTGTGTAGCCATAAAAGGTAAGTTGAACATATGATACTGTAAATATGTTTGTGGATTGGTGATACCGTTGGTTATAACTGCCTTATAAATGGCTCTAGATATTTCCCTGTCAAGGTCCTACATTGTAATTGTATGTGCTGAGGTTCCAAAATAACAGGAAAAGTCGCAAGAAGCCTTATAGCTTGATAGAATTTCTCTGCACTTGTACAATTCTTCCTTAACACTTGCCCCAGGTTGCTATTTAATCCCTATTTTATTTACTTGACTGAAGGGATTTCACAGCCATTGATCAAGCAATGGTTGAACTTAAGCCCTTTCACTCCAAGTCAGATAAGTCCTTTCTGAACTACGTTTGCAGCCCAAACCTCTCAGCTCGGTTGAACACACAACCTCCTATGTATATTCCACTTGGTAATTTAACAGTTCAAGATCGACTAGAATAATCATTTGAGTTTTAGGTAAAGATGAGGTTGATGGACATGTCGCTTCCACGCAACATGTGACATCAGTTCATTCATGCTTCCCTGAATGAGTTTGTTGAACACTCACTGTAGCATAGGGACGTATGTGACATATGCACATGCTCACTGAATGCTTACTAAATTCTTCTATCTTAAATATAGCCAAGTAATCACATGGCCCTTCCACTACGCTACAACGTCATGCGAAGGTCCCATAGTGCTAATTCGGTCACCTACAGCACAACCAAAAAGTCAGCACCATGAACACGTGTGTGGAATGGGTTCCACACAGATATTAAACACGTGTGGAATGCATTACGTAAGCCTGCCTGCTTGAGCTTAACATGTTGTGTTTCAGAGTAAACCACCCGCATCACAGGTTGGATGTTTTGCGTCCGCTACAATTTCCAACCCTTACACCAACTGTTAAGTCATAATAAAACTCAAGCAAATTCTATCTCTCTCGGTACACACCAGGGTTCCCCATGATTGATGTGGTTTAGCATCACAATCTAGGGCTCCTTAAATTTTATCCTAGGAACTTATGCTCAGCTATTTAACATCAACCTTCTCACCTACTGTTGAAAACAAATGTGAAATACTTCAGGTGTTCATTAATGAGGATCAAATGTCGCCATTGTCCAGATATTGCTTCAAAGAATGAACAACTTGCTATAACACAGTGTAAATCCTAGGATACATTTTATGGAGGTCCAGATGGTGAAGGGGCAAGTGTTGTTCCCATAATGCTATGTGTCATCAAATATGGCGCCTTCGTACTTTATCAAGGTTTAGGTGGAGTTAGCTCGAGTTTATTACGACTTACATGTAACAGCTGGCGTTCGGACAGTTCGGCAGTCGGAAATTGTAGCCGATACAAAGCATTTAACCTAATGAGAAAAATGCAACACATAAGTAGAGCCGAACTAGTCGGGTGAAAGCCGGACTGCAGGTGGCCGAGTTTGCGCTATTAGTTTTCAATGGGCAATTCCCATGGCATTGTAGCGTAGTGGAAGGACAATTTGTTAACTTGGCTATCTTAACCACGTCTAAAAAACAGCTTTGACAGCACAACAGACGTCTGCATACGGATCCAACATTGATGTGTAGTGGGAGTTCAAAGCCAGTACTTAAGAAATTTTAACATAACACGTACAGTAAGCCTACATATAAATGTACCTATGCGTGATCTGCGTGATAAACATGTGACAGTATCATGTAAGACTTCCGGTACTGAAAAAATTTTTCTTCATATTTTTTTCGTAATATCACAACTTCCATTTTTTAACCAATGAAAACACAGCACAAGCACATGAGAGTGTGAAAATAATTAGGTCCTACCAAAGCGACCCGCCCAGCAACCACAACTTTACGAATCCCAATACACTAATACATGTTCGGTGTCTAGCACTATACAAGCAGATAATCTATCAATATCAGCTGGTGTGGTCCCGTCTGATACTAGGCATGTCTGATAAAACACTGATTCAACCTTCCTCAGTTATCAATATCATATAATTATATTATTTCGATACCCGGTACAGTCTTTAGCAGACAATGTCATCATGGGCAGTAGTAAGGATGAGGGTGATGTCACGAGGTAGGGTGGCGTCAATTCATTGAAAAATGCCGAAAATCGGAAAAAAACATCATGGGGGATTTGTAAACAAGTTGCTATTGTTCGTCGCTGACCCACTTTTCCGATGTTCATTGAGAAAAGCACATTTCTCAATGAACTGACGTCACCGTACCACGTGACATCACCCTCATCCTTACTACTGCCCATCATGTGAATATACTTACGCTAGTTCACGCCCTTGAACCTCTCCTACAGGTAAATTGTTGTGGCGTGTTATCCCCAGTCACGCAACTCTCTCTTCTTCCGCTCACCCCATGGTCTTTGCGTACCAAACATTTTGAGGTCAGGTAGCACGAACATATATGGTTCAGTCATTGGCCCGTCCTTTTTCAATGGTGAGTTTTCATTGGTTAAGCTTCTCTTGTGGTTCTGTCCAAGCTAAGGAGTAGGACCGGAAGCGCTTGTTTGAGGCTCATCATGTAGGCTAAGATAGGATGATGTCACCTCCATTTTAGTCACGTGAGCGAAAGGCCGTGTCTGATTTCGTTATCAATCTTCAGCACAGTGTTTACGAAAATATAATGACTTCGTTCACTACGCCTACACTGCGATAACACTTTGCTTTTTGGTAGAGGCTGCAAATAATGTTGGGATGTTTCATTTAAGCTCTGTTTTAAGTCCGCTTGGTTAGTTGTGAAATTCGTGGCATCATTATTCCTTTATGTTCTGTCATTTGAATGTTTCAGATAAGCTCGGCAATTGGTCAGTATGGCTAATAAAGCTGTTCGCGATGTGATCCGAAAATTTGATGAGGTGGTGGTAAATGGCACCGGTTCAGGGGAGGTAATCCAGAGTCCTGCAAACGCTTTGGAAGGAGATGATGCGTTTGAATTTGTCAAAATCATGCTTATCTCCCCTCTCAAGACACCCGAAACCTGCTATATTATGTACAAGTGGTCAGCAACACAAGAAATAATCGGTGTAGTCATGACAAAACGTTTATGCACACTGAAAATTTAGACAATCTGTTACAGCATGGAGGTATTGTACCTCCATGCATGTACCAAAATGGACAACTCACTGGATATGTCAACTTGCTTGTAAAGACTTACAAACGATCTGTCAAGAAAGTGTTATGGAAGTGACTTTTATAATCTTGCATGGGTTGTTTTGATCTTAATGACCTCTTCCAATTTTATCGATGGTATTTTATTTATTTACTTACTTATTTTAAGAACCCAGAATGTATGTAATTCACAAAATCTAACCAGTAAATGGACACTGTTGGATCTCGAAATAAACGTGAACAGTACTGAAAGTGATGTCCCTTGAAGGAAGTCTTAAGTGTATGAAGGTAAGGAGTAGGTGTTTCGCGGGATCAGAGTATTTGGGCTCCTTGACAGACTCCAGCGGGATAGTAAGTCTGTGGTTGAGGACCAGTCGCATTTCTCGTCATTGTTATCCGGAATGAAGGTGTTCTACCGGATTTAGCAGTCATTTTTTAGGGCAGTCACTCAGGCCCTTGAAACTTGCTGGTCATCAAGATTAGTATATGGTGAAAGTTGGCCAACAAAAAATGAGCGGTATAGCGCAAGAGATAACAGAATTATAAAATTCTCAACATGGTTTTTGTGGCCACACAGCTCCATTCATATCCTCACCTCCAACAGCGGTAAGAACGTACTGAGATTCGTGAAGTTGAGGCAGCAGGGCGTGCCAATTCTGTATGATGTTATTATTTTCCCACGGTCATGTGCTTGTGCTTTGTTTTCATTGGTTAAAAACTGGAAGTTGTGACATTATGAAAAAAAATACTGAACATATATTTTTTACAGTACTGGAAGGTTTACATGCCATGGTCACGTGTTTATCATGCCGATCACACATTGGTATATGTAGAGTTACTGTGCGTGTTACTTTGAAATTTCTCGAGAAAATCGCTGGTTTTGAACACCTTACATCAGTGTTGGATCCGTAGGCAGACATCTGAAAAGGGGATCCTCTATGCTACAGTCAGTGTTCAACAAGACTCGTTCGGGGAAGCATAAATGAACTGACATCACCTGCTGCTTGGAAAACGGCACACTCACCAACCTCATCTTTACTATAACCTTTGAAGTAATGAACAGTTTAACACCTACTCTCGCTGGCAGCCACATCATTCCGCTGAATCAACAACAAGGCGGAAAGTTTTTAATTTGTGCTCCTGGCCCCAAAATGTCTCGTTTACAAACCAGCATTGCTTATTATTGTGGTGAAAAACATTGGTTTACAGGCTAACCAGTGGTCATTAGCCATTGGATATGCTCAGTGTGCAAGTTAGACTTCAGTAAAGATTGTAAACATAGTGCACCCTGTGACCAAAATGGCACGTGCTTGGAAATGGCTTTCAGCCTGATGGCAGAAGCTTGCCTAACTTGTATGATTCCCCCTCAAGTTACAAAAAAGCAAAATGTTGCCAAGATTGTCTTGAATGTTTCATAATTTTTTTCAAAAATGTATTCTTAATGTATGTAACTGACTAGGATGATGACTGTTAAGCGCAGTTGTAGTTGAAGCTGGGGCAATGTGGACATACTGTGAATGATAGTGTTATTCTCACTCATCAACATTTGACATGGCAAGCTGACTTGACATGTTCACGAGCCATTACATTACGCTGGTGTGATTGGCCGCTTCAGTGCTCTGAAAACAGCATGGTCTCTGGTCTTTTGGAGAAACTTCAACATCTGCTGTCTTATAATCAATGTTTCGGGTTAGTGTTCAAGGCAGTTTTGGATAAGGTCATTCACACTTGATTCCTAGTTTAGGTACAACACACTGAGAATATTGGGAAATTGCACCTGGTAGAGAAACAGTATGTGACAAATACTGTAAATGCCTTTATATTCGCGGGCATAAACTTTCACGGATTCGCGAAGAAGACATATTCGCGGGAATAAACTTTCGCGGATTTTAACAAAAGCATTTCAACACAGGAATCGTCAAATATGTTTAATTATAACTTGTTTGTTAATGTGAGATATAACGAAAGATTTATACAGTTCAGTGGCTTGGTTTAGGGAAAGAAAAATAATCGTCTTAAGTTTTTAATCTTTTGAACACTTAGTCTCGCCGGTGAGCCTAAAGATTAAGGATCCCTGGGGTCAGGAAGTCAATCTCCTTAAGATAAACTTAAGGATTAACGGTAAATGGGACAAAAATAAAGAAACACTATTGTTTAATTCACATGCCCAAAACCGCTCTGTATACTTGTTACGTGTGACAGATTTGAGTAAATATACTGGTAATATAAACCAGTTGCCGCTGCCACTGAAATCATTCTTCTCTCACTCAATGAAGTCCATCACGATTGCTTCAAAATTGTCTTTGTGGAAATGGATAAGCACAACGAGCCCTGCCAAGACTCCCGGTCTACCAAATCCACAGAGCAGCCAGTCCATAGAAGAAGACGACATTATTCACTCTGCCAACGATGCTGTAGATTCAGAAATAGCAGAAAATCCCAGGAAAGGAAAGCGTGGAGGGTAGAACAGCTATGATGGTGACATGAGAGTGAAAATTGCCCGAACTGCTGTGGAAATCGGCATAGCACGTGCTGCCCGTAAATTCTCCTCTCAGCTAGGTCGCCCTATTAATGAAAGCACCGTGCGAAGTATGAAGTCTTCATACTTGAAAAAGATGGGGAAAAAAGCCCGGCAGTGTTATCCGACCCCTCCCTAAGGCTACAACTGATCATCCCTTGTTAATTGGACAGAAACTTGACGATATGGTGAAGGACTGGGGAGTGATAAATCGTCGAATTGTTATGGCGGCAGCTGAAGGCATCCTTCTAAAACAGGACAAAACTAAACTTCCACAGTTTGGTGGCACACTTACTATTACAGAGACCTGGGCCCGATCATTACTTAAATGAATGGGATATGTCAAACGAAAGGGGACAAAAGATGTGAAGAAATTACCAGAAGACTTCAGTAAAATTAAGGAATCCCACTGAAGTACAGACGAGTCCACGCTGCGGTATGTGAACGAAGTCATTATCCCTTACTGTAAGAAACAGCGGAAGGCGCTAAAACTGAGACCTACCCAGAAGTGTTTGGCAATATTTGACTTGTTCAGAGCCCACCAGGGTGATGATTTAATAACCAATCTGAGACGAAATCATATTTATTGTGTGTTTGTACCAGCATGCTGCACCGACCAGTCTCCAGATCTCTCCGTCAACAAAGATTTCAAGGATGAACTCAAAAACTGTTTTCAGGCGTTGTATGCTAATGAAGTCATGACCCAGCTTGATTATAGCGATGTCGATACACCGCTGTGTTGAAGCCTATTCATGCCTGCTGGATTATCAAGTGCCATGAGATAAACAGCAAGAGACAGGATTTAATCCAAGCTGGATTTATTAAAGTCGGAGTCCATACAAGTACGTTGTAAATATTTCTCAGCATTTGTGAACTTAATTGTGCCATTAAATTTGTAGTGCTGTGTAGTGTATGATTTACATCACCAGTTTGAAATAAATAATTTTACCAAAATACCTACGTTGTCCTTTATTTTATGCAGCTCAAGTAGAGTGTACGTGCTGTAGTGCAGACTAATACTAGTACATAATATGATATACGTGTATTTAAGAAACGTATGGGTTTTGTATTCGCTAGTTTTTGTTTTTGCGGAAAAGTAAATACCGCGAAATCCTTGAAAGTTAGAAGCACGCGAATAAAAAGGCATTTACAGTACCTAGTATCTCTTCAAGATGAATGTTGCTTCATGTTGGTGGTAGGCCATTTGAAAGTCCTCGCTGATGTCTGTCCTATCTATTTGTATGGCAATATGGTGGCAAGCAGTGCCAGCTTTCACTTACCAGAACTGGATATAGTAGGTGAAAATGAGTGCAATTAGGACTGCCTCTGTGGAGAAAGTGCCTTCGTGGTTGATCAGATTATTAAACACAACAACTCTTAATGTGGCCAAAATGACTAAAATCTTTCAAGTAATTCTAATACAGCAAAACCATTTTGGATTTAAAATGTGACGTCAGTCACGTAAAACAATTGGTACTGAGATCAAGGCAGCTGAAAACTTTACCTGTACAAAGACCTTGGCTAAACATACCTACCTTAGTTCCCGTCACCACCAGCTGCTCATTTATCCCAACTCCCCCCCCCACCCCACCCCCGCATTGGAACTCATATTGTTTCATTTTCTGCAGGAAATTATCACAAGAGATGAAATTATCATAAAATCTAGCAGAATAATGATAATGAAAAATGAAATCAGCTTGCCAGTTTAAATACCACAAAATGCTTACTTTTTACTCATCAAAAGCATTTTGCATTTTCATTCTGCATCAGCTAGGTTAGTTATAAAATTTGCGATATTATTATTCTTTTATATTTTGTCATTTTGATGTTTCAGATAAACTCTGCTGTAAGTCAATATGGTTGATAAAGCTCTACCTGGTGTGATCCGAAAACTTGATGAGGTGGTGGTGAATCGTATTGCAGCAGGGGAGGTAATCCAGCGCCCTGCGAACGCTTTGAAGGAGATGATAGAAAACAGGCACGTATATATACACACTGATCTGTGGTATTGTACCCATATCTTGCTGTGCTGTGGTTTTTAAGTATTGATGCTTTGAAAAACTGTCAAGCATCTTTGTTCTTCGTTTGCTCATGTATATAATAATTTTAAGGTCATTGAAAACCCCAAAATGGATAGAGAAAACAAAAAACGCAAGTACATGTGGCTAACTTGAGTTTTGTTGAAAAGTCTTCGAGACCACGAGTCCATCAAAAAGTGCTTACCTTGTTTTGTCATAAGTCCACGAAAGTACATGTACTTGGGTTTTACATGTCAAACATCAGACTGCATTCTGTTCAAAATGGATGAGTAAATAAGCAACTGAAATAGCAGAGTAGTACCAGTGACGCTTGATGTGGAAGTTTGGACTTAAAAAGGAATGGTATTTGATAGATATTGCTGAGAAACATAGGATAGGTCCTGAACACTTGAATCCTGTGAGATGAAATAGTTACTGAGGTTGTACACCTCTTTATGTGTTGTTTTGTTTCACAGTTTGGATGCTAAGAGCACGAGTATTCAAGTGACGGTGAAACAGGGTGGTTTGAAGCTGTTACAGATCCTTGATACGGGCACAGGAATATGTGTAAGTGAGCCTCGTGGAGCGGGCTAGCTCAGTATCATACTTCTTACAGTGAATGCGTCATTCTATATCTCCGCTTTACATCACGAGCAGAAATTTTACAGAAATTTTAAACAGTGCCAAGGTCACTGGGGCTGTTTGCATGACGCACGATGTCATGTCAGAAAATGTAAAAGCACTGCTGCAGGCTTTGTAAGGAAAATGGATCGAAAAGAGATAGACATGGATAGACATGATGAAAAATGTCTCATTGTCTGAAAAAGTTGTAAAGAGAGTCCGAAAGAAAAAATATGACTGATACAAGATTTGATGCTCATTTTGCAGTATGATATTCTAAATATTTTTGACTTCCTTGTGACTCAATACTTGTATATCACCATTTTATTTTGCTACTGTCAGGAGAGTTTCCTTTCCCTCCCAACTCCTGTCTCAAATTTATTTTGTATTTTTGAGGTGTTGGATATGTTTTCTCGAAAGTACCAATTGAAACTAGCATTTTAATCCGTTGGAAAGGTACATATACCCTGCAGAACAGTGGATTTCGCCCTTCACTGTTCTCACCCACTTTAATACAAACAAAACTTGATTCAGTCAGATTCCTAAGCACCCACTTCTGTATGGGCACATATGATTGGCAAGACACCAACGTCGTCTTGAAAGCTGTCAGGATTGGACAGAAGTAACTATTATCACTTGGGCTGTCACTTCAATGCAGACGGATTTGATAAAATTTGCATTACTGATCCAAGATGTTTCACTGTTGAGCATAAGAGGTAATGGGGCCATCCTTAAAAATATGTTCCCTGGGCCTAACCCGACCAACCTTCGCAAAAATGGCCCTACTCAAACGTTTTGGTTGGTATTTCAGTTAAAGTAGTTTTTTTTACTCCAAGTTAATTTCTTTAAAATCTGTAGGCTATCTCTTCTCAAGAGCCAGAATTAAAAAAGAGAAATTCTCTACCAAGCGACCCTATCTTTTGTCATTGGGTCGGGCTACACCAAATAGTTTTTTAAGGATGGCCTAGAGGGAATGAACAGACATAATGCATGTTTTGTTTTATTCAAGAAATGTTATTTAATCAGGACAGGTTATTTGGTAATTTCTGTAAAATTCATGAACAATACACTGTAGTCATCAAAATCTTATGAATTCTGTTTTCAAAATACATCTAAAGTCTACATCTAACTTTACTGTTAGAACTTGTTGCAGATTTAGGATAGCTCTGAATGCATTTTTTGATGAATATACAGTACTTTTTTATTTCATTTTTCTACTATTTCTTTCTTCAGTTTAAACTTAAATTCACCATTTTAATCTCAGATGAGAAAAAGACATGATAAACACACTTGTTATTTAAATTCACAAATTGTCCAAAATTTAAATTTCATATTATCAAGCTTTTGAAATCTTTTTCCAGAAAGAAGACATGGAGATTGTATGCGAGAGATTTACCACCAGCAAGTTGAAGCAATTTGAGGATCTCAACTCCATAGCAACATATGGTTTTCGTGGAGAGGCATTAGCCAGTATAAGTCATGTGGCCCATGTTACCATAACAACCAAAACTGCACATTCAAAGTGTGCTTTCAGGTATGATTTTGCTGTCATTGAATTTCACAGCCTGTGGCCAGTATGGCAAATGAGCATTCCTGAGGACTCCATGTAAATGTAACGTTGCATGTTTTTGCTGCTGAAATCAAATTTAAAAATTGATTGAAGGCCTTAATAATTATACAGTGAACTGGATGGTTTCTGATTTTTCCCATATTGTATTTCAGTGTTCCCGACGAATCAAGGGTTAAGTTAGTTCTCCCTTGCATTATATCTCATTCCTAAAGGTTGGTCCTCATATTAAAGCTCAACAGCACGCGTAAGTAATATACCACGTGCGTGCAGTATACCATAGGCGTGTAATAAACTAGCGACATGCAATATATTTGTTGTTTTTTGATAAATTGTCTCATTTTTAGTGATAGTGACATTAAGGACCAACTGGTATAGCCCTGTTTTACTGTTTATTTAATTGTTTTATTTATTTATTTATTAGATTGGTGTTTTATGTCGTATCAAGAATAATTCACATCTATGATGGTGGCCAGCATTATAGTGAGAGGAACCCACAATCATCCACAGGTTGATAGCAGACCTTCCCATGTATGGCTGTAGTGGAAGCCAGCATGAACTGGGCTTGAACTCTCAGGGACTGCGTTGGTGGGAGGCCCTTAATTGTTATGTATTCTATGGAAATCCTTAACAATGCATCATATAGTTGTGACAATTTCCCAACTCTCAGACCGGAAGTTGGTGACCAAAGTACAACCAGTGTCAAATAGTTCTAAAGATGATGCAGAGATTTAACATCTCTGGTGTCCAGTTTTGCTACATTTTCTGTTTACAAGGTATTATAGTGAGGAGATGTGAAGTAACAATTTAGTGAAATGAATTTTGTGAGGGCCAGTCGGGTCACAGTGCCAGACCTGTCAGTTTGTGAGGGGTAAATCATTCGGAGGACAAATCTTTATCAGTATATATAAATAAAAAAAATTTTTGAGTGACTTAGCGTCATTTTGATTGTTTCGACACTGTTAGAGATGTGATAGCTTTAGTTTTGTTTTTGTGCTGCGTTCGATCTTCATGGGCCCCATGCCTGCTTGATACTCAGTTGCCCTCTTGGAAAATCATTCCTCATCGAAGATCGTGTATGGGTGTACCATGCTCAATAAATATTGCTTCACTTGCTCAGTATAGAAGATCAATAGAAGTTGAACCATAGTGGATCAATACTTATAGCGGTTTTGTCAAATACCCAGACCCGATCTCAGATTGACAGACTGGAGGTCAGACCGCGCACCTTCTAGGCCAGAGCTGCTGTGCGTGACAGTGCCTTGGTTAAATCAAGTGATGTCAAATTCTAGAATGGTATGGATCCATACCCATGTGTATCTTCTATGAACAATACAGACCTAAAATTAAGTTTAGGTTTGAACTTGTTTTAAACCTGTCAGAAGTCGGTAATAACGAAATGTATCAAAATTTGTTGTTGAAGTAATACTTCATTTTTATGAGGTTTATTTGGGTCATCTGAGGTAAAATGGGGTGTTCTTAACAATTCAAAAGGGGTTGACAGTGTCCGACCACATGCAGCAGGAATCTATAACTGCTGGCTCTGTGTATAGGCTACCATGCCCCACATGAAGCGCAGCTTGTGTAAGAAGTAGAGAAACTATATGTTGGTTGCGTAACATTGACAATTCCCCTGGCCCCATTCATAGGGGAGACATTTATATACGTGTGCTGCTTAAAATGTTAGAGAGTTAGACTATGTCATTTATGGCATATCAGTTATTTATGTACAGATTTCATCTTAGTGGACAAAACAAATGTTTTTCATGACTTTCTGTCATGGAACTAATTTTGTGTTTCTTAATGGTCATGATGGTTCCCATAAACGTGAAACACAGAACGGAAGAGTTGTCGCTTAGGCCAGTACAGGTGAAATGCCCAGCCTGCAGGCAACAATTCAAATGTTCTATCACTAATTTGTATTTGTTTCCCCATAAAGTGATTCTCGAGCCTCCTTGCTTCCACAACAAGCGATCGATGGATAAAAGTGTGAAATTATGATAGATTTATTATGCTGTCTTGATCATAAACAAAGGCCAGGCAACAGAATAAGCAGTAATCTACATGCAAAAAACCTGAGCATTCATCATAGAGTACATTTGAGTGCTGTTAGGCTCCAGTTTTATTTATTATGCAGGGTGTTTTTCATCGATCTGTATTTTTCAGTACTGAAGGACAGGGATACAAATAAGTTCTTGTGGTATTACACCAGTCAAACAAACTGATTACCCAGAGTTGCTTGACATTTTTTATGATATATGTTAACAATAAATCTGTCCACTTATGTTTTCTCTTAGGGGAAAGTATGTGGATAGCAAGTTGAAGGAGCCCTTAAAACCTTGCGCGGGTAACCAGGGAACTCAGATCTCTGTGAGTAGTTATGGTGTATAGTCATGGGTTTTGCTAGCCACTTCCTCTGTCTGGTAACCACAACAGAGAAAGGGGCCTCCGTGGCTCAGATGGTTAGTGTGCTAGTGCAGCGTATTGACCCAGAAGCCTCCCAGGAGAGGTGTGCGGAATGAGAAGGATTCTTCAAGTACATTGGCCAAAGCCTTGAGGGGTAACCAAGCATATTCTATCATGAGGTCAGGAGACATGCGTGTATAAAGTGAGCGCACTTGTCTTTTTAAAGATCAGAACACAGCCTGTTGGCATTCAACAAAGGGAGGGCAATGCCTCAGATGACCACCAAGGGTGAAAGGTTATCCCTCAAAGGCTTCGACCTGTATACTCGAAGAATCCGTCTCATCTTGCACACCTCTCGGAGATGCTGGGATGAGAGGGGGAATTCTTCTTCGTATGGCCTCCACCTTTTCGAGGTAATCAAGCATATTCAAAGACTGACAACATACGAGGGATGAACTTAGATATATTTTTAACAGATAACCTCATCCCAGACACAGTTAATGCATGTAATATTTGACTCCTCTGAGCTGAAACTAGAGACAATACAACAACAAACTTCAGTGTAAGGTTTTTAACTGAAATAGCCGCACCAGACATATTTTTCAAATATCTCATAGAGTGGTGTATGTTTACTACACTGTAAGAAGACTGAAATGCGGCATCTGCAAGGTATTTCACTGGGATGTTGCTCAACATATTGAGGGAAATTGAGCGAACCATTATTGTGTGGTCCAGTGTGGAACTACCCAGATGGCTCTGGCAATCCTGTTGTCTGTTATTTTTGATAGCACAACCTGTAGCAACCTGAAAGGTGGAAAACAGTATATTTTTGTGTTAGCCCATAAATATGCTAAACTATGTGTCATACAAGCCCCAGGGTCTGGGTGCCAAAAAGCATATTGCTACTTTAAAATTCAATCTAGTAGCAAAAGGATCAATATCTGGCTGAGAAAATGCTTTGCAGACACAGTCAAAAATGCTGGGTCTAATCGCACACTCGATATAATCAATGAAGTCCTTTAACAGACCGTCAGCATCCACTTTGTCAACACCTTGATTAAATCTTGAGCTCAGCAGTATGTGACCCTGATCAATGAAATTGTAGATTGATTTTGACAATTTATTGAGGCGAAGCTTAGTTCCGCTGATGTGATTCATGTAACATACTGCAGTTGTACTGTCAGGTACAACTTGTGCATGCTCACCTGAATAAATAGGCATGATAAGTGCTTGTAGATTGAGAAAAATAACCAAAAAAGTTAGAGATAATTAATGTGTTCTAGAGATTCATCTTGCAATCATCGCCCAGTTGGGCCCTTTCGCACTGCAACCCAATCGACTGGCATCAGTGGTTACAGGTACATTCAGTGCCAGAAACCGAATAGGAGAACAGTTTCTACGCCTGATATTGTTAATCCACCTATGTCTCTTTGAGCTGCTGAAGACAGGGTCATTTTAATGTCGTAATTCTGCCAGAACCTTATCCTGTAGTGAAGCACCCCCAGGAGTACTGCACTTAAAGTGTCCCAAGATCGTCTGCGAATATTTGAGTATATTCTGAATGTTTTCTGACAACAGTGACAACTAAATGACACTGAATCAATGATGAATCCGAGAGAGGATATGATCTGGGTTGGGGAATACACAGATTTATCTTGGCTGCAGCTGAAACCCAACTTATGAAAGTGAACCATTATGTTGTCAGTTTGATGTGCACATTCACCATGACATTTATTTATTATCAAGGAGTCATCCCAGGGAAATACCACTAGAGTGGAAATGGAAATAAACTGGTTTAAGTGTTTTAGTGTTGTAGAGCTAATGCCAAAAGGCAAGCAAGTATACTGAAATAGCTTGTTGTCCAAATAAAATGTAAAGATTTGCAATGTCCTATATCAATGGGATACTATGATAGGCATCCTTTAGATCAATAGGTATGAATCAGCTCTAGAGTAACTTGTAAAGTCTCTTGCTTAAAATGATGACATTCACTGAAATGATTTAGATCTCTCAAATCCAGTATCATTCTGTATTTATCATTCTTTACATATTAATTACAATATGTTTTAATTTTTACCGCCGGTGGCATTGCTTTTTGTGCTGGTGGCACTTGGGTCATTCTCTGAGAAGCAGGTTTCGCCACCTCATGCTGGAGTGACATAATCGACACCACATCCTCTGATGATAAGTCACAAGTGCTCGTAGCGCTGTATGACGCACACCACTTCAAGCATGGCTGGTTGTCCTTGTACGTTGTGCATCGTGGCATGCGATTCTTTAAATAAGGCACCGTACACGCCTGACGTGTGATAGATAAAGACAAGTGTGCTGAGGTTTGTAGGGGTTTATGTGGACAGTGGTACGTGACGTGATTTCTGTTGTAATACACACGTCTCCTGGCTGCATGATAGAATATCCTTGGTTTCCCCGAAAAGATGATGGCCATACAAACAACAGTTGAACTTCAGACAAACTTTTTGTTCAGTTTTCGATACATTGGTGGCCAAAAAATAATGAGTTCTCTGATTTTGTTTGAATTGAGTTTCTGAAACGAAATTGGCGAGAAGAAAGCCCTTTTAGTGTAAGGGTTCTCTATCGTATATCACATCCACTGGTGATACACACATAAGACAATAAGGCAGTATTAGTCTTGGCACCCATTTCTCTGAAAATATAAAGGCTAAGCTTACGTAGCTAACTCGTTTAGCTGACAAGCAATTTTGTCTAACCCGTTTCACAGAGAAAATCTTTGGCCATAGCTTTTTGTCTTAGATTATGAAAGCTAATCCGAAATCCGAAGGTGGCTGGGAAGAAACAAATTCATCTTTAAAAGTGTTATGTGCCCAAGTTTTGAAAGTTAATTCATTAAATGGAGAAAAATAGGAATCAGTCAGCTTCTTTTACTGCATTGAATTCTGTTCTAAGGCTTGCAAACCATCAAAATGCATCTGTTTTTGTTGTTTCGCCACAATTATCTGCTGTTGTTGGCCCTTGCATTAAAACTGTGTTGAAATGAAATTGCAGGAAAAATTATCATTTTTGTCATCTGTACATGCAAATTTAATTTACTTCTGTTTCAAAACTAACTCATTCAACCAGTGAGATAACTGCTGAGTGGCCACGTGGCTTGCTATGGTGAGGCGGCTACACTTTTACATTTTTGAAATGGCTTAGTCAATGGTCTTAGATCATCAGAAGGTATGTGGACACAGGCCTCTTATGTCAGAGTTGAAATGCAGATTTCAGGTCTCTTTATTGAGGCATCAGATATGTCTTCACTTTGGAGGAATTTCTCCTTTTTTTGTCAAAAAATCTGTTGGCAAATATTCTGGATGTACAGTAGCATGAAAGTTCTAAAAATGAGTTTTTGAGGTAGTTTCCTGTTTTCCATATCAGTGTCTGCTTCATCACTGTATGGTGTATATTATGTGTGTATTTAAGGTTGAGGATTTATTTTACAACATTCCAACAAGACGGAAGGCATTGAAAAGCCCTGCAGAAGAACACGCCAAAATTGCAGAGGTGGTTAGTAGGTAAGCATTGAATGATTATGGGTTTATGACTTATCAGCAATTTTCCAGGCATATCTTGGCAATGGACATGTATGTGTACACTGTAATGCAACAGAACTCTTACCATTACCAGCACTCATGTGGAGTCTAAGTACATTTCAAGAGTTATCTCGAAGAAAGATGGACGGTCAAAACTTCTGAGGCAAATTTCATTTCATTTCATCACATGCTGGGATGAATATCAGAATATTCATTGAAGAGATGTAAGTGATCAGTATTGTTGATGTATCATGAAAACTTGGACAAACAAATTTATATACTAAGTCAAACTAAGCAGAGGCTAGTTCGTCAGTAGAATGGAACCTGTTTTGTGGGCATACTTCTTTTTTGTGCTTGAAGGTATGCCATTCACAACTCCACTGTGGGATTTACTCTGAAGAAGGTAAGTTGTAGTGCTCACACAGAAATAGTTCAACCTCAGTTATAGAAGTTTTTAACTCCCTTGGTGTACTATGTGTGTTTCATCTGTTCATAATGAAATATAACCATGAGATTTGTCAAATATAATAAAAACACTAATCAAATGAAATTGACCATAAAAAACAGTAATAAATATTAAACAAATTGTCGGTTCAGGTGCTTTCCTATATAATCTCAAATGTATTTTCTCAAATCTGAATAAAAGAATTTTAAGTTGATATTTTTCAACTTAGAAAGCACAGTATCAGTAGCATGTAAGTAGGAAAGCCAAGAAATTCTGTAACCTAACTTTAATCTCATAACAATATTTCCATCCCACTGTCAGCAGTTTTGAGGATTTAAACATAAACCTGTTTGATTTTCAAACATATTCTTAAATCTGTCGTAAATCTTCTGGTCAAACTGAGCCCCCTTTGTACCACGCCTTGAGCAACTGCGATTGACAGGCAAATTTCCAGGACTAGATGAATTTCTCTTAAGTCCTCCACCTCATTCTCAACAGCCTCTTCCATAATGTAAGCTTGTCCTTCATATTTATATATTTTTGGTGGACAATTTTCTTCACTTGTTTCCACTGTCGGAGCGAAGTAAGGCCCACTACATCTGTAGCACCAGGCGTCAACCATCAGGCTGGAGGTATAACACAAGGCATCACCTTGTACCTTGTCAGCATGTACTTATTGTCTTAGCAAGGTATGAGCACTATGTAGTATGGAAGTTGGATAGGGCAGAGGACACCTGCTGGAGATGGCCCACTAGCCTAGCAGCTGTTTTCACTAGCCACACGTAAGCAGACATGCACTCAATCGCCATACACACAAAGAAAATAAACATCACAGAAATACTACCGTGCTGTCAAGAATGACTGTCCCCTTGCTTTTCTTTAATATCATTAAAAGATTATGGTGAACAATTTTGTTTTTATGGTAGCCGAATGGTTGCCTGAATTCAATTTTGCGAAAGCGGTAGGCGAACACATTCAGCTGCTCACTGCAATGTCACATCCCTAGGTGATAATACTTAGGTAAGGTGCTACTCACAAGATCAGTGAGGTCACAGGTTCAAACCTGCTGATTCTGCTATGGCTTGGTGTCAGGAAGTTTATTGGATATGTTGCAAAGGACAGTGAATTACTCTTGGCTTTTGGATCTCCATCATTCTGAAAAGAGAAATGTTTTGTATACATTTTAATAAGAATTGGATAAATAAATGTGAAGAGTTCGTATTATTTAATCGATTCAAAAAAAGGTGCTTGCTTTTGAAATCTTTTGTGGTGTTAATATTTTGTTGGGTGAAAGTGAACATCACAAAATTTGTAATAGGCAAATTTCTGAAAACCACTCATGGCAGGGAGCGTCAAATAATTCTTGTGTCAATGATTATGATAACAAGTCTGACACATTTTGGGATCTGTGCATCTTTTTATTTGTAGCAAGGAGAAAGTGTTGCTGATGTACGAACGCCGCCAAATTCCACAGTTGTGAACAACATCCGTACCATTTATGGTGCTTCAGTGGCAAGGTTAGTAGAAAGTTTGTGCTTCATGGAATGGTATGGACTTCGAGCCAATGGGTATGTTTGATCTGAGTTAAGCAGGCAATGTGTATGAATCTTCACTACAATAGCAATCCTGCTAATAGGCACCCGGACAAGGACATTGTCAGGCATCATGTCCTCTTGTCAGTGGTGACAAAGTTCACATGTATATAATATTGGGAATGTTAAAAATACTACTTGCATTAAACAGGGATTGAAATTTGTCACCCATGCCCCAAAAAGTTATAAGCAGGTCTGCAGAAGTAGAAAGTCAAACTACAGAAACACACAGGGTCCAGTTTCATAGTGTTTTTTTTTTTTTTTTTTTGTATTCCTTGTGTTTTCACATGGATTTTGTTCTCTAGTCTCCAGTCGATGTAGATGGGCTTGGGATGTTACTTTAAAATTCTGACTTTGATCGCAACCCTGAGTCCATCACCCGTACTCAAAAATATTGCTGCAGATCTCCGAACTCAAAGACGATGGACGCAAATGGCAACTGCTTTGCCCATTCCTTTATCATTTTCGAGCTGAATCTCGCATCCTACCTTCTTTATTTATTACCTTCACCGATGAAACTAATTATCTCACAGCCTTGTCGTTATACTAGCTGTGAGAACTTCAGACATGTCAAACATCTCACGACTGACAGCCATTATGAAAAGTCTCGCAACCTACTCTTGGTCCTGAAATTTAATGGAGTTCTAGCATCGAAAATATCTCAACACCTAAGTTGTTTTCATAGCTGTTTGTAGGTTCCCCTTTGATCTTCATGATACAACTGAGATTGGCAGAAAAATTATTTGTTTTTGCCAATTTTTGAATACAGGTTAGTTTGCGTGACACGTGCAAGGACCTCATCAAGAGCAGTTCCTTTGACTTCGGATTTCAGAGATCTGTGGCAATTTTGTGGAGTACTGGTGATGGACTTAGGGTTGCAATGAATATCAGAATTTTAAAATACCACCCTGTGTGTGTCTTGATCTGGGTTGTGATGATTGTCAGAATTTTAAAATAACACCATCTAGATGGACTAGTAAGTTTCCTGGTCAATCTGAACCCCCTTTGTAGCATGCTTTGAGCAACTGTGATTGACAGGCAAATTTACTGGACTAGAAGAAGTCCTCTGTCTCATTCTCAAACACCTTCTTCCACAACATAAGCTTCACTTGTTTCAACTGCCCAAGCAATGTAAGCTCCACCATTAACCCCTTTAGCATATGCTCGGAGGTATGCGCAGTGCATTGTTTTGGCTGGCAAGGAATGGCAGCAATATCCAGAAGTCTTTTTTTACCATTGTCGAGGCAACTTTGCATCAAAATAATGTTTCTGTCCACTGTGACGTTACAATTGAGACCAACGCCATAGCACAACAGTGGACTCAAACAACATCATACTTCTTGGTTGTTATCCTGAACTGGTCTATTACAGCTGTAACAGCAGGTGTCAGCCGTCAAGTGGTATATAGGCTGGTGTAATGTACTTATATACTCGCCAGTTTTTGAAAGAAAATAATTTATTAGCAAGGCAAAGGATAAGACACATTATGCAAGACATCCATTGATCTTTAGACTGAGTTTTCTCCCTTAGTCCACAAGTCCTGGTTATACAAGGCTGCTGTGCTAACTTCTGATAGCGCTAGCATGACTAGGGCGTGTGGTTACGAATTCTTTTTGAAATTCATTGTCTGAAGCCAATTTTTAGCTTACTGGTTGAAGACCAGAAGAGGCTATGTAGTAGAAAGTTGTCCGGCATCCGTCTGTCTGTCTGTCTGGCATCTGAACTTCTTCTTCAAAATTCTACTCCTACAGTTTTTATCCAATTTCAATGAAACTTGAATCAAGTGTAGACGTCATCAGGGTTCATAATTTGTAGTATCAATTTTCCATTTCAATGATCAGTTGTCTGTCTGATTATACAGAATATGTGAACATTTTAAAATTGCATGTTATCAGTTTCCCATTTCGATGATTGGTAGTCTGTCTCTCTGTTTGTCCTGTATGTGTTAACATACATGTATGTTTCAAAATGCTACTCCTCCTACAGTTCTTGTCCGATTTCAATGAAACTTTCTTAAAGTGTGGACTACATCAAGATACATAATTTGTAGTATCTATATTCCATTTCGAGGATTGGTTGTCCCTGTCTCTGTTCATTCGGTATGTTCAGATACATGTATCTTTCAACATGCTATTCCTCCCCCAGTTTTTGACTGATTTCAAGGAAAGTTGGTTTAAAGGAAGAGGCAGCAAATAATGAGCATTACTGTTACAAGTTGTAAAAGCTGCTCTGTATTCGTGCTCCAAGTGCAAAACTTTCACATGATTGTTGTTTTCTGTTTAAAAAATTAAATAATTTGTGTGTCTGGGTGGTTTTGCAAAAGCAGCCATATTCAGGGCTATGGTCAATGAGTATAACGTACCCAGAGGACCACTACTCTCTTCAAACTCCTCACAACGTTATTTTGCAGAAATGCTGTAAACATGTGGCAAAAAAAAAAAATAATTGGAGGGGCTGACTGTTTGAGGATGAGGCTGCAGGCGGAGTTCTCAAACAGTAGGCCCAGCCATTTTTCTTGCATATACCTGTGGCATTTTTTCTCAAAAATATCTTTTTTATTTCCTTACAAATACATCAGAAATGATAGGGAAAACATTGATGTGTCAATATTTTTAACCTGCTTTTTTGGTAAAATAATGGAGCTATAACGCCTTCAACTTTGTCATGTTGTGCCAGTCAAGCATTTTCTGGATGCATCATTCTGTTGAAAGCACAACCATGACAACAGGGGCCACAGGCGATCACAGAAAAAGATACGATTTTATGAAGTCCAACCTGAAAGCGTGAAACTTTATCTTTCTTTCTCTCAACCTCGTAGACTGGATACGTCTGAAAAGGTCACATAATATTGTTTTTTTTTTGTGTGTGTGTGAATCTTGGCGTTAAACTAGATACGTTGTACTTTTAATTTTATAGAGAAATAGGATATGTTTGACAACTACCTGATGAACCTTTATTTGGACGAGTCTAAGTGTCATATGGAACGCTCTCTAGGTTATTGCCTGCAAGAGAAAGTTGTTTGGGGCAAGACACGGTCTGTGCTTTCTGGGTTAAACATTTTAATGATGTGATGGAATGTTATTTTAAAGACAGACAAAAAGTGGAAAATTTAAAAATTTACTATTAGTCAAATGAAATAAGTTTAATGTCAAATGTCCCCTCCTTAATATTAATTTAAGTACCTGTGATTAGTTAGATCACTAGAAAACCACTGTGGTATTAACATTTGTTTGCATTGAGAAACAAAGCTATGGTGCGTCCTGTACATCGCCGACTTTTCAGGGACCCTATGTAAAGAGCTTCTTGATTGGCTGATGGGGGCATGGCCTCAAACAATGGCTGCTTTGAAATGGAAGGCATGTTTTCTATATAACAGATCAGTTTAAATGTGTTTTACCTGCAACAGACATGACAGAAAATTTTGAATTTTATATCATTAATAAGCAAATTTCTCGGACTTTCTTTTAATACCACATGTTGTTGAATTCCTGCCCCTTTCTTTAAGTGTAGACTGTATCAAGGTCCATAAATTGTAGTACCAGTTTTCCATTCCGATGATCTGTTGTAATTTTTGAAAACATTTCTTTCAAAATGCTACTTGTTACTGTTACAGTTTTTGTATGGTTTCAAGAAAACTTGGTACAAGTGAATCAAGAAACATTTTTCGTAGTATTGATTTGCATAATTGATTGTCCATTGTCCGTTATACATACATAATATTGTAATTGACCAGTAGAGCTGCTGTCTCATCAGAGACTTTATTTAGTTTTTGCTATTAATTTACCTTATACATGTAATTTATAAAATACATGCATCTGCAACATGTCAAATTTATCATTGGTTATATTTTAGGAAACATTTGGCAGGAAATTGATTATCGTAAATGTAGCCAAAGTTTTGCTTCTATCTTAGAGTGGCACTGATAAATTACCTTTCACTAAATGTCAGCCTTGGTGCTGTTCAAGTAAAGTAGGTAAAATTTATAATGAGGATGGTTTTATAAGTTTTTCAAACGTTAGAATCATGTTAAAACTGTAAATAGTATTGGTACAAGCCTTGAAGGACAAAAATGTTAGATATTCTTGGTAAAGAGATAAAATTTGATTTGATTTGATAAGCCATTGAGGAATTTTTACCAAAAACCTCAGGTATCGCCTCTTCAGTTACCACTCACCTCAGTGTTAAGGTGCATAACTTCATCGGTTGGAAAAGCTTAATGGTTTACTCTGGGCACTCCAGCTTCCTGTACTGTAAACCTGACCGACATCAAGTTATGCAAGAACTCTTGAGCACAATGCTCTATTCCCAATCAATCAATCAATCAATCAATCAATCAGTCTGATGGCACACTTGTGATGTGCTAGTCTAAGCCAGAGCTTTGTGCCATATAGCTGTGAGTGACATTTGGGCAACAAATTACACACTCACACATTAGTTGAATAGCAGTTGTCTTATAACAGTATTGCGAGAAATTTATTCATTAACTTGCCTATTGCCTAATGGCATAAAGTTTCGTCCGTGACAAAACTGTTCATATTTCCTCTGTCTGGAAGACGTGTTGACTCTAAAATGTTTTTTTTTTAGGTTTGTTTAGAAGGTAGGATGATATCCTACAGGAGAAAGGCAAGTTTCAACTCCATAAGTAGCATTTTATGGCATTTAATGTGTCTTTAAAAATGTGCATTTTTGGTCAAAAGTTTAGGTCATTTACAGTAATTAAATTCCACCTATTACCTTTATGTCAACCCTTAAATTTTTCCACCAAAGTATAAGAAAAATTGGTGAGCATTGCACCATAAATAGCAATCAATAAATCAGTATGTGTAACAAACACAGTGAGGCGCACTGCAGGTACAGTAGTTTAATCAAGTACCACAGTTAAGTCAGCTGTTATTTGTACAATGTTAGCAATTCCGTATCACATTAACAAGTAGGCACATGTCAAGATATGTGGATATATTAAATAATTTAAATAGACCATGATTCATATCTCTTTATTAAACAATAATTCTCTTATTAAGCAATAATTAATATGAACAAACCATGATATATTACAGGATATATAAGCTCTTATTGAACCGAATAATTGATACGAACAGACTATAATATATTTTACCAGTATGCAATTTACAGGTGTTATTAACAGTTATCGACAGAACAATATGAGCAAATCATGATATGTATTATTCACAGGCTCTTGTTGAATAAACAACTCTTTTTGACCTGAAATTTCACCCATGACCATAAATTACTCAATGACAAGCCCTTTGCAGTATTTATTCCCTGTTATAAATATGTGCAAAACAACTGTGCAGTTGTCATCTTTTTGGACATATTTACAAATGTTGGCACATATGTTTAAAAGTTACACATGTGGAATGTTTTGTACATAAATATTAAACCAAATTTGTACACAAGATTTCAACATATGTACAAAACAGTTGCACATCCATATGAAGGCATTTTACATTTGTAAACGTGGGTTTCCCCCTTGGTCTGCCTGATTTCCTTCCACCATAATGCTAGGCGCCTTTGTACAAGGGAAATATTCTTGAGTATGGTGGAAAACACCAATCAGAGAAATAAATAAAAACATATGTACAAAAAAGATTTATTTTACATTTGTACAAAAGAATTAAATATGGGTACCATTCTTTTGCACATACTATCACATGTACACACAATTCTTTTGCACAAATATGTAAAAGAATAAGTGTCAAAGGGGTTGTCTTAAGTTACACATTTTGTTTGATCATGAGCCAGTGATTTTAGAAAGGAGCTTTGAGGTTATTTGGATGGTAGGATTATATCCATCTGGGAATTTAAATCTCAGCACATTTAAGTATTGTATGTTGAAATTTAGTTCCCTGTAAAATGCTAATATAGGTTAAATGCAGTAACTGTGTTAGTAAATAATGATTTATTATGTACAAGCTGTTTGCAAACAAGTTTTAAAAACACTGTCACAGCCAACATTGTTACTACCTTAAAATGTGGAAAGTCCTTTGTTTGATTTGTGCTTTACACCAATCTTAAGTGAATATTTCACTCAAGTGATGGATGCCAACATTATGGTGTCGGGGAACTGCGCAGAACGTGGGGGAAACCCATGATACTTGGCACATTGCTGGTTGACCTTCTCACGAACAACTGGAGAGAAGGCAAACACGAGATGAACTTGAAGTCACGCCAGCTGCATTGGTGAGAGGCTCATCGGTCGGTGCTATGATGCTAATCACTTTGGTGCACGGAGCCTCCTCCCCCCTTCTTTTTTTATTGCTCTTAACAGTTCATGAAAGGTCATTACCTTTAACAGAGAAGATTATCCGAGTTTATAACTTATTGGATGACCTCATAATACAGAAATTTGTGAGATGATGTACTGCAGAAATGAGCAGAACTTCCACACTTTTTTTATATTATGTAGCAAACTTTTTGCAAATGAAATCTTTGTCTCATGCATTGAAGTGATGGATGTATCCACCTCATCCAGTGTCCCACCTTCACTTCTCCTGGGGTTATTTTTCAATGTCCTCGGGTACTTTTTTCCATGCAGTGGTGACTTAATGAGTACCAAACTGACTTGACTGTCATTCCTTTACAATGAGTGAGCACCACATGACCAGTTTGCCCACTAAACATCATTGCAAAGGATTACACAAAGACCGCACATCTTAGTCCAGAATCATTTAAGGAAATGTTGACGTCACAAGATATTGAACATTTCTAACTACTGCAAATCTTTAACATTTTCAACCAGTAAATCATTTTTTCCCTTAGAATTTATGCATACAATGAACCTCAAAATGATGCTGAAAATGATTTGTTTGTGTGATGTGAGCTTCGTAAACCTGTACTAGTTATTTCTGTACACCCCCATGGTTCTGTCAGAATGCTTCAAAATGTTTGTTGCAGAGGTGGTTGAAAAGTTTGAAGAATTAGGGTGGTGTGATAATCGGCTTAACCTGCTTGCGACAGTATTGCTAATGACTGATCAAATGCCTGTTCTTGATTGACAGTTCGGATAGATCAGTTTTGACAAACAGGACATAATGTTGTAGCCGTTTTTAAGTGGTTAGCTTTAACACTTGATTTTTACATCATGCATTGACCTAACTGCCTGTATGGGGAAGAAATTGCTTTTGGAAACCCAAGTCAGATGTGTAAAAGTTAAGAGGGATCAGAGAATGCTAGACCCTAAAGTTTTGTTAGTGTATATCAGAGAACCATGTTTATAAGCACTGTATCTATGGTAAATGACTTACAGTTTACAGGCTACATGCTCATGATATGTACTGGAGGTCACCAAAATCAAAGAAGAAAAATGTAGAGCATCTGTACATCTGTATTCATAGTCTTACTGACTACTGAAATGCAGAAAGAAGACATGAAGTAAATTTTTCCTCCATGCTCTTCATACAAGTCTTGAGGAAAGGGATATAACTGTGTGGGCATTTTTCTCTATCTTATCAGAAAATTTTACATCCCTTTGGCCGTCTCTCCCACCCCCCCGCCCCCCGATGTATGTAGAGATTCACTTCTTCGTGATATGTATGGGGGTTTGTGTGTCTGTTTGATGTGGGTAAACTTTCTGAGATTGTTGCATTGATTTGGCATTACAGGCACAAAGCAGTTGACAGTGCACATTAGGGTGGCATGAAGCAATGCATTATAAACCCTACAAATTCTGTATTAGCTGTACAGTGAATGCAAATCCTATACAGATAGCACTATAGAATGCAAATGCTGTGGTGATGGCACTCCAGCTAGAATACAAATTCTTTATTAGCTGTACAGCGTATGTAAATCGTATAGTGTTAGCACTATAGATTGCAAATCCTGTGGTGATGGTGCTGCAGCTAGATTCTATATTTGTTGTACAATGAATGCAAACGCTGTGGTGATTTGTACAGCAGGTGTGGTGATGGCACTGCAGCTAAAATATAGGTGCGGTATTTATTGCACAGTGAATACAAAACTTGTGGTGATTTGTACAGGAGAATGTAAATATTAGGTCACTTCCACAAAGTGTGCCACTTTGTATTGGAAAGTCAGAGTAGCTATACATGCTACATGCATAGCAACACCTGCACATACCAGATATAACATGCAACAGCATATTGGAAGCATTTGGGGGATTTAACACCGAAATATCTAAAGAACGTTACTTGACATGATTGTTTAGAAATATACTTCCTAACCTACGTCGATCTTTCAGAAAGAAATTTTCCTGGCCGAATCTGTCATAGGCATATGAGGACATTAATTGTCACTGTGAACTATGTATACCTTATTTTTCTTATCGTAATTGTCACAGTGTGTATATCAGTACAAGGAAAATACTAATTTTTAAAACGTGCTGTGTTCTCTTAAGTCTAACAGGAAGATGTGTATTCAACTGTACTCAACTGTACTTACAGTGGTCAAATAACTACCTGCCAAAACAGCGAAGCAGAACATTACTGCCGAATATGAGGTTATGGGCAAGTGGCCTGTACTGATATATAGCAGAATGGAAATCATGTAATTGAACAACAAAGTAGAGATTCTGTGTTCGTTTACAGTGAATTCCAGTCCTATGTTGATAGTACAGCAGGACGCAAATCCTGTACAAGTGGTGCACCAGAGTATACATTTTGTATTGGTTCCACAGTGAATGCAAGTCCTGTGTTGATGGTTCTGTAGAATACAAATTCCTGTGTTGGTTGCACAGCACAATACATACTTCATGTTGGTGGCACCATAGATGGCAAATACCTTACTGATTGCACAGCAGAATACACACATTTTTGCGAAGTAAATTCTGATCCTTTGTTAATGGTACAACAGAATGGAAATCCTGTTAGGGTGCTGCCAGAACCACTAATTCCTCATTAAAAACAGAATAGTAGTAAGTCCTGTAGTATTGGTACATGTACAAAATGATGCAAATTATCTATTTAAGATGCAACAGAAGTCAGTTCTCTACTTCGTAAGTTTGAGTACAAATCATGTCTTCATGATAGAACAGGTATGCAGTAAAAGTAAAAGTAAAAGTAAATTGTATAATGATTGTGAAACATCACATAAATTTTGAAATCGTGACGCAGAAATTGCAAATTCCGTATTGCTATTATAGCAGAGTGCATATCCCCTATATTAACATTATTGATCCCACAGATCATGCAAAATGCAATCTGTGCCTGTATTGCCCAGTGTGTGAGTCCTAATGGTATGCCGCAGAATGCTATTAACACAGTGCAAGCCCTGTATCCATGTTGCAGTAGAATGCATATCTTGTATTCTTTCTGCAATAGAATACAATTCTGTACTGATTGTGTGGTAGAATGCAAATTCTTTATTGCTTGGGCAATAGAATGCAAACCCTGTCTTTCATAAGTAGAACACAGTGTAAAGCCAGCATTAAAATCAAGCAAAAACAGCGAAAATCCAGTATTGATATGTAGTACGAAGGAATTCTGTTAAGTCTGTATAATCTTTGTACAGAAGCTTGCAAATCATTATTCTGTAGTAGAGATCTGAATGAACCCTCTGTATTGATGGTATAGGTTTGACAAGTCCACGATTATCCAGTACCTGTAGTAGACAGAGTAGAATCATGTAAATTTGAACTTGATGGCACACAGTTTTGTAAAGCCGTTGTTGATGCTGCATCCAAATCCAAATCCAGTGCTGATGGTTGATTGAGTCAAATCATGTATGAAGTCCAAACTTGATCGCACACAATGTCATAAATTCATTGTTGATGCTACATCAAAATCCAAATTCAGTGTGTGAACTCCAAACTTGATGGTACACAGTTTTGTAGGTCGTCTGTTGTTGTTATATCAAAATCAAAATCCAGTACAGATGGTAGTGGTAGTCAAATCAGATGTTAAAGCCCAAACTTGATGGTACACAAGGTTGAAGATTCAGTAGTGATGGTACAGCAAAATCCTAATCTAGTTTTGATGGAAGAGTGAAAGGTTAATCCTGAACTGATGATTTATAGCTCCAAATATATTCTGCATTTATTGTCCAGAAGAATATCAATAATTCTATATTCATGGCAAAGCAAAAAAGTAAATCCTGTATTTGCTGTTCTGTTGATTTATTGGTTGATGGGAATGTAAAATTCCATTATTGAGGGTAAAGCAATATTATAACCCTTTTTCGATGACAGAATGTCAATTCTGTGATGGAGGTAGATGGAATTACTTGTTGGTGATCCTGTCTTCATGTTACAACAGAATGTTTAAGTATTGTCCAGATGGTGACAGCAAAGTAATTCTTTGCAAGTTTTACCTTGACTATGCATGGTATATCCAGCAGTAAACTTGCAGGGGTGGCTCTCATGATTATTTGTGGGACAGTTTGGGGAATATATGTATGTATACTGTATGTATGTGTGTGTATATATATATATATATATAGGCTAGCCCTGTAAAGGCCTGGTGATCACACAGAGGTCGTACAATGACACCATGGGCGTCCATTGCTGCTTAGAATGCACCCTGCAGCATGTGGGGACGGTTGTCGTTTGGCAGGATGAGCTATGTATGAGCTATGTCCTTCTTCTTTCCTGTAGCACCTTGACTTACACAAACTGTCGAAGTCTGCGGATGAGTTGTGGCACAAGGGACGGTGTGAGTTGCCGAAGTCTTCCTGCTTGGTGTAGCATTGAACACAAACGCCATTGGCTTTTTTGCCAGATTGGATTGGTTTGCCCTTTATGGCTGTTTGCTGGCTGGCTACGCCTTGTAGTAGAACCATCTGGTCCTGCAGATATTTGCTGTTGGAAAACATTCTGTCTGCGTTTGGCTTCCGCAGCACTATTCGGCGCCCTGGAAACACAAAGCGACAGGACTCCTGTCGTGATGCTCGGCTGTCCTGCCCATTGACAAGATAACCACGCTCCATGTTTGAGGTCATGGAGGTAAAATCCTTGTTGTAACGGAAACTAGACGTGTACCTCTTTTCGCCCTTCTCACAGGCACATGAGCAGTGAAGGCAGTGTAGGAAGAGGCACCTGTAGCCCTGTTGCATTTCACGTAAGCGAAAAGCATAGATAATGGGATCGAGCAGTGAGTTGAGGAGATACAGGTGGTTGAGATATTTGTTCACTTGAAAAAGGGAGGCGATCATGGTTCTTATGCGAGACTCGTCTTTGGACACTTGGATGACCATCATGACCTGAAAGAAACACGTGGGCAGCCAACAGATCACAAAGGTCACTATAATTAACAAGGTTGTCTGGATTGCCTTTTGGTTCTTGATATAGCCCTGCCGTATGTTGGACATTTGACTGTTGACATGGCACACCTCGCAGCAGATGCGCAGATAGATGAAGACGATCGTCAACGCGGCAATAAGAGCCATCGCCCACGTCGTATACTCTGAGTGGTAATTGTCGGAGTTCGTGATGAACTCGCAGTAGTTGAAGGCCCAAGTCTTCTTGTAAGAGTTCACTCCTGTCAGGAATCCCGAAAACCCGCCACAGAATGACACAATCCACATCCCAATAATGATGCCGACCCACTGGCGCTTAGAACTCTGGGTAAGGTAGATGAGCGGTTTGATAACAGCCATGTAGTGGTCAACGGCCATTGCCATGATGTTCAGAATAGAAATCTGTGTCGCCGTCTGGTGGAGAGCAAAAATGAATGCGATCATACATGCAGAGGATTGTCTTTCCTGCGCCGTGTAGAGTCCGAAGGGGAGAACCGGGTTGAAGAGCATGTTGAAGAGGTTAAGCAGAAGACTGACACTGACCAGTAAGTCTGCAGCATTAAGGCTAATGATGAGGCGGATGTGAGTGGTTTTGGTTCGTTTGATGTGGTTGATTGCAGCTATGGACATGAGGTTGGCCAGGAATGTGGCGAAACTCAAAATCAAGCTCACAATGAAGTGAGGCTGGTGGAAGAAGTAAACCACGCGATCATGCAAATTGTCATTCCAACGTGTAGGGGTGAAATTACCTGTAACGTTCAAAGGTTCATCGACCTGTAAGAAGGTAAAAGACACATTCGGAGCATCTGCAGAGCCCTCAGTGAAGTTGACCAAGCTTATGGGTCTGGTATACATGGCTGGTCGCTGTAAACCTCATGGGTTATTTCCCTTCCTTCTGGTAGATGGGTCAAAAGCTCCTGGGGACAGTCATCATTTCTGCAATTTGAGAAAGAAAACATTACTCATGGCAGTCACATGTGGAAATAAAGGCCTACTACTAATGTTAATTAATCTGCTGCTTGTCATTATGTCTGTATGTTTATTCACTGTTTTGGGGCAATTAATTGTTCTTTGTTTTAATTACTAGACCAATTCATTAGTCCTACTCAGTTTTAGGTTATCTCCAAGAGAAACCCATTACCATGTGTAGCAGTTACATGTCTATGTTTGATGCAAAACATTTTCAGTCATACTATGGGAATATAGTATTGAGGTTCACCTTTTAAGCCCTCTTTTAACCTTTTAAAAGGTCTTTTTGAAAAGGTCTTTTTTTTACTTGGTTTCCTGTTCAACACTGATTGTCTGCATATCCACCACAGCTGACATAAATTGAATTAAAAAGTAAATGAATTCGTTTCCTGACCCCACTGACAAAGCAGCGTTGAGCCTCGATCTCCACCTTGCCTGAATATCCAGTCATAGTGAGTACGTGGATCCTGCTGTTATTGAAAATAGGGAAGTTTGTGTATCTTTAATATACAGTGAAGTGATGCTTTAATGAATGGTTTAATCTATGTACATTGGAAACCTTATACTTGACTTTTTTTTTAATGCTTATTTGGGAATGTCTACCAGCAACCTGCAGATTGTAATTATGGGATTCCTGCAGAATCTGCTCAGTTTCCCCCATCCTTGTGCCAGCTGCTATCATATAAGCGAAATATTCTTGCGTGCCGCTCAAATGAACTTGTAATTATGGTGGAGTAGGACTTCAAGAAGGACAGATGGCTACTGAAACTTTTTATTTTTGTGATGTATGACAACTGAGATATGGTAGTTAAAAGTAAGCGAAAACTCCCATTTAGGGAAACCGATTTGCCCTCCATGCTGTCAATTATATAATTCTACCACCCAAGAAGGAATCTGTTTCCACTGTAATGTCACCCATTCCTAGTTTACTATTTTGCCATATAGAAGTAGTGTTAATTCTGCTGTTTTCCTTCTCATTACGAAACAATTCTGATGTACTTCACAGCTATTTTCAACGAGAAAGTGAAAGTGGAATACATCTGGGGGTTTTCCCCAAGGTTGTAATAATAAAGGGGGCTGTGCTTCTTGTACTGAAGAGCTTAAGATATAAGATACGGATGACGCGACATCGTGTTTGCAGTTTACCTAAAATGGCCCATCCCATGGCCTCATAAAAATTCCAGACTAAAAGGAGATTTATAACGTTACCAAGCACGTCATAAAGATATGCCTACATCCATTTAGGTCAGTATGAACCCTCGTGAAATAAATTTGGTTGTATTTTTTTTTGCCTTTTAAGAACAAGAAATAAAACAGCAAATATATTTAAATGTATTGAAACTGTTCACTTCAGCTTACATGCCTCCATCTGCTGCCAGGCTGGCTCAAGCTTGTCAGTTACATCATCATGCATGTAATAATTAATAAAGGTTAATCTTGCCTCTCGAAGATAAAATACGACACACCCTGACCTGTCTTAGCAAACCTGCAATAACCTTGCATGTAGTTACTTTGTGACAGGAGTTTAATGCTTAGTTTTAGACAAGTGCAGATGTCTTCTGTGTATATAATTCAATTACCATACAGTGATCACCTGATCCTTCATTAACAGGATGTAGGCTTATGTTTAATGGTGCCTGCTTGCTGTGTTTGTCTTGAAGTCCCTTGACCATACAGTGGCTGCAGAAGAAGGCTGCTCACATGAGGTTTGCATTCAGATGGACTGCCACTCAGCGGCCAGTGGGTTGTGTGTCAAGTATACTGATGAATGCAGCACACTTTGGTCTCTGCCGATATAGGTCTGTTATTTTGCGTGCAGTACTGAAAAAAACAAAAACAAACTGTTCTTTCAGTGTTGACTATCAGCACAGTATATGGCTCTTAAGCTAGTACTTTCATTGTGCTGAAAAGTTTTAATGGCCTTAAAAAAGTCTCTTGGGATTTTGAGATACTCAAGTCCTTGATTTGTCCATATTAAATGTTATATTAGTTTCATGTTTGAAATGGAACAAGGAGTAATTAAAACACCATGATAGAATCCATTTTGTTTCAACATTAATGGCTATGCTTTATGAAATGAGTGGTCTTGGAAAATGCTGTTAAACATTGCATGGCTCAGTAAACGTTGATACCCTTGAACATATAGAAAAACATTTCAAAGCTTTTCATACATGTACATATGAATCCTGCATTGATCTGTATATACTCATCAGACAGTGTTATAAATCGGCTAATAGACTTTTTTTCATACCTAAGAGAAGGTTTTGATGTATATAAGCTGGCTGTGAGGATCCTGCTGTTCTGTGGCTGCAGCTTAATTGCGATGCACAGGATTTATGTGAGAGTAGTCTTGAGTAGGGCAAATGGCAAAAATTTTGCCCCTCAAAAATGCATTTTTAGTTTCAAATAAATGTCATGAAATATTACTCTATTGGTCATGAGAGTTACATCCTACCTTTCAAAAATAATCTCAAAACAGTGTTATGTTATGATCATTAAAATTTTCAGAATCGTGCAAAAGGAGCAAATTGGTCATCAGGACAAAAATTTTTGGTGCTTTACAGTAGTTGTGATGTACTTAATGCCATTTACTTGGATAACCTGTCCCAATTTAGCTGGCTGAAGACCAAACTGGGAACAGGAAATAGCAATTAATGTCCATCAACAAAGATGACAGAAATCAATTTGTGGAGGATATTTTTGGCTGTTGTGGAAGGAATTACAATGCCATTTTCTTTCATTTCTGATTTTTCATGCACTATTTTCCACTTCTTAAAGATTTTTATGAAAAAAAATATCAGGGTTTTCAACACTTTTGGAACTTTTGAAAGTCTAAATGATCACCATGATTGTGTGCAGAGAAAAAATCAAAGAATATTGAAAATCTGTGGGGCTCTCTCAGCTTAAAGTGGCCAGGAAACAATTTTATGTCCAAGATTTGCAGGAACTTATTTTGTTTTTGACCTAAAGGGAAATTCAAACTTTTAAGATAACAGCTTCATCCTTTAGACTTCTTTCCACATGTAGTGGTGCAAAGTAAGAGTTCTAAATTCAGATTGTATTTTGGAACAATGGTCAGGTGATGTTTTTGCAAAGGGGAACTGTCTTAACTGCAAGAAATCCTAATCAGTCAGTGTAATTTTTGCGTCAGTCCTCCTTTTTAAATCAAATGATTTACTTATTTATTTTTCTATCAGGCATGTGATCATCATTTGCAGAAGACTAGAGGTGGAATCTGCACATTTTAGTGAAGTCATACTTCACAGTGTCTTGATTATGTCAAGTATACATTTGCTTTAGTTGCACCTAAATTTTGTTTCAGGAGTGCCAAGGGGTGGAAGTTATATTAACATCATGTATCAGAATCGAAAACCTATAAGTATCCAACTTTCTACACTGACACTGCTATAATTCGGAACGCACATAAGCCGAATTCTGGCGACGTTAGATCACGGCATAATGACAACTGCACTAAAAGGGCTTCAGCGAGGGGCTGCGTCAGCTCATCACTTGCAGATATTAGATGCTGTGATGGTTACATGAAGAGGCCATGTTCCATGACATATGCATCATCATTTCACAGTTTTGTAAACTATTATATGATATAAAAACCAATCCAATCACCACAAACAACCCGAGCTGCTCTGTCATCACCACTCCCACCATGTGGTAATGAATTTGTTTATTGATTATGCAGCAGCAGGTTTTATTACACAAACCGATTTGGTCATAGTGTTTAAAAAGAGAGTTCACTCAGTGAAGCCTTGGTATTTTTTTGACAACCGATTCCCTACAGCATACATCTGTATGCAGGTAGAACCATTCAGCTGCTTGACAGCGCTGCACTCCTATCAATAACCTTGTCATTGTTGTGATGGGTAGACATTGATTTTTGTTGATACATGCGCAGGATAGGTTCATAATGATGGAACAATAGTTGTGCCAGCTAACATGTACACTATGACCTGAAGGGAATGGGGTGGAATTGGATGAGTGATTGGTTTGTGTGGACATGAATTTCTTGGCCCGAAGGCTGTTACAAGCCAACATGTCATAATTCATAACAACTTGGGAATTTAATTGCATACTTCATGTCTGTTAATAGCTTAGATGTCATAATTCATGCAACTTAATTTAACTGTTTACCTATTTTATCATGTTAGTGCTTAATTAGTCAGGTTGCCATTATTCCAACAGCTTATAATAAGAATTCAGCTGTTTGAATATGTGGCATTACTAAACAGATAGTCATAACTCAAACGGCTTAAGAATTTAACTGTTTACCGATGTGGTAGTACTAGTCATATAATTGGATAATGAGAAGCAGAGAAAATATTTCCTAATTAAGGCTCTGACACTTATGAAATAGTTCGAGGATTATGGTTGATGCCTTGCAGTTGCTGACAGCAATACCAGACATAAGTTGAGCAACACAAGGAATTTTTTTTAATGTATTTGATTTAAGTTTTACATCATACTCAAGAATATTTTGCTTATGCAACCTTGGCCAGCATTATGGTGGGTAGAAATTTTGTTGAGCCTGGGAGAAACCAACTACCATCTGCATTTTGCTGGCAGACCTTCCCACATTCTGGATAAGAAATTTTAAAGATTGACCTGCTTTCATTGTTGTAAGGTGCTATGGCTGCAGAAAGTGGTCTGCAGTGTTCTCTTGTGTGGTCTTGTGTGGTCTTGTGTGAAGTTTACTGGAAATTGCATTTATCACTTAACCACAATGTTATGTAGTGACTCAAGCTATGACAGATTTTTTTATGTAACTAGTTATATAACACTTTCAGTACTTTCAATTGGTTGAATGCATGAGATCGATATTAATACCCGTGATGTAAATAAATGTGTGCGTAACGCATGTGACGAGGCTAGTGGAACTTCTTTCTTACTATGAAATTGTAAAAATCCCATGAAATCATATCCTACTGATAAAGCTCTGGCCACCAAAACATACAATTCATCAATACTTACAGCCACATGAACAGTGTCCACTGTAAAATAATTTCACAGCCCCTCAAATCAACTATTTCTGCAAGCCCTGTGCCTGGAACACTGAAGTTCTGATTTGTCATCGGAAATCACACCAGCTGCAACACCATCGCTCTGTTCTCATCTGTATATGGCCACTTCACCGCCACCAGTTTTCGCTACATATAGCCTACCATCATGTTTCAAACCCAACCCAAGTGTGAGAATTAAACGGTGAACGGCTGCTCTCATCAAAAATTTTATACTGAAACATATCAGACGTGTCAGGTGGACAGTTTCACTTTTATGTTTACACAAACACTTCTATGATACAATCATCACTTTCAAAGCATCGTGGTGATCTTGAGTGATAGGTGTGACAGTGGTGACTCAGTGCAGACGACACATTTCATCTTTATTGTTGACTGAATTTGCAATATTTGACTGCTGGTCTAACACAACTTTTCATGTGTTTTATCATTTTTCTTTGCAGATTTTTTTAAAGTGCACTGTTATGCAATGTACATAATTATAGCTGATGGTGTTGTCGAGGTACTGTGTGCTTTAATTGTCATTCTGCTATTGACTGCAGCACTCCGCCTGAGAAGACTGTTGTTTGCTTATATTTGCATAATGTCACTGATGATTGATCACTCATGATTGTACAGGATTGTTTTTTTTTTTTTATCTTTTATCTTTCATATGCGATAAACGGATTCTTTCACTAGTGTTCAATTCATATAGAAGTTATGAAACTCTTTGAAGAAATTTGGCGTATATTGCTCGCTTTAAAATTCCTCCAACAAGTTTCATAACTTTCACATGAAATGAAGTCAGATACTCTGTGTCTGTTGTGAAAGAAATTACATGTGGAGAAATCAGTCAGTAACTCAACAAAGGTTGAAGGTTTCCTCCACCCATAATGTACATAAAGTGAAAGATTTCTAAGTAAGTGGTTAAACAGCAGTCAAAACGAAAGAAAAATAAGGTGGCTCTTTAATTGACTCTTGTCAGGAAAGTCATGCACATTATCAGCCCACTGTTGTATTTTAGGAGACAGTTTTAAATTTATCTTTTGACGTGACAATAAATAACTGCTTTCATATCTGTCATGCTTTCAGCTTTTTAACACTGGGATAGACAAAGGCATAAGAGGTTAAGTGTTTTATGAAAAATAAAGGCCAAAACATTATCTCAGAGCTAAACTTGGGGCAGTCATTTCTGCTTGTACATGGTGTAAATTTGTGAAGCAAGAGTACATTAGAGTTGGGCCTCCAGGGAGTTGTACATTTGATGACAAATACATATTTAAGAATGCATGTTACATTAGAAAGTCATCGAGACTTTTGATGCTAACTCTTTCGAGGTTACCTCTTGTGTGTAAATAAACCCACAGGCATTATTTTCTGAGGGCTTAAACTCTTGCATGTAATGAGCACACAGATGATGTTTTCGTAAGGCTTAAACTCTTGCATGTAATGATGATGATTTCTTAAGGCTAAAACTCTTCCATGTGATGGGCACACATGACAGATAATGTTTTCTGAAGGCTTAGCTCCTGCGTACATCCATGTCGAGTTCACAGATGTTTATAAGAAACATATTCGTTTGGATACAAATAATTACTTTCTAAAGATTTACTCTTGCATATAATGAGCTTACAGAGATTAAAAGCCTATGAACTCTGTAGTCTTAATTACCATGGGTTAACACACAGATGTTTTAATGTTTTAATTCTAAAGACATTCAATAACGTATAATTAGCAGACGTACATGTAGGTTTCAAAGTCAAATTGATTAACACAGTGGGTTTTTTTTTGGGGGGGGGGGGGAATCCCACTCTATCATAAGATAAGCCCAAAAAATGTTTCAAAGAATTCTCTGCTTCTTTTTGATCCTGTGTACATGTAATATTTTCTGAAGCCCAATCTAGCATAAACTGAGCACAAATATTTAAAGACCTTGTATATATAATAAATCACAGTGATCTTTTCTGAGGAATGATCACTGAATTACATATATATGTAGTGAGGGACTCCACTAGATCCTGTTTAATTGGCACTGACTTAATATTGAATAAAAAGTCTTTGTGGAAAGATTAGATCAGTGAAAAATAAATCAAATGCCAAATGAAGGTCTTCTTGAAAGATCAAGTTACTTGGATGTCTGATTAAATTTGCAGTTAGTGAGTGAATTATTAGCATCCGGTCCAAAGGACAAAAAATGAAGGGACTCCATTCCTTAATTATGATTTTCAAAGTGTGGATAACATGTCTGAATTTATTTATTTATTTGATTGGTGTTTCATGTCATACTCCGAAATATATCAGTTCTGCGATGCTAGCCAGCGTCATGGTCGAAGCAATCCAGGCAGAGCCCAAGGCAAAACCCACGAAAATCTGCAGGTTCCTGGCGGACCTTTTCATATGCAGCCTTACAGCGTTAGCTGGGTTTGAACTCACAGCGACTGCAGTGATGAGAGGCACTTTGGTCATTATTTTGCATGAGTGCACTACCCCTCTTGGCCAGGGAGGCCCCCTGATATGTCAGAAGATAATATGACCATCGTGTTTTGTTGTTCAGAGACTTAATTATGACTGAATTTCTATACAGTGTGTACAGATTAATTAATTACACCTTGAGCCCTGTAAGCCTTTTGTTTCTCTTAAATGGCGTGATTAATTAAGCTTTCACAAGCACATGTAAATACATTTTTTATTAGGAGTGCTTAGATAGATGTGTCCATGGATTGTCTAAATTGTGATATACATCTACATTTTTTAAACAGCTTTTTGTAAATTAAAGGTCATTTGTTGAGAAATGATATTATTTTTATTAGATATTAATAATCATAATTAGTACTTCGTTAGCAGTGCATAATAGAACCATTATCATTAATAATAAGCCATGAATCAAAAGTAATTTTCAGCGATGACTTACCGTCAACTTTACAAATCTGGTTTTGACTTTCCTTCACAGCCAGCTGCATTTGGAAACCTGAAGGCGCCGTAGTTTTGTTTCGTGTGATACGTCTCACAACTCTAAAAAGTGAAAGCATTACCTCTGTTGGACTCCTATTAGTTCTTGCCGCCGTATGGTCTCGTGCGTTCCCAAATCCATCAACAATTTAACAGCATGAAACACTTCACCAGACTGTAGAAACCCTTCTCTTTTCAAGTCTCTATTGTCAGTGGATTTTAGTGAATATGCTTTTCTATAAATATGGCAGTTACTTCACACTCCCCCAAATTCTTGTGATAGTCGCTGAATGTGAAGAAAACAAAGGCATCAAAAGAGCCACACAGTTTTTTTTTTCTTAATTTTATCAATGGTACCTACCAGTTGAGAATTTTGCCTTGAAGTACTTCCAGAACACTCCTAGCTATGTGTAGAACGTCCGGGTCTCTCTTATTGGCTTTCCTGCCTGACTACTGTTAATGTCTGTTTTCGTTTTTGGCAAATTGAATTAAATCTCTTGTTTACTCCAAAAAGGAAAATCCTGTTTCAAAACACTTTTTGACGTATCTGTTCACTCCTTTTTTTGGTATCAAGCCATTTGCAGAAGCATGTGCCGGGATGGAAGCTTCCTGATAGTCCATTTGTCAGTGTCAGAGATTCCAGAAGCAAACGAGAAAAGTTGCCTTGTCAGTGATGAGACAATTCCAGTTCCAGTGTTGACTCGTCACAGACTGGTGAATGTAGTTTGTCAAATCTGAGAGTGAAGTTTCTTTTAGCATTTATAGGAATCATCGACATCAGATAGGATTCCCTTCTTTCCTTCAACTCGTGCATCTCAGCTACAGTTTGATAACCAGGTTTTCTCGCATTTCTAACCCGATCTGCGCTATTAATGCGACTGGCTCGGCTTCTGTGCGTCATAACTTGCTGCCCTGACCAGGTGTTCTCTTGCCATGGAAATTCTCTCTGCTTGTAACGTTAAGGCCCTCCACAAATCAATGCTTCGGCCTATAGCTGTCAGCACAGCCACCCAGGGAAAGCAACAGTTGTGAATGGCTGGCCTGAATATGGAGAGCCTAAGCTGCTCACTCGACTGTGTATTTGCATGTCTTAATCAGTAACTTTAACAATCTGTTGGAGGGGTTCATAGCATTTTGTAAGAATTATTAATAGATGCTGGACAAACATACATACAGGCCAACAGACAACACTATCGAACATTAATACCAATACATAGGGATTATATACCTTGATGTACATGTTGTCTTCACTTGTATCAAGTTTGTTGAAATTAGACAAAATCTGTAACAGTAGTAGCATTTTGAAAGATTGATGTTGATATATGCTTGATGCACAGACAGACGAACAGCTGATGATTGTAATTAAAAGTTGATAGTACCAATGAAGTATCTTGATGTAGTCTACTATTGTACCAAGATTTGTTGGAACTGGACTAAAACTGCTACAATAGTAGCATTTTGAAAGAATTGTTAACATATTCTGAATGAATAGACGGGCAACCAATTACCAAAACTGAAAATTGGTACTGTGATTTATGTATCTTGATGTAATTTCATATTGCTTGAAAGTTTCATTGAACTTAAAGTATCATTTTGAAAGAAATGTTAACATGGGCCAGATGAACACACAGACTGTTGGACAACCAATCGTTGGAACTGAAAAACAATACAATGAATCTTGATGTAGTCGATACTTAAACTGACGTTGAAATCGAACGAAAACTGAAGGAAGATTGACGTTTTGACACAAATGTGAACTGTCACCAGACAGATACCAACAGACTGACGGACAACTTGCCAATATATAAGCTCTTCTTGTCTTTTACTAGTGGAGGTAATAAAACTACATGTACAGTTGATTCATTTATATATGTATTTTGTGAATTTCATTTGTCATAAAGGTGGTTTTACTGCAAAAACTGCTAGAAATATAATTCTGCTGATTGTTATCTAATTTTGTGTGTAATTTTTAGTGTGTAACCTCAGGAATTCATTTTTTAAAACCAGTCTAATTAGCATAAAGAAGTTGTTAAAAGTCAGTCATTTCTTTTGACTCTGATTTTTCATGGCATGGCTGACTGCTTTAAATATGGTTTAAGTGAAATTCCAGGGATTGAATATATTTTATAGGATCTCAAGTTTTGTTGACAGCAGGCAATGAAAAGGCAGGCATTTAGGCCAGTCAGCAGGCCATTTTAAATTCTACAGCAACGAATCACAGGGCAGGAGGAGTTGCTAATCAGAGAGCAGGCAGTCTTCTCACCAGCCAATCAAAAACCTGATCATCAACCAATCAGCGGAGGACAGCTAAGGTATAAGTCACATAAGGCAAGCACATGGCCCAGTCTGCATAGTGAAGCTTAGCTGTACAAATAAGTTAGTTTGGCTCCAAATTCAATTCCTGCAAATCTTAAATTTGTAGTGTATAGCTTCACTTATTCTATCAGCATGCCCATCATGAGGACCGTCCCTATGTTCTGAAGTCTACGGCTAATCAACCCACCAAACAACCTCTTCTCCATTATAATGGTCAGATGGCACTACTGCTTGTAGATGCAGTTAAACTCAGTATGTAGCATTGTTTTAAATAATGACAAAGACACTTGGAATCACACATGTACATGCAATAACCAAAACGCACAGTGACACTTGTTACTACATTACTTGAGGACATGACTGAGATATAGACTGTCATATGAAGTAGTGTCCAGATGGGCAGGCTTATATAATACATGTACCATAGATGAATAGCTGGGACTATGCATGCTTATAAACGTGTATTCACGGGATCGGTCACAAGAAATATAAATTCAAATATGCCCTTAAGTTAGTTTCTTGCCTTCGAATGGCAATGGCATTTTATTAATTCACAATTTATCCAAATAATGGTAGGCCTATATGAAGAATATTGTTTCATAAATACACATCGACATATTTATATTAGCTCCTTGAATATTGGATTATGCTGTGAGAGGATATTAAGAGTTTTGGGACTCCACTATGTGCCAAATTTCAGTAATGTTAGACACAGCTGGTCGAATAACCACTTCATGTTTCCAATCTTCATGCTCACTTTATGGACTAGGCACTGTCTAATTATTCCTTAATATTTGTGTAAATAACAAAGTTCGTTGTTGTTGTTAAGAGGCAGCATGAGGAGAGCATTTTATGTGTGTGTGTGTGTGTACTTCTGACATAACAATTTATGTGTGTGTGTACTTCTGACAACAATTAAGCTCCCTGAAGTTCATGTGGATTTGGTTACCGTCAGGTCATTTATCTGTAAGATCGATCACAATGTCCAGTAGGATGTAGGTGGAATGAAAGCGGTTAGACCTGTTTGTCCAATTAACAACCAGTGCGTAGGCTTAAAGCTAGAGGATCTTTGGTCAGTTTTCTGCGGTCGAAAAAAAATCAATTCACAATTCCAGCAAGGTGATTTTCTGTCTGACTGCCTGCACAAATTGTTGTGGACCAGTCACGCAGCCATTATTCAGTATGATAAGAGTCTGGTGTGATTAGACTTCCTTGTCTGCAACATCACATATATATAAAAATGTCTGAAAATAAATACAATTGAATGGAAATGTTAGCCAGTATATTTGTTAATTAAGCGTCCCTGGATACTTTTGCTGCCAGCTTTGTAAGCCTTACAGTTTAACGGTGCATAAGGCACATCCCTCACACTAGTTGATCATGAAGTTCATATCAGCCGGTGATGTAATTGAAGGGCAGTATTTCTGACCAATATAAACATGATTAAAAGGATGGACCAATGGCATTGCATAATTACAGTTAGCACTAGGTTAAAAGTTTGTGGTAAATAATCAGTTCGGAGCTATAGAAAATGACCTTGGTGTAGCTATGGAACATCACCTACTTGGTGGAGTGATAACATAACCGTCTTGGTGGAGCTTGATGGAACATTACCTTCATGGAGGAGCTATGGGACATTAGCTTTTTGGAGGAACTGTGGAACATTACCTTCTTGGTGGGGGTATGGAACATTACCTTCGCGGAGAAGCTATGGAACATTACATTCTTAGTGGAGCATTAACATTACCTTCTTGGAGGAGGTATGAACCATTACCTTCTTGGAGGAGCTGTGGATCATTACCTTCTTGGTGGAGGGATAACATTACCTTCTTGGTGGTGCTGTGGAACATTACCTGCTTGGAGGAGCTATGGAAAATGACCTTCTGGGAGCTCTATGAAACATGACCTTCTTGGAGAAGATGTGGAATGTTACTGTCTTGGTGGAGCAATAACATTACCTTCCTGGGAGGAACTATGGAACATTACCTTTCTGGAGGAACTATGGAACATGACCTTCTTGGTGGAGCTATGGAACATTACCTTCTTGGTGGAGCTGTGGAACATTACATTCTTGGACATATTGGAGGAGTTATGGAAAGTTACCTTCTTGGTGGATAGAAAATGACCACCATCTTGGAGCTGTAGAAAATTAATTTTCTTGTTGGAGCTATGCAACATTACCTTCTTGGTGGGGCTGTGGAACACTACCTTCTTGGTGGAGCTATAAACATTGTTCATTTTACCTTTAGAGCTGAATATCTTGGATTCTTCCAGTAGGATATCGTCATACAAACTTTACACATGAAAGGTGCACAAGCAGCCTGTGGATGGTTGTGGATTTCCCCTTGGCTCTGCCCGATTTCCGCCCACCATAATACTGGCCTCCGTTTTATAACTGAAGTATTCCTTAGTATGGCATAAAACACCAATCAAATAAATAAATGAAATACAAACCCTACAAACTTTTTCTAAGATCGACATGATAGATAGAACTCTTTGAATCTAGCAAAGTGTCCACCAGTCATAGGTAAAATCTTTCACTGTTGTCTAGATACAGTCATTATAAATCAAGATCAGTGTGATGGTCTGGCCATGGTTTAATCACATTTCACATGTGTACATGGCCTGGCTGGACAGACTGGCATTATATATTGCCAGGAATGAAAGGTGAATTCTGTGAGAAATAACCCGCTTACTCCACAGCCTTTAAGGATTTCCATTGTTTGTGATTAATCTCTAAAGAAAAAAATGTATCTGGTGTGATGCATATAAGACTCAGTAAATTAAGGATGGCACTCAGAGGGAACTGGAGTTTATTGTGAAGAATATGAGTTCAATAGAATTTCTGAAGTGTCAGATGAACCATGAAAGCTCTCCAGAACCTTTGAAACTCTTAAATTCCTAAAATGGTAATTAGATTTCATGTCACAGAGTAAAAAGACAATCTTCATGACGTTATACATGTAGGTTATCCCAGAGATTAGTCCTACATGAACTCCACCGTCGCTGATTCAATCTTTGGATGTTGCTATACCAGTCGAGTCATACAATCTTCTGGGGAGTAGTGCCAGAGTTCTGCCGTCTCACACCTCAGCCACTTGTGTCTTCTGTCAAAGTACAGACACTCGCAAACATACGTGCTACAATTACGGTGGTCTCACCTTCATTATTTAGGAGCTGACCAGCCAAGAAGCTCATTGCTCCATGTTAAAACAAAAATGATGCCATGTTGTGTGGCAGCACTTTTGTTAGTAGTGCAGGGACAGCCTAAAACTCCAGAATGAAAATCTGGGAGTGGAGAAACTTGAAAACTCGGAAAGATCAGTTTCAAAGCTTTCTAAACATATTTTATTTGTGTGCCAATGTTATTGAGTTTGGTGCGAACGAAGCTGTAGTTTTCCAGTAATCGCCAATGATAGATACCTGGGCACCCCTTTTTCCAGGTTTTTTACATTCCCAGTTTTTCATTCCTGGTTTTAGGCTGTCCCTGTAGCGTGTACCATAAAACATGACTCCGATTTTGTAGAGAGCGATGAGCTTCTTGGCCAGTCAGCTCCTAAATACTGAAGGTGAGATCGCCAAAATTGCAGTGCGCATGTTTGGAAGTGCGTGTACTTTGGCAGAAGACACAAGATAAGTGGCTGGGTTATGAGACAGCAGGGCTCTGGCACTGTTTCTGGGAAATTAAATGGAAGGCTGTATGACTCTACTAATATAGCGACTTCCAAATATCACAGCAACGGTGGACTACTGGGGGTATAACATCATGTATATAACTTTGTCTTGAATTTATAGTACATATTCTTGACAGGTTAGGTATTGTATATCTATTGCACAGCCATGTTTGGATGAATGCCAAAATGGTGGTCTTGAGTTTTTTTCAAGAAATAAATTTTATGAATAAAAAAGATCTGCTGGAAGAGAATAACGTAAAACTTCATTTAAGGACTCTCTTTTTCCATGTAAGGGAGCATTCTTATATACATGTATCCTTTTTTTTCTGTTTTAAATTTAAGTCAGGAGTACAAAAAATGGTGTAGACCTGATTTGGTCTGCCTCACCTAAATGCAAATGGAGGACTATAATTTGAAACATTCCTCTTCATTTTTTTGGAACTGATTTAAGAGGTGAAAAGTACAATTGGTCTTTGGCCACAGAAAACTTCTGTTAAAGATTATCTCAGACACCAACATTATAAATCAAGGTGAAGTTTGATACGTATGTGTAGGCCTTCCTTTTGCCAGGTTTGGGGAACTGGAATTTTGTCACCTTTTTGGGGTTTTTTTGACAGAAGTGAAACTGTCTAATTCAATTAGCATTGCCTTCCTGTGAAATATAACACGATCAGAATTCATTTGTGAAAGCAAATTTATGGAAGGGACCTGCTAGGTGGATAACTCTCTCTCCAAGAGGAGCCCAGGGTTTCAGGAATTCAAAACGGCCATTAATTTTTCTTTTTTCAATTCTTTTTTTCACTTTTAACGAGGGGTTCTTCAGATTCACGCTTTTGCAATCAAGGATCGTCAGCTTTCCAACTGGGACTATAATCTGTTTTCAATCCGGGCATGTTATTGTCACCAAGCAGAATCATTCTGCTCTTTCAGAATAATCAGTGTGCCTTTTCTGTCCTTTCGTTCTTTTTCATACTGCAGATGTGCAGTAATAAAAACCACATGTAGTTATAACATTGTCTTAATGTGTTTATGGCGTACAAGTGAATGGCCTTCACTGGTACATCTAGGTATACTGTTGTATTGAATGCTCATGACATATCACAGAATGGCTTCCATTCATACATCGAGGAATTATAATGTTACTTTAAGCTGTTTTATCTCATATATGTACTAGTGAATCACTTTCATGATCTACTTGAAGAGTTTAATATGAAGCATTCACATACCGATTTATGAGAACATAAATCGATGTTCCAATTATCCATATTTAAAAGAAAAAATTTAGTAGTGACCTTTATAACTGTGTGAAGATGTATAAATACAAGAATCTTTTATTGTAGAATATAAAAAGACACGTAAAATGGATAATGTGTTGAAGGGAATTTTTGTAATATGTACCATTTCAGTGCCAGTCTAGAATTCAGAGATCTTCAGTTACAGCAGAAATTACCATGGTTATCTATATGTGTGATTTTAATTGGTGAGTTTTGACTTAAAAATCTTTCATCACTAAAAATAACAAAAGTTATTTTGTATCACATGACTTGACAGAAATGTCAGGCAACTATTTCAGATTACATTTACTATAACATGAGTGTCTGAAAAAAGTGTTACAGAAAGTTATTTAGACTGGATAAACTGTTGCGAAAATTAAAAATATGGAGGGTTTGTGGAGTTAAAAAGTTCGTGAAATAAAGAAATGTCATTTGTGTCTCCTGAACATAATGAGGTAGGTGACCAAAAAAGTCTAGTCAACAAAGGTTACCAACATTTTTTAAATGTCACACGATACAGTAGTACTCGTTTTACCTTGAGGAGCAAAAGAGTTTGAACTTGAAACTCCCCTGTTACTACAGCTATACTACTGTGTGTCTGATAATTTGCAAGCTAGATGACAGATAAGTACTGCACATCTTACATTACCTCGCATACAAAGTGATTAATGCTTTGATTTTGTTGCTGTGTGTGCCGCTAAAGATTGACGTTAATTGTTTTTTATCAGAAATCTATACTCAAATCAACTGCATCAGTAATCCACTGGACACTTTAATAACGGCTAAATTTAATTACCTGGAGGACTCTTTGCTGTAATATGACAAATGGAAAGTAGCACTACAGCATCATGAGCTTGTGTTCAAACGCTATTAGTCTGGCACCGTCATTGTCAGTATTTAATTACACCAGTATTTTGTTCGATATCTTTTTGTCAGCTGAATATTCCTTTAGTTGTGACCTTATACATGTAGTATGACAATTGGTGTGGTTCCTTTGATGTGGTTGTTAGGTAGACCACTGAACACCTGGGACACATGTCTCTGATGTAATTCTCTCACTCTATCCAACCGACAATTGGTTTGTTCTCTAGGGTGATAGCGATCTGTTTTGACGGAAGGTTGTGGCCTGAACAATTGATTCTGTCACAAAAAATCAGAACACAATAATCATAAGTGCATGGGACTGCAGCGTCCACCCATTCAGTTCACTGGTTATTGCAAGGTTTTGTTTGATCTAATCAATCGATGTTGTGTAATGTTTGATATACTTCACTGTAATACAGGTGTAGCATTAATGATAGGCTATAATTATTGTATTTAACCTTAAAATTTTGTTAGTGACTTGTTTTGTTTAATTTGTGTGATTCTGCTGTTGAAACCTGCATATCTTTGTGGGAAAGATAGGATTAAAATACAAATTTCTGCACAAAAAGTATTTTTGGTCTCCTTATGCCTCTAAAATATAAATTTGAGTGTTTTTTTTTAGGTTAAATACAGAAGTTAAAGTAAATGTGCTTTTAATAAAGCAACAGAACAATCGTCTAAGAGTAGAATTGAGAAGTTTAGTCATTTTTAATGTGTTTCCACAACAATTTGCTACTTAAATTTCAGAGAAAACTGGCCATGTTTGAATATTTATTTATTTATTACATTGGGTTCTGTGCCAGACTCAAGATTATTTCACTTATTTGACAGCAGGATTCGGGGACACCCACGACCATTGGCACCAGGATTTTACTTTCAGCGCAAATCAACTTGGCCATAGAGAAACCCCATTATTAAACAGAAACAGCCATGTGTTGTACTGTAGCAGGGCATTTCTTTCAGCCCGAATCTGGAAATCTGATTCTCGTCATGACTTGAGCAAACAAAATCTACACAAATCTAATTGAATTCTCGTAAAAAAACAAGTCAAATTCAAGTGCATTGTTATATTATAATAAAAAAATGCAATGTTTCAGACCGTGGAACAAAATCTGTTTTCTTTTGTATGCTTTCAGATAAAATTCTTGTGATACTAGATTTGGGCAAGATTTAGGTGGATTCTGGCAAAGATAGTGTACAGGAATCCATTTAGATTCTGGTGAAAAGTGACGAATATAAAGCCATGTATCCTACATTTGGCAGTGCCTGGTTAATCAAAGCAATGTTTTTGACATACAATACAAATATCAGGATGGTGCTTCCATGCCCCCAGAGGGGTAGCGCGCCAGCTAAGCGTTATGGCCCTGTGCCTATCACCAGTTGGGTCGCTGTGAGTTCAAGTCCAGCTCATGCTGGATTTCCCTCTGGCCGTATGTGGGAAGGTTTGCCAGTGATATGTAGATGGTTGTGGATTTCCCCCCGAGCTCTGCCCGATTTCCTCCCACCCTAATACTGGCTGCATAATCGAAATGAAGTTAATATGTCATGGCCATCCAAGCCGGTATCTGCTTGAAATTATGACAGAACCATGTACACGTGTATGTGTATTATATTAAACTTCTTTCTATCTAATTGGAAGTGTGATAAATTGGCAGTTATTTGTTTTAACTATGTAAAGGTTAATTTTCCTTGTTTTTAGGGAACTGCTGGAAATTGATCAGCGGGACGACAAGCTGTCATTTTGGGTGAAAGGTCACGTCTCAAATGCCAATTATTCGGCAAAGAAAAGCATTTTCTTGCTGTTCATCAATCGTAAGTGTTGTTGTTCTGTGAAATTGATTTAATTATATCTGCGATCCATCTGTGAGGCCATCCTTAATAAATTTGTTGCTGCAGGTAAAACAACACTATCACAAAAAAGGGTCGGCCAGGAGGGAAAAACTTTTTTATTCCTACTTATGAAATGGTCCAAGATTTTGGATCCTTTTTGAAGGGTCAGTTGGGTTACCTACAACAGAGACATTTTTAATGATAGCCTCAAGAGTATTGAGAACCTTATCTGTATGCATGAGGAAATAATTAATTTCACAAAGAGATTATAATCCAGACAACAGAATAAGCTTATTCACATAATATGGAAATAAATCGGTTTTTTTTTGGTGTTTTGTTTTTCAGAGTATAATTTCAACAATTTCTGACACAAGAATCCTTGAGTTTGGTGATGTTTCAGGTTGCTTATTTAGGAAGAATTTTAAAAGGAATACAGTTAGGTTGTACAATAAATGTTGCCAACTTACCATTGACCACAGATTCCAATGTTGCTGTGAGGTGTAAATATAGTGATACATTCATCAGCATGCATGGCCAATTTTTGTGTGACATTAATGGCCAGTGATTGCCATTTGGTGACCTGTAACTTTCAGCCATAACTTTGGTGAATAGCATGAGCTCTTTAACCAGAGTGTACCAGATGCTTATACTTCTTGCAGATTTGGTCCATGGGAAAAATGAAACAGTTCAAACCTCACTCTCACATTATGGCTTGGAACATTTGAATATTTAAAGGTTGTATAAAAATGTAGCCCAAGGACAATATCCAGAGGGGCGCCATCTGCTGGAGAGTAAAGGCTGAGCACATTGTAGGTCCAGCTAAACTGCCACTTCCAAGGTTCCTCAGTGCCTATGAAATAAATATGTAAATAAAAAAAATGCAAAACTGTATATGTATATTAAGCTATTTTAAGCTCTCCTTTTCTCTCATCTGTAAAGTCAGTAAAATGTTCTCTGTCACCAAAGTGAAATATGGGTCAGTCAAACGAAATCAAGTCAATAAATATATGGATAATAATGACATTAATTCTTGCTTCCTTACTTAAGGTTGTGTTCACCTGTTTGCAGATCGTCTTGTGGACTCAAGTGCCCTGAAAAAGGCACTCGAGGGTGTGTACCAGGCCTACCTGCCTAGAAACAACCATCCCTTCATCTACCTCAGGTGAGCTAACCACCCCTTCATCTGCCTCAGGTGAGCTGTCCACCCTTCATTTACCTCAGGTGAGCTATCCACCCCTTCATCTAGCTCTAGGGGCCTCCGTTGCTCAGTTTGTTAGCGCACTAGCGCAGCGTACTGGCCCAGAAATCTCTCACTAATGCATTCGCTGTGAGTTTAAGTTTGGCTTATGCGGGCTTCCTCGGCCATACGTGGCTGCGGAGGATAGTGGGTTTGCCCCGGGCTCTACCCAGTTTCCTCCCATCATGATGCTGGCTGCCATCGTGTAAGTAAAATATTCTTGAACATGGACTAAAACACCAGTTAAATAAATAAATAAATAGACATCAGCCTCAGGTGAGCTAACCACCCCTTCGTTAACCTCAGGTGAGGTATCCACCTCTTCTTCTACCTCAGGTGAGCTAACCACCCCTTCGTTAACCTCAGGTGAGCTATCCACCCCTTCTTCTACCTCAGGTGAGCTAACCACTCCTTCGTCTACTCAGGTGAGCTATCCACACCTCCGTCTGCCTCAGGTGAGCTATCTCTTGCTTCATCTACCTCAGGTGACAGAACCATCCCTTTATCTGCTTCAGATGAGCTATGCACCCATTCATATGCCTCAGGTGAGCTGTCCGTTCCTTCATCTGCCTCAGGTGAGCTAAGCAACCCTTCATCTGCTTCAGGTGAGCTATCCCTCTCATCATCTACCTCAGGTGAGCTATCCACCCCGTCACCTTCCTCAGGTGAGCTATCCACTCTTTCATCTGCATCAGGTGAGCTACCCACCCTCTCATTTGCATCAGGTGAGGTCTCCATCTCCTCGTGTACCTCAGGTGAGCTATCTACCCTTTCAGCTGCACCAGGTGAGCTATCCACCCTCGCATCTGAATCAGGTGAGCTATCCACCCTCTCATCTGCATTAGGTAAGCTAACCATCTCTTAATCTTCCTCAGGTGAGCTATCCACCCTGGACAAGTCCTTCTTATGGATATACAACTTCTTGGTTTATTAACATGACGTTTTGATGTAGTTACTAACATTTTTATTGATTGGGTGACATCAAAACATCAATGCTCTTAAATATAACAACTAGAGATACAAGTGTCATCAAGTAGAACAAAGGGGGCATATGATTAAACAGTATTCAGGGGATTAGGCTGTAACTGGATTAGTCTGTGCCTTCACCATTTAAATAACATTTTCCGAAATTTGCGCAGCAAACTGTCTGTGCCTGCATGTACAGTGTACGTTCTAAAAATTAGCCACAGTGGGTGAGCGATTGTTGGGGCCAGTGAATCAGTTCTCATGCTATTTTCAGCCATGAATGAAAGTTTGGATGAAAAGAAAAAACTACCATTTTAGTCGTGTTTTTTTTTTTCTAGTGACTGCTGCGACCAGCAGATATTCAGCGGCAGGTCATTCACAGCATGTCTTTTTTTTTGCTCTCATAATCCAAGTAATAGCGGCATTTACGACGGCTTTTACCAAATGTCGTCGCCGTGTGAAAGTGCTGAAATTGAATGCAAAATCATTTCAGAGAAAAGTTGATCAGATATCGAGAAGGGGGGATTGGAAGTTCCTTGTGAGTATATCTTCTCCGGTAACAGGCTTTATACTGGGAAGGTAGATGGCAGGATTAACTGAGCGAAGAACACGCTGTGGTACAATGACAGATTCTACAGTAAATGAACAAGGACAACAACGACTACTACCCAACAACTCTTTTCAGGACCAACAGTTATCCTGAAACGGAATTTTCTACATAAAGAAATAATAAATAATTTTCTACATCTAAACTCTCTAAATTATTTTGGAGAAAAAGATTTTTCTGAAATTTATCACATTAGTTATGGGTGCGCCACTTACACAAATACACCTCACCACTTACATGAATACACCACTCATTCGGGTTAGAGTGTTTGTATTTTCTGATTTACCGGCATTGACTTCCATGGTAAATTTTGTGTGACGTATAACTAGTCAATAAGGGTTTCAAGTTCCTTCACATTATCAGAAATGTTAAGGTTTTAAGCTGTTGCTATGAACTTGAACGTTTATTATCAGGAATAAGGATAATACTTCAGGAATAGATAGTTTTAGATTTAGATAAGAGAACGTTCATCTACATCCATTGGGGGCCTCCATGGCTCAGTCGGTTAGTGTGCTAACGCAGCGCAATGACCGAAGCCTCCCACCGATGCAGTTGCTGTGATCTCAAGCCCAACTCATGCTGGCTTCATCTCCAGCTGTTACCTGTGCTCTGTCTCAACTGTTTTTTGTTTGTATGTTGTGTTTTTATGTTGTGTTTTTTTTTTTTTTGCTTTTTCTCCAACCTTTCAAGTTCATCATTTTTACATGCCTTTTCACTCACTGAGAATTACAGCCACAATTTCCTTAGTCCATTATGGCATGAACACTGTATCATGATTCAAGACTGAAGAATTGTTAAAAGTGATGTCAACATCAACTGCATAGAGTTTTGGTCCAGATTATCCTGGTTGTAAGCTTCTATGCAGGTCTTCACGAACCTCAACACTGTTCGTGCGTAAAATCTTAGTCTTGTTAATGAGGAATGGTTAAGTACAAAAATACATGTATTCAATTTCGGTATCTTGAAAGGCCGATCAAAATAAAAATATTCAGTTTTGATTGAGAGAAGAACTCAATTTCCTCTGGAGAGTAAAATGACTTATATGAACCCCTAATTAAATAATAAATGGGATATTGCATAACAAGTGTTAAATACCATAAGTTATTATTCTCATGAAAGTGGAAAATGTATTGTTACCATTTCCACCGTTCAGTTGATGGTAATCAAGCTTCACTGTGTGATGTCCTCTACTCTGTTACACTTTGGATTCTCCTACCACGTAGAATATTGAACTTCAATGCATCCAAATTCACACGCACAGGCTTCAGATTAACATACTGACGTCACAGACTTGTATCACAATACATGACCTTGGGTGACGTTTCTGTATCGTACTTGTCAATAAACTTCATGAGCACACGTGCCTCCTCATTCTAAAATTTTAACTCTTTCACATTTACCATGCTAAAATGAAGACAAGGTAAGGAATCATTATTTCTTAATTAATTGTGCAGACTGTATATAAACGGATATATACTGTACACCTAAAATCAGTCAGTCAGTCAATCTAAAGTGTGCGTAGTATGTTTTCTGTAAGGATGTCGGGTCAGATGGTTAAAGTACTGGCTCGCTGCTGTGCCTGTGTGACCCTTAAATGATGTCGCATTTTCCAATTTAGCTATTGACATGCTTGATGATTCTGCTGAGGGTTCAAGGCTAGAGGTTCTTCAAACACGTCTACCAGATGTAGGTCGTTAGTTTACCTTGTGCACTTGTCCACCACTTGTAAACCTGACCCCTGTCATATAGGTGAAAATTTGAGGAGCATCATCCTGAACACCAATCAGTGAGGAAAATAAATGTTTCCAGGAGATAAGTAACCATTCACGTTATGATTTGAAAAACACTTTAACTAATTTTTTTGTGCACTTATACAGTGCGTGTGTAATTCCTTGTAAATAACCAGGATACGCAGTTCTTTTTTGGTGAAACTCAATTTCAAAATACATGCATGCCAAAAACTCTAACTTACACTTGTTTCTGAAAGGTGTCGAAAATAAAACATGGTATTGCTAAGTGATAATATTGTAGTTTATACAAGAGACTACATCAGCACTATTGCAGCAGATGCCATATAGAGGCTTAGTCTAAATTATTACCAGGCTACCTGAAGTTCAAGGCCTAGGTTTATATAGGCAACAGGTGAGATGCTATGTAGATATATGAATACATCAGGTGTGGACAGGATTTGCAAGGTGCTTTTCACCAGTGCAGTTGTTTTGAGTTCAGGTCCAGGGGTTGTACATGAGAAGGTCCGCCAGCAACCTGTGGATGGTCATGGGTGTTCTGCTTGGTTGCCCACTGTCGCTCCAGTTTCCTTAACCTGTAAGACCAATTGTCATATTGCAAAACTTTAAGCTAGAGTATGACCAATGACAATAGTGAAATAAATTCTACAACTGCATGACATCAGTAAATGTGTCAAAACTGTGTTCCCCTGAGGTGATTAATAGACTCTGCACGTCCTTTTACCTGTAAATCCCAACTGAAAGTCATAATTTATGACCTATAGCTGAGGCAAATGTATTTATGTTGGTGATTAAAATATATCTAAGTGCCCCTGATTTTTGTGCTTACAGCCTGGAAATTGCACCACAGAATGTTGATGTTAATGTCCATCCAACAAAACACGAAGTTCACTTTCTGCATGAAGATGCCATCATTGAGGCAATTGTGCGAGCCGTGGAGAGGAAACTCCTTGGGGCTAACTCATCCAGAACTTACTTCACTCAGGTAGGCCCCTAAATGCATTTTACTTGTCTTTGCTGTTTATGGCAGTCTTTGAAGCAAATTCATGTAGGTTACGCAGCCCTCGAAAAAAAAAGGACATTTGCCTGATGTAATATCAGAGGTTACTTTGTTTGGAAGATCTACATATATCTGTAGGTTTTGATTTTTATTTTTATTCACCAGAGTTTACAACTTGAAACAAATTGTACTGAAAGGCAAACATTTAGAAAATGCTTATAAAACATTTGACAAGTAATCATTTTGCTGAGTATGGATAAGCCAGGTTAACTATTAACATTGTTTCTGAAAAGAAAAAAAAAAAGGGCGGTACACATTTTAATAGTAGGTATATTTGGAAACAAACATATGTCAGTATGTAGAGATAGCCATAGGATATCCAGTGGTGTGTCTTCCAAATGTATTACCTTACTGTATTTTTACATGAGAGGGTCAGTCAAGTAGAAAAGATAGTTGAAAAGGTGATATTACATATTCAAGGATTTAAAAACACCAGATATTACTGTTGTATGTTTTAATATCATAGTTGAAAATTTTTAAGTGTGAAATTGAACACCAATGTTATGTAAAGAAATCACAGTTAGATCTGTGGTCTGTCAGCAGCTGAATTGAAACAATCAAAGAAATGCATTTTCAGAAATCAAATCATTCTTTTTCTCATTAAAATAGAGATTCAAATAGTGGAATAAAATCATAAATCTGTAATTCGCTATTTTGATTTCACTGGTGAGACGGATTTTAATGCTTTTTTTTTGCGATTTTCTGCCTCTAGAAACATGTGGCTTTTCTGCCAGTTTTGTGCCAACTTGTGTAGAGGTTTTGGAAAGTGCAGCTTGTTTTTTCAGATTTTACCTTCTGTTGCTGCTGCTGCTGTTCTTGTTGCATCATTTGTTCCTGTTGTTCCTCACTGAGGAAACTACTATTAGATTGGATACTGTATTTATACATGTATCATTAAAATATTAATCAACCACAGAGTTGGGTGGATTGGATATTACTCTCTGTTGGAGAAATGGGAGTAGACATAGGTATGAAGTGTCTTGACTTGATCAGTTAGACAGTGGATTTGTTGAAAATAACAGCAAGGGTATTGGCTTAGCTGTGGGAGATCTGGAGCTTAGAGCAAGTATATACGCCAGAACCCTGTGTATGTGCCCTACAATTGAGAGATAACCCAAACAAGATTCGATCCACACAATGCCTTCATCAATTTTTTATCTTTGTGTTTTGGCACCTTTCCACCCTGATTTTCACTGTGACGCTGTGGGGAAAAATCAGGCAACTGAATGCACCGAGACAATACCCTCAGACTTTTCTAATATTGATTGTGCCATACTTAAGAAACTGATTGTTGAGCGCAAACTCACCCTATGAGAAAAAATAGAGTCGGTCTATAGGGAATTCATTTTTTTTTTTATTATTCTGGTTGTTGAAAAGAAAGGAGCTTAAAGAAATTAATATGGAGAGAAAAAGTCACCAATGTGAGCGCTGTGAGTTCAAGCCCAGCTCACACTGGCTTCCTCTCTGGTCGTACATGCGAAGGTCTGTCAGCAACATGTGGATGGCTGTGGATTTCTGCTTGTCTCTGTCTGGTTTCCTCCCATCACACCACCGCTGTATAAGTGAAATATTCTTGAGTATGGTGTGAGACACCAATAAGTTCAAATCTTTCTCTTCTACTTGTACTTTTACCTTCAGTCAGTTATTTTCAGACACAATGTAGCAATTTAATTACATAACTCTCACTGTTCAATTGTTACCAATTCATTTGTATGGATCTATATGTGAGAAGCACCAGAGGCTCATCATAGAGGCGTGAAAAAATGTGGAGAAATTTGCGGGAGTAGTTTACCCGAAGTACTCAGTGTTAGTGCGTTTCACGAAATAGACCATGTGTTATGGTCAAATATTAGCTTCGTTTCGTGATCTTTTCTTCACTGTTTTGTTGAGATTTATATGCAATTATTTTGCATTGAATAAAACTTGTAATTATGTCATGAGTGGTTTTTTCATGTATTATCCTTTTAGTTTTATGTCCCAAAAGGTCATCGAATGAGCTTGCGCTATTTGAAGCTGGTAACGGTAAATGTCATATACAAGTCAGGACCTTGACTGTCTATGATAGCGTATGTATTGAAAAGAGTTACATCATCCAAGATGGCTACATGGGTGTATTTAATAGTTTCTAATTGCATTTGAGCCTTGCGACAATCAAGCAATTGGGTAGTCATTAAAATGCAAGTAGGCTATTTCATCTGACCCCTTTGGTTAATACCCAAGAATGAAGCACTGGACGAGAGTAAAAACCGAAATTGATCGGATATTAGTCCATGTAGATTGACTGACAGTGTTATTTTATAATTCTGACATTCATCGCAATCGTTAGTCCATCAGCTGTTCTAAAGAAAAAATCACCACTGTTCTTGAACTAGAAGTGGATGGAACTGCTTTCTATGAGGTCCGCACATTTGACTTTCAACCACTGGGTTACTGCCAAAGAATATTGGACAGGTGACATTTACAACATGCAAATTTCAAGGCAGTGTACAAGTCACACAGAAAGTGTTGCTCGCTGTTGGAAAACATGCAAGTTTGTCAGTCAAGAAGATTAAATTTGTCACAGGAAATAAAGTGTTGTCATCTAAATGACATCTAAACGCAAGATAGAGCACAGAGGCAAAAGTGTGTGAAAATGAAGTTTTTACATTGACAAACTGTAAAAGGTAAAAACGTTCACTTTCAGAAGAGCGAAACAACATACTACATACTACTAATACTCCATACTACATTTTATTTTCTAATCAGCTGTAGTAAGCGGCGGTTTTGCCACCTAGAAACACCGAAAGTCGCCGCCTACTGGCTACTAATGAACACCTTGATTTACTATATATAATGTTTCGTTTCTTAGCAATCACATCAAAAATAAGCTTCATAGGGTGAACTGATAGGATAAGAACATATTTAACTTTATTTTAGAAGTACTACAAAAAAGTACACAGGTTATGCTTTCGTGGTTTCCTTGCAAAGCTCACATGAAATTTTTGGCGTTTCTATCTTTTTGCCAACATTCGTTTCAGGGTAATTTAGACAGTGTTTTAGGCATATGAGCACCTGCAGGCAATTGTTGGCTGTCATAGAATATGAATGAGCATATTTTCAAACAAATATCATGAGACATTTGCAGCTTTGTGGACTGTCTGAATTCTGTACTAAAAGGAATGTGTTGCCCAGCTAGCTTCATATGATTTTAAATGTTGCGTGGTAGAGAAATATGTGATTTTAGTTTCGTTTATTTATTTCATTGGTGTTTTACGCTCTGCTTAAAAATATTTGTCTTTTACAACGACAGCCAGCATTATGGTGGAAGGAAACCTGACAGAGCCTGAGTTCTCTTTTGCTCTGCAGATTGCTGGTTTTTTCGATTTAGTGTATATGTATATGCTTCTTTAAAATGCCCCTTTCCCATCCCCACAAATCAGGTGCCAGATTCAAATTAGCAGTTTTAACATACAAAGTTACCATTAGCTCTGATATTGAATGATGAATCTGTAAACTTTTTAAAAAATTTTATTCCCTTTCATTTGAGAGTAATTTCTGTCACATGCATTTCGTATCACTGTACTACATTTGTTGATTCGTTGTATTCTGTGGGGGTTTGTGTATAACAATAAATTTCCATAACACTGGCGTTAGCAGTCGAGTGATTCAGTGCAAAGTCTCACGTTAGCTGACATTCCTCAAACCACAATAAAGTGGTGCCAGTTTTCAGTTGATAAAATACATGTACCTGATGCCCCTCACCAGTTACAAGCAGTGGTGGTATATTCCAGGGATCCAAAGCCTCCAGCTTGCATCTTGCCAATATACATAATACAAGCTTGACAAAAATTTATAATAAGCATGTATTATGTGTTGCCTTCACCTGTAGGTACATACAGTAGTGGTACAAATTATGAAGATAGTCTGGACTTAGTTGGTGCTCACACAAACTGAACAAATAGAAATGGTAGGGACTTAGTTGGTGCTCACACTGACTGAACAAATAGAAATGGCAAGGACTTGGTTGGTGCTCACACTGACTGAACAGATAGAAATGGCAAGGACTTGGTTGGTGCTCACGCTGACTGAACAAATAGAAATGGCAAGGACTTGGTTGGTGCTCACACTGACTGAACAAATAGAAATGGCAAGGACTTGGTTGCAAAATTTTGATAGGGAAAATGTCTTCAGTCTTACAGTACATCAAATATATAATGTGTTTGTGCAATGTATTCTCTTTAAACTAAGGCATAGCCAGGTAAGAAGTGATCGGCGTAAAATGGTGCGAAGTACAGCGGCCAGATCCCCCGTTACATACACAATAACAGATAGGCACTTTGTGTGTGGAGAAACTAATGAATTGTACTGGAAGAGAACTGGTCACTGGTTGCAAGAAGAATAAAATTAGAAGAGCAATGGACCCATTTCACTGCCCTTGGGCTCTAGTTTTGATGAAGTGCTTATTTATGGTCAGTTATGTTTGGAACCCAACAATGTTCAAATGCGGGTTTTGCTTGTCAGACTGGCAGCTTAAGTGTGATTTCAAGTGGAAGAGTGTTTTGCAATATTTCATTGATGTACTAAGTTAGGGCAGTGATATGAATGTAAAGATGCAAGGAACAAGGCATTGCAGACCAAGGGTAATGTACTAGGCCATCCTTAAAAATATGTTTGTAGTTGTACCTCAAGAAAGGACGCATCAAGAAAGGCCCTACTGAAAAGTTTTTAGTCATATTTTAATGAAAGTTTTTTTTTTAAATATTTCTCTCTCCATGTTAATTTCTTTAAAATTCTTATCTTTGTCAAGAGCCAGAGTAAAAATATAAAATTAGATTTCCCTACTGACCGTCCCTATTTTTAGCTGTACTGGGCAAAGACTTTGAACTTGTTGAACTTTGTCTCTTTATGCTGTGTATGTTGACATCCGTGCATCTTTCAAAATGCTACTCCTCCTACAGCCTCTATTATGTAGTAGAAAGTTTTCCGATGTTCGTCGGTCTCTCCATCTCTCCGGCGTCTGTTAACTTGTCCTTCAGAATGCAACTCCTCCTGCAGTTTTTGTCGACTTTCAACGAAACTTTGTTGAAGTGTAGACTACATCAGGATACATAATTTGTAGTATTGATTTTCCATTTTAATCATTTGTTGTCTCTCTGCTTGTCTAGTAACATATATGTGTCTTTCAAAATGCTGCCCCTCCTACAGTTTATGTCTGATTTCAACGAAACCGTGTAGAAGTTTACACTACATCAGGATACTTAATTGGTAGTATTGATTTTCCATTTCGATGATCAGTTTTCCGTCTCTCTGTTTGTCCAAAATAAGTTAGTATTTTCTAAACGCCCCCCCCCCCCCCCCCCGCAGCTTTTGTCTGGTTTCAGTGAGTGTAGAGTACATTGAGATACATAATTTGGAATATCAATTTTTCATTTCAATGATTGGTTGTCTGTCCATCTGTGTGGTTATCCAGTATTTGTTAACACTCATGTGTCTTTCAAAATCCTGCTCCTACAGTTCTTGACTAAATGAAACTTTGTTGAAGACAGTAGTCTACTTCAAGATACATAATTGTAATATCAAATTTCCATTCCGATGATCGGTTTTCTTTCTCTCTGTCTGTTCATCCAGCATATGTTAACTATTTCTTTCAAAATGCTACTAGTTACTGTTAAAGTTCTTTTTCAGTTTTAATTGTCCATTGTCCGTTAAACATACATAATTTTGTAATCAACTCATGATAATTTCATCCCAGTAGGGCTACTGTCTCATCAGAGACTCGGGTTTCTCATGGGTTATGCCCAGCAAACAGTTTTTTTTTGTAAGGATGACCCCATAGCTAACACCAGCATTGCAGGCAGCTGCTGAAGTAATTCAAGGCCAGCTGAAATGGAGACAATCTTGAAAATTGACCATGTGGAACCAGACAGTTGGTGCCCTGATTCCTAGAAAAATATTAGCACAGATATATAACATATCATGCTGCGAGATAATGTTGTTGTGAAATAATGATTTGTGTCCATCCGTGCACATTCTTTTTTTTTAACTCTACTGGTCGAAGACTGTTAAATTTGGCTTTAAAGTGCTATTTCTCCTACAGTTTTTGTCCAGTTTGAATGAAACTTGGGTCAAATGTAGGCGACATCAAGATACATAATTGGTATTATTGATTTTCCATTTCAATGATTGGTTCTCCGTCTGTCTCTCTGTTTATCCAGAATACATCTTAACATTTTGAAAAAGGCTACTTCTCCCACAGTTTTGGTCTGATTTCAACAGAACGTGGTTCAAGTGTAGACTACATCAGGATGCATAATTTGTAGTATGGATTTTCCATTTCAGTGATCGTTTGTGTGTCTGTTCTTGTTAACATTTCCTTTAAAAAGCTACTACTCTTACAGTTTTTGTACGATTTCAACGAAACGTGGTTAAAGTTTAGACTACTGAAAGATGCATAATTCATAGTCACGATTTTCCATTTCAAGGATTGGTTGTTCTTAAAAGACCTTTTAAGTAAGGTAAAATTACTTCAGGTCTAAGTACTGCTTAAAATGATTAAACAAACACACTATCTGGTGCTCCATTAAGTCAGGATTACAAAAAGGTCTCTTGGGTCCTACCACTTTCACCAGAGGGGTGTTTTCAATATTGATTTGCATTGTACCTTCAGCTTCAAATCTGGTTTTATCCTGCTAGCCTTTTCTGTCAAGTATCATTGAATTTTTAGGCACTCCAGACTAGTCCTAGCACTCTGAGATTCAAATCCAGTTTCCAAATTCATTTTTACATGGAAATTTTTTCCCCACAATTTTTATTGTTCAACCTGACCTACTTTGGACGCCATATTGCCATGAATACAGTGTATGTCATTGAGCTGAGATCTATAATGCAGATAGAAAAGTTTGGGGAAAGATAACTGTACAAAAATCGCTTTCATATTTTGAAATATTTATATTTCAGAGCTGAGATTTATAATAAAGATAGAAGAGTTTGGGAAAAGATAACTGTACAAAAATCGCTTTCATATTTTGAAAACTGTGTTCATAAATCTGATTTTATTTATTTCCTGCAATGTATACTTTTGAAGCTAATTACGATCAGAGGTTGAAAAAGTGCAGTTTTCCCCTTACTTGACGGTCACATGATAGAAAACCATTACAGCTGATATGCTGAAAATTGCAGAGTGCGAAAAAACTCTCTCAATTTAGAGAGCACATGATACGAAACCATTATAGTTGTATGGCTGAAAATCGCTGTGTTCAGTTTACCATTAGAATGGAAATTGTCTTTGCTACACTGTGTTCTTTATGTGATTTATTATGGGGTATGAGCAAAAGATCAAAGCTGCATTTTTTTTCAGTGGTCAGCCCATTGTGTGTGATACCTGGCAGTCATGGGTTCAAATCCAGTTCATTCTTTTTTAATCTTTTCAGTTTTTGTTTTTCTCTTTTTTATTACCATGAAGTTATCATGGGACTACCAGACAAGGTAAAGAGCTAAAAGCTTGGACTCCGGCAACGTTGTACGATAACATCTTTAATTTTGTAATTGACTTGGGGATAATTTTGTGCCAAACAGTAAAGTACTGTCTCTTCAGAGACTCTGTTTCTGGAACAGACCATAAATTTTGTCAACTACAAGTGTACCATTTAGGTGACGATGTATAGCCAATGCAAAAACTGCTTGGGGGCCTGGTATTTATGACACTGTCGTATCTTGAACCAGGTGTAATACCCATGGCAACACAAAATCTAACAGTCAACCAAGTCTGACATTTGTATATATATATATTCCACTTGTAAGCTATAAGGGTACATCCTTGTCAATAATCACCAGACCCATTTCCAAAACAACTCAGTTCTCAAAGAAATTATAAGCGATATATTGGATAAAAATACTAAATAAACCTGATAAGATGTAATAGAAGCACTCAGGAGAGGTTAATAATGCAAGGGAGACAGTACTCTAGGCATAAATTTGGCATCTAAATAATTAACCTAGATGTTGAAACTGACATTCAAACCGTATACCAGCCGTCAACCAAATTTGGCATTTCGGGTCAAAAATCGCAATACCAGTTTCCAGAACCGCAAATAATACAAACGACCAAAAAGCTAAGAAAGTATGTAAAACAAGAATTTGATTGATACTTGTGAAGAGATGCAGTCACAACAGTTTTCAGTGTTGACGAAAAGAGGCAGTAATTGTTCTAGGCAAATGAATCAGCATCCAAATCTATTTTAGTGTGTATGGTGTTGTTATTGAAATATGAATCTCATTTATGCTTTGATTGCAACTGTTCATATACACCATGGCAATCATACTAAACTTGATGAACATATGGCCCCCCAGAGGTTCTGGACACTCTGTCCGTATTTTCTGACAAGATTTATTTCCTAACTGTACTTTTCGTCACATACGTGACCATGGTTTTTCTGCCAGCATCAAGAGCTGCTCTCAAACATCTCTGGGCAAACAGGACGTGGAGTCCACTTATGGATCTTATTATAAGCTACATGTATCTGACCATCTGGTATTAATATCCTCCCTGTATAAAAGAAACATTTTTTACATTTGAAACTAAAACAATACTTGTTCTGAACTGTGCATTTACATAATTAAGGCTTTATGTATTTGCATATATATATGTGTGTGTTTGTGTGTGTGTCTGTGTGTATACGTGTATATATCAGTACTGTTGATCAATTCAAATGATCTGTGGCAGACTAGAAAAAACTTGCTGCGAACTATGTATTTGCATACATCTGTGATATTGGTTGATTCAAACAATTTGTTGACTCATAGAAATGTGTTATGTACCTTATTTTGAGATGTTAATTGGATACCTTGTGGCACAAATAATTGTACAGTACTGATATGTGTGTTCTGTAAAGGTAGAAGCCCACCTAATGGCCCTGGAGGTGTCTTGCCTGGGACTATCTTATATAGAGAGAAGGAATTACAATTATATCACCATAATAAATCCATTTATCACAAGGCTGTGACAGTCAGCTTTGTAAAACGGATCGCGGTCTCGGGTGGTCCGAGACATGCTCATGACAAACCACTCATCCCAAGACTCATAAGCCACTAGTCAAAAAGCCGAATGCCGGCAGGAAGCTATGGTCTGAGCTTTTGAACTGCTTAATGGCAGTTGAGTTCCTTGTGAAGAAGTGCCCCAATCCTGGCTAGCTGAACTGTATAGCCATTCAATAATATCGATCAAGAGCTATTTTTGTGCAGTATAATTTTCTTACTCTGAGCAGTTGCTGTAACCATATCCTAAATCTGTTTTCCTTTCTGTGTGATAACCAAAGGCCTGGTCTGGATGGCTGCATGAACACTCTCTTGTCAAATAGAAGTTTAAACTGAAACAGTTTAGTTTGTACTCTTTTTCATAGGTACTCTCTTTCTTCTTGTCCTGTCAAAGATCCTAATTCATTTAATGTTGCATTATGGGCCAAGATTTTAGGGGTAGAGAATGAAGACCTGAGGACAGGGTTCTGGATGTGAGTTGACTTGGCTTAAAAAAACAAAACAAAAAAAACAACCTCACTTCTAACGCATTGCAGGTGGTCAGTTTATTTATTTATTTGATTGGTGTTTTACGCGGTACTCAAGAATATTTCACTTATACCACAGCGGCCAGAGCCGAGGGGAACAATTGTCCATGCTCAGTGTTCTCCTCTCCATGCCCAGACTCTCTTGTCCAGTTCACAAACCTTGACCTTTTATTTGATTAATTCTTAGACAGCCATTCACTAATACAAGTCAGTGTGATTTGACTGCTTAACTGGGGAGAGGAAAAGCCGGCGCCTGTGATAATGAGTTAATATGGGACGACGTCTGTAGATGTCATCCTTTTTGACCATCTTAATTTTCCTGCCACGTGCCCTCATCAACCATGCCGTCTTTAATGTTTTATGTCAATTTGACCTCCCAAATGTCCTACCCATACTCTCAGTGGTATTAAACTGACAACTCTAAAGAACTCTGTGAATTTTGTTTTACCGTTGGCAAGAGGCTTTTTTCTGACTTATTGGCAAATGTCAGCTGTCACTTGAGAACATCTTGGAGCTGACAGAAACAGGGAAAAGGTGTTGGAGATAGCTGCTATAGACTTGTCGTACAAACATAAAAATTTAATTAATCAATTTAATAGTCATGTTCATGCCTTAATCTCTGTAAATTAACTGATAGATGCTTAAATGATGTATGTATTAGACCAGCCTATCTGTGTTGGTTTTATCTTTTGCTTTGGTTTTTCTTGTCCATGTTTATGCTTATTCTTCTTCTCATGGCATGAATAGCTAATGGCAGCATGCACTAAGAAATTAACAGTCACCAACTCAGGAATTGTTATCTATGAGGCTAATGTGTCAGTGACTTTCTGTCTGTTGTGTTAGAAAGTATCAGACCAGCTGATATGTCAGACATTACATTATGATAAATAATAACAGCACTAGTCTTCTGTCTGAGAGCCTTTTTAAACTGAGGGTTTATTAATGAAAGGATGAGACGAAAAAGTGGCGAAGTATGAATTGTGTTGTAAATCTGTTCACACAAAAAGCAGTGTATCTTTTTTTTCATGAAATAGAATTTCAAGTTTCATATTTTGTGTGAATTCAAATAGTCTTTTTTGTTTATTGAATTTGGAATTATATTTCAGGCTTTTGTTACATGATAAACCACTCAGTTTATTATCAAAAACATGTCAGTTGTGGACACATTGATAATCATTTCAGGGTTTTATCATTTCCGCAAACCCCACTTACATGTGCATCAATCACAGATGAAATCATGTTTTGAATCTTGATATTATAGCAGCTGTTAGAGCAAAACTCCTCAAGTCCAAGTGCTGAAGTTTGCGTGAACATAATATAAACAACAAAGAAGAAATCAAGTGAATCTGTGAGCTCCATAACAAGACCACATTGTGACACTGTTACGTCATTGTGCTTCATCTGTTCAGTAGGGTCCAAAAAATCCTCAATAGCACCTCAATCTTTTGTTTCCATTTTAATGACCAACAAAAAAATGTCCAAAAGTAATGAAGACCATATATGGAATCAGCACAATATGGCCTTTTAGCTGATGCATACTTTAATTTGTTTAAATATGTCTATTCTAATGGACTCTTCAACACTGGGGTGTGAGTACATGTATGTATGGTATGGTACTGTAATTATACAAGTACGTGTGTTACTTTTGAGAGGTCATGGGCTGTGGTCACAGTGGTTCGATCAATCAAACCCTCATGTTGGACAGGGAATGTGTATGTCCCTGACCCTCCCTGCTTCTGTGGCTGCCATGGGGTGACGACACTCCTTTGAAGTTGTGCATAGTTGAAGTCTAGTTATTATTGATGCAGGTGGAGTAGTCTGTGGGAAACTGATAATACATGTGTTTGCGCTGCTTAATGTACCCTTGTTGTAAGCCATTAAAGTCCGTGGTTTGTTCCACACATGCTCTTGTTTTCTTCTCACCTGAAAACTTAGGTATATATCTACCTATGCAAATCAAGGCACAGATCAGAGAAGGTAACAATTGTCTTGGAATCTAAACGTCACAATGTGTGTGCACTCTGAGCTTGGTGCAGATACTAGTTCACAATCGTGTATACCCATGATCAAGTTTATATTAACCTATATGACTTTCTTTTTATTATTCATCTGACACGTTGAGACGTAAAAGTTTTTATGTCTAGTAGTTCACTTAATGAGACAAATGATTGCAAGATGTATAAGATTGACATTTCGGGAAATTTGCAGTGTTTGCCAGTTTGTCTTTGATATATATATATAGATATATATATTGCAGACTGTGAGGTATGGGGAATGGCTGTCAAGACAATGAAGACACCTTTATGTTCTTTTCATAAGTAAAGTTGCTGCTGGTTGTTTATTATGCTTAAAATATTTAGGTCACTTCAAAATAAATAGAAGTTGTTATCCATATAACCTTGTTATGTTACTAAAGTGCCTCTCAAAGATGTTATTCATAGGTGCTTAGGTTTAATTAATTGTTTCTTTTTTTTTTAATTTTAGTTTCAGTCCTGTGATTAAACATGGCAATTTTTTATTATTATGATGCAAATATTGTCGAAACAGAGTTCTTATATATGTACACAATAATCATATTTGTAACAGACTTGATGCCTGAAGAAACCTGTGCAGCTGTCATGGTCAGCAAAAGATAGGTTGAAAAAGAGATGGCCCAGGAAACAGACTCGGTTGTATAAACTATTAGCTCCCGCAATGTACATGATTACATCTGTCGCCGCTAAATTTAAGACATGCCATATTTTGTGACTGTTTCAATTCGATCTCTTCACCGAATGTTGAACTGTTCAGCAAAGAAGGTGGTGAAGTCAAGCGATTTAAACAAAACAATTATTGTACAGAAAAAAGAGAGAACAGAAATCATTGATTCACCACGCTAACATAAATTCGGGCAATTCCATTTGAAATCCCTTGCCTGCAAATATGTTCAAGCAGGCTTGTCTGATGGGCTGTAGAATGATTGATATTGGCTTTAGGCATGTTAGGAGTGAGTGAACTGGGCAATATTACACCTACACTATACACTATGGCTAGCAGAACTGAAAACACGAATAAGTGGTAAGAATCAGTCACGATGGATCTCCTATGTGTATTATATATACATACATGTATGCGGGTGCATGCGTGTGTGTGTGAATATATATATTTTTTAATAACTAAGGTCTTAGGACTGCATGTGCACCCCAGCCGATTTGTTTGATTTGTATGTATGTGTGCTGTATCTGTCACAATTTTTCAAACATTTGTGAATATATAGGTCTTATAATTACAGGACACTTGTTGTATCTGAGTTTTCAAATTACCCTAAAGCTGACAGACAACAAATCTCTTATGTATAGAGCTATTTTTAGACTTTTAAAAGCCTTTTTAACTCTGACTTTAGAGTGAAAGTTTGCTGTATTATTTGTTGCTTTCTTTTTCTTTTCTTTTATTCAAATTCACTCACAGATAAGTATTTTACCAGTTTGGGTTGTTTCACTTTTCACTGAAAGCTCAGATTTAAGGTCAAAAATTTGAAACATACAAGATGCAGGGAAGGTGGAACATTTTCAGGTCCTTAGATGTGAAGCTTGAAAGCTTTTGTGTTTCTTGATACTTACAAAAAAAAAATGAAATGAGAACCTTGAAGATTCAGGATTCCTCAAAGACTTGGATAACTAAGAAAAGATGAAAATTTGCTTAAATTCTGAAATCCTCAAATGAATAAAGCTTATCACAGAGAGAGAAAATAATAATCCTACTGAAGTCAAGATATTGTACATGTTGTAGCACCAGTATATTTGAGTAAAACTTAATAGTGACATTGGGAATTAAAGTTTGCCAGTAACTTGCCAAAGGTAGATGGTTTACACTGGGGTCTGGGCTTTAAGTAGATTTAAGTGAAACAGTTGTATAGCATTAAGCAACAATCATGTAATTAATGAGGGGTCCACACAGGCTCCCTGTAGGACACCTCATGAAATCGTTCGGATTATTGTTACTATTATTATTATTAGTCCTCTTGTAAAATTGCAATATCTCCCAAAGTACTAAAGGTAGAGAATCCAAACTTTGCAGCCTTGATTATCAACATATGAAGCAACTTCTGGCATTAAGTGTCCATTGGCCAGTCAGGTGATTTAGAGGCCATTTTGAATTTCATTGTTAAGCTTAAAAAATCTGCTTCTCATAAACGTGTATACCTGTCGGGAGGAAATTCCATTTACTGTTTCTAGGTAGATGACCCTACTCAGTCAACCCCACAAGTTAAATTTGGTATGCAAATTAGGTTGTAATTAACCCCTGAAGGTATGTAAAAATTACATCATGTCTAAATATTGCTTAAAATGATTAACCAAACATACTATCTGGTGCTCCATGTGGTTAGGATTACAATTCAGCAAAGATTAGCTTTGTACATTGTATAGTTTTGAAGTTTTTGCTAAGAAACCAACAAAGATTTCTCAAAATTCTCCCAGTAGTCTCTTCCTACCTGTGGTTTGGCTCTCTTGAGCGGGATAGTCTAATTTAGTCTGGTGCCAGGAGCAGTAGGTCAAAGGCAGTCTCTCTCTATGTGTGACAGAGCCCTTGTATTTGACTGGCCTATTTGTTTTCTTTTCACTGGCTTTCACCCTAGACCTAGTGAACCCTGTACCCAGCACTTTCAGGTTGAGATGCAGTTAAATCCAGCCAGTCTTTTTTCTTTCCTTTTTTTTTTCAAGTATTGTGAAATTATTGCACTCTGCAGACTAGTTCTGGCACTCTGAGGTTCAATTCCAGTCTATTTCTTATCATTTTTACATAGAAATTTTTTCCCGACAAATTTCATATTTCAACCTAAGCTACTATGGACACCATATTGCCATGAATAGAATATGCTGGCATGTCATTTTCTCAAGAAACCTGAAATTTATCACAAAGACACAATACGTCAGGGCAAATTATGTGTGCAAAAATCATTTGCATATCTTGAAAACTGTGGAAATGCGCTGACTACAACGAAGTTGTCAGGTGAGCAAAAGTTTTTGAATTTAAATATTTTAAGTATGCTACTTGATGTAGTTTGATGTTTTGATCACGAATCTGATCTTATTTTTTGCCTGCAAGGTATACTTTTTACACAAATTATGATCAAAGTTTGAAAAAATGCAATTTTCCACACATTTGGAGGTCACATTACAGAAAACTGTTACAGCTGTAATGCTGAAAATTACGGAGTGCAAAGATCCAGATATATACTATACAAAGTGCGAAGAAGCAAAATTTGCCCACATTTAGAGGTCACGTGATAGAAGACTGTTTTAACTATAAAGCTGAACACGACTGAGTGTTACTATGAGAATGGAGATCACATTTGCTACATTGTCTTTTGTTATGGGCTACTGTAGGAGCAAAAGATCAAAGCTAAACTGCTGCCTTGTTGGTTTTTAGTAGTAGGCCCATTGTACATGATACCTGGTAGTCACGGGTTCAAATCCAGTTCATTCTTTTGCAATCTTTTCAGTTTTTTCTCTTTTGTATTATCATAAAGGGGGGTAAATAGGTAATGGTGTGGACCCGGCAATGCTTTAATTAAATTTATCATGGTGTCCTTCAAAATCTTCTATACCCATGTTCAAGTTATATTAACTTATAGTGTGAGTGATGGCTTTTCCGGTTCAGCACATTTTTCAGTTTTGTGCAGAGCATATCTCAGCAACTTTTAGGCCTAAAATTCTTAAGCTCACACAACGTTTGCAAAATGACCTGAAATTGTGCACTGTCAGATTATTTTTTCGCATTTCGATCTGATTTCGAAATTGTCTGCCCTTGCGCATTATGCTCAGAAATGTGCACAGACCCGGTGCCTCCATTGACTTAGTCACCACAATATTGCTGAAAAATTGCTGATGTGACGTAAAGCCATAATCATTCATTCCATTGACTCAGTGTTTACCAACAGACTGTTACAGACACATGACAGATTGTAACCTCACCCTGCTGTTTTTCTTGCCTTGCATTTGTCCATGTTGTTACTGAATCCATACCTCTTTGAAATATGTCTTATTTTTTTTTTTTTTTTTTGTTTTCTTTCATTTTCATCTTCTACAGGTTGTGCATTTGTACACAAGTGCACTCAGGCTCTTAAAAGTATATTAATACTATGCGATGGTTCATTTTGCTATATTTATATCTTCCTTGAGGGGAGGGGAGAACATAAATTTTTGCTATCTCTGATTGCTTTCTTGTGTTACGTGCTGGAACTTTCATTTTCCCAGTAAGATATCACTGTAACTTTCCAAAGAAACTTCAAAGCACCATTCTGCAATTAGTGCAACTCTCACAGTTAGAAAATATAAGCAGCTTAGTCATTGGGGAAATTTCAGGTCGTTTACGGTGATCAGACTGGTTGCACTCCTCGTGGAGGTAGCAGCTTCTGTATATAAAACCAGGAAGATAATATTTCTCACTTGTAACATTTGTACAGTTTCATTTGTCAATTAGTAATTAATCAAACGCACCATAATTATCATGATTGATGCACCAGTTTGTATGATATTTATTGGAGAGTTGGTATTGGGATTCTGCCTGGGATGTAACATAATTGTTCCAATCGCGGAACACTCTTGTCACCTGAGACTGTAGTAAGCTACTGGGCCTGTGGTTGAAAGTTAAGTATATATGTAAATTTATAACATGAAAGTGTCATGATACTTACTTCCGCCACAACACAATGGTCTGGAAAAACTTTGCAGTGTTGTTCACACAAGTACTTGTGATAATTAATAACATATAACATTAAAACAGTGTGCTTTACCTATGTTATTACATGTTACATTGACAGAAAAATCAGAATATATATGTCACAGCTTAAAAACAGTTAATGTCTCTTAGTCCTCTGATTGATCAATCATAAGCCGAAAAACATGGAGGCCTTCAGATCCCCCTGTCGGCAGCACAATACTCCACACTTCAAAGAAATATAATTCAGCAATGAATTCATACAATTTCAAACAGGTTTTTGTATTCAAGAGAGAATTGTATATTGTTTTGCATGCCCATGTTCAATCTAGTCTCCCGTACACCAGTTTCATGTGGTCAGTTTATGTACTGGTGTAAGGGCATCATTTAATGTCCATAAGCATGGCCAATCCAGTGTCTTGCTTTAGTTTGTATTGTTCAATGTAATAAATTTTTTTTGGTGGCTTCCTTCCATTTGTGTGGTAATAATAATACTCATGGTTGTCGTCATGCTGAAAACCTGCCCAGTCTATTAAAAGAAGACCACAAAATATTTGATGACATTGGGGACCGTGTGACAATTAATTTAGAGGATTTGTACAGTACAGTACAGTATAAAACATAGAATGGAAATCTTGGTCAACATTAATGCCCACAGTTCCTGTCATTTGGCCCACTTATTATTTTGGCTGAAGGATGCTTTGGTTAGGTAGGTCCGTCATGTGTCATGAATTTTATGTTTCTTTACCATATAACATTTGACAAACTAGTTTTATTCACATCATAGTCAGAAACCTCAGTTTTGAAATTGAATGAATTTTTAATTCAAATTGTAGCATTGTCAAACATAATCAACTGTTTTAGTGCTCAGGTCATAATGATTGCATTATTTCAGCCAGGTGTGAACAAAATTCTTTGCAGTCAGTTTACAGTTGTACGTAGAGAGAAGTCTATTGCCCCACTTGTTGTGATATCTTACCTTCAGTTGTGTTTACATTACAAGTACATGTGTAGCTCGATCATGTTTCCGATATCATTCCTGAATTTGTGCATAATGTACTGAGTTACAATGTAATCTCGCACATAACAAATTAGTTACTCATTATGCTCCCTGCCAGCACCCCCACCACCCTACATTTATTTATATATAGAGAGGCATATAGCGATTACTAGCTCTGTCTGTACATCCATCTGTGTGTCCAAGCCATATCTCAGTTATTATTATTTACCAGTGTTTGAAACTTTCAGTATGGCTTTTTTAGTCAGACCTGCTGAGTGTATTTGTGCACTGTATATTTTTACCCGTATTTCTTAAATTTTTTAGATTTCCATGGCTACTCAGATTTACCATTTTTGTACATAGATGAGTAATCTTGTCCAGCCCATATCTCAATTACTACATGTATATATTGCAAGTCTCTCAAACTTTCAGTATGGTTTCCAATCAGACCTTGTTCTACACTTTATGTTGCTCTCTTCTTATTTTTAATTCTTTTTGGAATCCTCGGCAACTCAGCTTCACTCTACATGTAGGTTTATAGATGACTAATCTTGTCCAGGCCATGTCTGAATTATTTATATATATATATCACAAATCTTTTGAACTTTCAGCATGACTTCATAGTCAGATCCAGTTGTGCACTGCATGTTTTTTTGCCATTCTTAAATTTTTCTGTAACAAGATAACTTTACTACCCATTGGTACATAGATGAGGGTCTTTTCCATGCCATTTCTCAGTTAGTGTTTGCCATAAATGTTCCATTCTCACAGGGACTTTATTATACCACCATGTTGTGAACTGTAATGTGTAAAGTTTTTTAGTTTCCTAGGTGACAAAATTGTTCTACATTTATTGACACAGGCATGACGAGAGCATCCATGTATCACAGACTTCGTAAATACTTTCACCATGTTCACAGCATATTGCATTAATATACATGTATTATGCTGTGGGGGGTACAAGGCATGCAACCTAGCAACCTTTGATTGATTAATTTTAGTTTCACTTAATTCTGAGTTAGATATGTTTTATTTCCTTTATTGGAGCAAAAAAATGCAATTTTGTAGGTGAATATGTATAGGGCATTCTGTATGTTATTAAATGCTTCTAGTTTACATTTTGTAATATTATGAATTATGTATATTCTATATGTAATAACCCTTAGACTGTGAGTATACATGTACTTCGCTGTTTTATGAAAATTCATTATTACATTTTGGTAGAGAAGTTTAACAGTATATTAAGCTAGCTGCCCACCTGCAACATGCCCATTAGCCAGCTTGCAGCTTTCTTGGGATCTGTGCGCCTCTGTCTCCTTTGTGAATTGTTTTGGGAATAACTGTATTTCACCTAAAGATTAATATTGTGCGTAAAAATGCACCTTTGGAAACACAGTAAGGTCTTAAAATGTTACTTTTGGTGCCATCACTTAATTCTTTTTGGATAAGAAATTAATCAAAAAACTCTCCTAGTAAGTTGGATGAATTACTCAGAATCAAGCAAAATGTGTCATGTGAAAAGTACTAAATTCAAGGTGAAATACTATATTCCCCTACACATATGTGACATAATTACATGTATAAATTTCTGTGTTTGAGGGGAGAGGGATGTGGACCATTCAGGTCAAAGATCAAGGTCACTTAAATGGCACCTTAAAAATATTCTTACATCTATTTGTCTGTATTATATAGACAAAAGTTATAAAAAATTAAGTCCAGGTATACTAATTTGTTTGATAGTCCATTCGGTGTAAATGGAGAATAGGAAATAGTATTAGTGTATGTATATGTATCTGAGCTATAAATACTGTATAGTAATGGACGTGTTATTGAAACAAAACCTGGCCTCGCACACTTTCGTTAAAGAGTATATGTCTTAATAAACTAGCTAGTATGACGTGCAAATCTGTATTTGACATGTAAGAATTAAAGTGGGTAAGTACCTCGCAAATGGTCAGTGTTTTTCCATGTTAACACATGGTGTTAAATTTGTTTGTGTATTTCAGTTGTGTTCTATGCCGTACCCAAGAAGATTTCACTTACACAATGATGGCCAGCATTATGGTGGGAGGAAATTGTGCAGACTGGCAGGGGAAACCCACGACTGTCTGCTGGCAGAACTTCTGGTGTTAAACAACAATAAATGTATATTACAACCAACAATCTGGTCACTAATCCCATATACTGGTATTTTTTTCCCTATTTTCAGACACTGTTGCCCAGTTCTGCTCCCGCGTTAAATGAAGTCATTCCAGGTCCAAGTAACCAGACTGAAGCAGGTAAGATTTAGTTTAAGACGTTCCACAATTTGTGAGAAAAAAAAATGGCACGAGTGGCATCAGTGTTCCAGCCCTGCCTGTTTGGGAGAATGTTACAGGCATGTATATTTGATTGCTTTGTGCAGCACTTGAGTGTGCTCAAAGGAATTCAGGGATATATCACTGCAGATAAATGTTTAATAGAAATTTGCAAATATTGAAACATAATTCAAATGAATGATGGTTTAAACATGACTGTCAGGTTTTATGTGCGAGTGCGTATGATTTTTATGGAAACAGTAGATGTTAACATACCCTGGGGAATCTTGTTATTTCAATGCACACTGTAATTGAATTATTACACAAGATCACTTGAAGTTTTAAGTACTATCAAGGATCTGCATGCTTGCACTGTATGGCATCTGAGGGGAAATCAGACTTTGAGTTCTGCAGAATTGTCATAGAATGTGACTGTCCCAGAGCTCTGCCATTGGGGTCAGGCAGAGACAAGACAGAATACATGTACATCCATGTAGGTCTTACTTATCATAATGTCATGTAATTCTGTTTTATGCACACATTATATTGTTTTATTTTTTATGGGCCTGTTGGTGAGAATGGCCAGAGGCCCATTATAAATGTGGAGAAATTTCTGGAAGTAGCTTCACCAAAGTACTCAGTGTCAGTCCATTGAACGAAATAGACCATGTGTTCTGAATTGATTTGTAATTATTTTGCATGGAAATAAACTTTTAATTTTGTCTGGAGTGGTTCTTTCGTTTATTATCCTTCCAGTTTTATGCCCCAAAAGGTTATCCAATGCGCTTGCGCTATCTTGAGGATCATAACGGTAAATGTCACATATTACCGATCGGTACCTTGACTGCATGTGGTAGCATATGTAGCGAAAAGCTTTACATCATGTAACTTCGCCTACATGGATGTATTTAACAGTTCCTAATTATATTTAGGCTTACCTTGCAATAGTCAAGTGCTTGGGGAGTCAGTAAAATGGTGGAAATAAAGAATAATGGAAGTTAAAAGGGCAGGAATACCATTTGAACTTGACCCTCTTGGGTGACTGCCCAAGAATAACGGACTGGAAACACCAGAATAGAGGGGATGTCAGCTGCATATAAATGACTATAACAAAGAAAATACTGCGTGACCAGTATCATAGAAACCTGTTTCAGAGAGAGCACATTTCAACCTATCTAAAAAATTTTCATGATGCAATCTATTTTAGGAGTTGTCTGACCTTAGGTATATTTCTCAACTTTGTGCATATCATATCTCAGCACATATTAGGCATACAAATCTCAAACTTACACTAAGTGTGCAAAATGACATGAAGTTGCACACTTTTTGGTTATTTTTTCACATTTTGATCCATTTTAGAAATTGTCTGCCACTGCTTATTTTGCCTCCTTGACTTAAAAGACAACACTGGATCAAATGTAAATATGTGTTGATATAGAATCCTGTTCATTGTACTAAAAATGTCACTTTTTATTTTTGTGATGTATGATAACAGAGATATCACAGTTCAAAGTAAGGAAAAAAGCCCATGTGGAGAATATCGAACACTCCACCACACTCTCAGTTTTAACCAGTCAAGGGGGAGATATTTCTATCACCCAGAAAGACATCTGTTTCCGCTGGGGTGTCGCCTAGAAGTAGTGTTAAACCAGCTATTTTCCTTGTGATTACGAGACAATACATTAAAGCCATTTTCAACGAGAAATGTGTAGTGGAATACATCTGCGGTTATTTTGCAAGGTCTCAACCAAGAGGCTGCAGTGCATGGCCTTCGATTGTAATAATAAAGAGACTGTATTTCACACACAGTGGAGTGTCTCACCCCTAATACTGAAGAATGTAGGGTTCTTATGACACAACACTGTGTTTGCGGTTTCTCTAATAAGGCGTGTAGGAATTCCAGATATATAGGTGATTTATAGAGTTATGTCATAATAAAATGCCTATGCCCGTTTAGGTCTGTATGGATCTCTCTTCTGAATAACATCGGTTATATTTTTTGTTGTCTTTTCTTTTAATGTTCGCCAACATGAACAGAGTGGTACAGATTGTAACCTCCCCCTACTACTTTTCTTGCGACACATTTCTCAATGTTGTTGTTGAATCCATTGTCAGTTTGCCTCTGGCCTCTGAATGTCCAGTCATGCTCAAAGCTTTGTTTTCTCGATTTTAGTGAAAGTATACGCCCACAGCATGGTCAGAACGGACAGTAAGGAGCAGAAGCTAGAGGCTTTCTTCCTGAAGCCAGCAGAGTCCACCAGCCAGGCTGAGCCGTCACAGGGTGCGAAGGAGGAGCATATGGACACAAGCTCTGGGGAGCAGCACACCTGTAGCCCTAGGTAAAACGCCTGCAGAAATTAACATACCTTAAATGACCTAAAATTTGGACCATGCAAGTCTGCAAATAGGTGCCTGACTTTTTTGAAAACACCCCTTTGGACAAAGTGGTTTGACCATGTTTTCCATGTTATATAATACTGGACAAAGTTCACTTATGTCTACCACTCCCAACAAACCTATTTGCCATCTTGCCATGACCAAGTTATAAATTTTGCAAGATTTTGAGATCATAGAAAGGTGTTTTGAGGTTTGTTTGGAAGGTTGGATGATATCCTACAGGAAAAATGGAAGTCTCAGCACCAAAATTAATATTTTATGACATTAATTTGCCCTTAAAACTTCACTTTCCTGGGCGAAATTTTAGGTCATTTACAGTATATGTCAAACCAAGCAAGGCAAATACTGTCAAGTGTAAAATGCTGTGAAAGTGAACCTTTACAGGTATAGTCATTTTACTGGGAAACCTTTCTCACCAAAAGTAGTTTGGGTCAAAGCTGTGTCATGTTCATTACCACTTTTGCGTTGACGTTTGGTAGGCAAACTGATAGCGTATTACAGGGCAAGAGAACAGTAGCCATGGCAGCTTTGGACTGAAGCGCCATCATGTGGGAAAAGGTATCTATTTTTTTAGATTTTCTTGTGCAGTACTTTAAAGTGTTTGACTTGGGATAAAATAATGTGGCCTTGTCAGACAGTCAAGTAAACATGACAAGTCGCATTAATTCGAATTTTTTCCCCTGTTTGTCTATGGCACATTTCAAAAAATGTATTTGTCAATTAAATCGTTCCTAAGATCATTCTGGTAAGTCTGAATAGACTTCAGGGGTCTCAAAATATTTAAAATATGAATGTTAAAAATTACGGAAAGAGGTGGTAAGAAAATAAAGATGTAACGTAAAATATCTAATGCTCGTTAAAGGTACATTACATGTCTGAGCTGTGCAATGTAAAAAGCTTAATTACATCATCTATCTACGGAAGGCTTTTTGAGAGTTGAACATGGAATTGACATCTTTACACAATAAGCAAATATTTAACCATATGTGACTAAACTTATCAGCTGGTGATTTGAACCAGTGATCCCTGAGTTTAGAGTCCATGCTTAAAGGGAAATTCTCTTCAGGCAGGGAGCAGATAGTGCTTATATCCCACCCCTGTTACATTCTCCTCCTCCTTAAATCTGTCACCTCCTCATCACAATTAGGGCTGTGAGCTGTCAACAGGTATTCCCCAAAATATCGAAGACTGCACTCAAACTACCCCAATTATCTCACTTCTGACACCATTGTGACCAATTCCAGTCTCAGCTGGAGATTTGAACCAGCAATCTCTGGGTTTCAATACCAGGCTTCTACCACAAGGCAAATTCCGTTTAGCCTGGCAGTAGATACGGTTTTATAAGACCTATCATCATTGACCCTCTTTATTGTAGGAACAGCTTTGATGAGCTGCTGTGAGACATAGTTCTGCGTAGAAAAGGGGAGTGTACAAGGGGTCTCTTTTTAGAAACTCAATTTCAACAAAATTAGAATGGAGAATGTCTCTCAACAACGTGTGATTGGTCGTGGGTATAACCCTTAGACCCCCCCACCAGCGCTCAGCCTGTTTTCCTCCCACCATAATGCTGGCCACAGTCGTTTATAAGTGCAAAATCCCGAAGAATATCACATCAATCAAATAAACAAATATACTTGCAAAGACTGTGGACAATATTATATTTCACGTACATTTTATGAAGCCTTGAAACTGGCCAACCGAAACTATGTAGGTTTGGCCCCCAAAATCAAATTTAAATGGTGCATAAATCATGCTGAAAATTGCTCTTTCACATGTGAAAACCTTGAGCAATTAGGGCAAAGTCCAAAAAGTCGAAATGTTGTTTGAAGAAATTGTCCATGTGGTTATTTCTTTGATTTGTTTCAGAATTAAAAAGGAAAGTGATATTGAGGATATAAGTATCAATGAAGAGGAAAATGTAGCGGAGCCTGGGGTAAAGCGGCGTGAAGTCAAACTGACGAGTGTCCTGGAGTTAAGGGAAGAGATAGAACAGAACACTCACAAAGGTATGTTAATTCATGGAAATTCCAATACTGATCTTGGCACTACTTCATCCAGACCTACAAATAGGTGTCTGACCCCTTTGTTGAAAGTGGTATGACACAAGTGAACTGTCTCCGGCATGTTCAGCACTGTGTAACATGGAAAATGCGGTCGTGCAATTTTGTCCGATCAGGTGTTTTCAAAAATGTCAAGTGCCTACTTGCAGGTTTGCCGCAGTATAAGTATAATGTGACTCGGTGGGAAGTTGATCCTGTCCAGTGTCCTCAGTTTGACGTTTCAGTGTCAAATACAGGTTGAGTTCATGTTCAGGCTGCAACAGGGAGACACTGACAGCACCACTGTCATTAAAACCCGATAAACAAACAAATCAAAACTGATGCTTGAGGTTACATCAAGTTTTATGTATGAACAAGGTTCATCAATTTCAAAACGTAATTCAAGTTAATTGTTTGGAACTGGCACACATCATGTAACCGAAAACGTTGGATCAAGTTTCTTATCTCCAAGTGTAACACTTTCCTAGAACATTGAACATCCTGGAATGTTGCTTTGTTTTAACAGTCTTAGAAAATCGGTTGCTTGCACAATTTTTCAATGCCATGTTACAATTTAAATATTGCTGTCATATTGGCCTAATTTGGGAAGCTGAAAATCATTCTTAGCTTTGCTGGCTGGATTCTTCACATGTAATGGCCTCAACAACTCCTCCTCAGTTGTATTCAGCTATGTAATAATTACATTACTTGGTACAGATATTGCCATGTCCATTAATAAGCTTGTCATATTGCAGAGCTGTGGCCAAGCACTCAAACAGACATGATGATGGCACATGATACAGGAATCAGCCCTTGAGCTTTACCTAAACCATTCTCCTGATTATTTTTGTAAAATGACAGACCACCTTTTAATAAATTACACTTGATCAGGATCTTAAAGGCCTTTTTGTGATGATTCCAAATACAATCTTCGTTAATGCTAGCTAATCACTCTTTTGTAGTGATTGAAATGGAGATAAAGATTTCAGGTACTTTAGTGGACTTCGGTTATATTGAACTGACCGAAGCACAGTGACATGAGTGAAGTCATCAATTCTTTTTAGCTGCTAAACTCGCTCTGATTGTCATGAATTGAGCTCTATATGAATGTACATGTAGTACTGCCCCTGTATCTGGACATGTATCTAATGTGCAACTATAGCAGTTACAGCTTGTGTAGCAGCAGCTAATAGAAGCCGTGAAATCACAGTCCTTCAGTATGTTCATCATGATCCAAAAGGCCAATTTACCACCTTACCACTTTTTAACTGCTGTACAAAAAAATATCAGAACAAAAAATACAATGAAATCCATGTTTGGAATCAGCATAAAGTGGCCTTTTGCAGGACTTATTCTTCATTTAAAGGTTCTTTTAAATAAAGGTGAAATACTGTATGAGGTATGTTGGCGTTGCCACTGTGCTGTACTTTGCACTGTTTCATAACCTTAGCTTGCCATGTCTTCATATGAGTCTCAATCACAGGTTTAAGAAGGACACAAATAATTGTCAAAGTATTAAAGATAATAGTGTTAACTCTTTTTGGAGAGAATAAAGAGAGAAGTAGAAACAAAAACCCATACTGTAATTTTGTCATCTGTTTGTACTGTGCTTACCCGCGGGGAGTTGGAATGTGGAATGCTTGTACGGAATTTCTGATGTAAATCTTTTGTACCTTTGAGGCATTGTCATTGTGCAATATCTTCTGGTTTGAGGGCAACAGTTCTCAATCAGCAGGAGGCCATGGGCAGGCTCACAAACGGAGCTAATGTTGTACGGCTCCCAGACCTTTTGATGAACTCTTGTCATCAGGTGGCAATTTGGCAGAGCGAAAGAGCTTGCAAAACAAAAAGGGATCTTTTTGAGCATGTTAAATTGCGCTCGGAATTGTATGTTTTATTTTTCTGTCTACCTGCTTTTTTTTGATGTTTTTTCTTCCTTGGTGCTTAAAATTTGAGAAACCATTCTTCTGAAAGGATGTTCCCTCCAACTAGTTCAGCTAATAGAGCTAATGTCCTCCTTTGAACGCCCCAGTACAGATATTTTTATGTGAAGAATATTCCAGATCTCTAATTTAAAAATGGTGCCTAGGAAAAAAACTGGTAGTTCGTTAAACCTAGTAGGTAGTAGTGCCAGGAGGTTGACCTTTCCAGGAAACAATGTTCGGCTGGCCTTTGGTTGTTTAGCGTCCCAAACAATTTGTGACCAATATTATACTTTCATGAAGTCACATGTTTGTGTATAAACTTAAGGGAAATTCTTTATACCTGCTTTGTAGGTAAAATATATGGTTAAGACAATGTCCTCAAAACGTGGTTTGTACAAAGTACGTTCATACCTTATGTCAGATCGTTAGTAGTGGTACGCAATACCATGGAAAGCCGTATTAAGGTAGATGTCAAGGGTGTATATAGTGCATGTATTTCCAAAATTTCTGCATATGTGGTTGTCTCCAGGTTTTCGTGCATGCACAGCACAGTTACACGAGATAGTACATTCCTGTGTTCATGCTGCTACAAGCATGTTGATTACCCTGTAACTTACAAAATCCAAGACCTTCACATCTCTTCTGTGCCTTAGAATCGATTGACACAAATGTTTTAATTGTATAGAAATCTGTAATTATTTGGACCTCAATTTAGCACCCCCACCCCCACCCCACCCCCATAAACAACTCACTTTTCTGAATTTCGTAAAATTTTTACTTTTACTTTTTTTTACTATCAATTCTTGTGTTTACAACATTGTGTCCAGTCTGAATAGTCAGTTGATGACTATACATACAGAGGAGGTTTCAGTCACTGAGGGGTTTAGGTACATGCAATGGTGTAAGCACATGCAACTCACAAGGAGAACATTATGGCAGTTTCTGAATTTCCGTTATCTACATACACAACCTATGGGTTATAATTGTTAGTGCACATCTTTAAATTTCAGAAAAACATTCTTTAGACAGACATGTTGCTGGTTGCAGAAAATCAAGCTATTTTAATGAATCATTGGATCCAGTTTTTCAGAGTCTGGAATTCTTGTTGTGGTTATATACTCGCACACCAGTAAATTGTAGGGATTTTATCTTCTCAGCATCAGTAATCCCATGTTGTATGTGTAATATTTTGTTGGGTTTTAGCACACAGCCTCATGTTTGCTTAATTGATAGGAAAATGGTGGGAATATGATTTAATTTACACCGAAGTGCCCTAAATCTGAACTCCCTACACTGCTCCCCATTGACTGACAATTGCACAGATGATGATTTCGTTGTACGATATAGCTACATCACATCCTTCTCAACAGGCGACAAGAGATCAAACAATTGCACTCAGTTTTCTTCTCATTTCGGATCACTTTTTAGAATACCAGCATCTACTCAGACCAGTGTGAAAGAAGAGCTGCCTCCTGAGTGTGATTAGTGTCTCATATGACATTTAGACAGGAAGTCTGGCTTATAAATTATTCAGAGTGGCATGTGGCTATGATACACAGGGACTCGCGCTGGTTGGCTAATTAATTGAACCGTTCAGGGCCTGGATCTCCCAGCAACCAATCCGATTTTGTCTTCAGTATGATGTTTTAAAGACTAGAACATGCATGAAGCAGTGAAGCAGTGAAGCAGTGCTGCGACAACAATGTAATACTTGGCAAGTATAGACGCCTATACTACTCAGGGTTCCCTATGGATATGGAATACTGGAAAAGTTACGGAAAATGAAGAAGCCCTTTCAAGGTCTTGAATTTCCTAAGCTTTGATACAAAAGTATGGAAAACAGCTTCAGCACACCTGTTTCTCCTTATTGATGTTGGGCCTACAATGTTTATAAGGGAAATATGTCATATGATAATTACATGTAGCTACTGATAGGGGGTGAATATAGGAAAAGACATTGTGTGATTCTAAATGCTAACTGTAAACCTTGTCAGAATAATAACATGGTTTTTAATTTAATAATTATATTATAACCAAGCTTATGAGTGCAAAGAATTAATAAAATCTGAAGTTTTTGCTCTCTGAAACTTTTAAAAGTGTGCACAGATGTGTGCAAAAACAACTTCTTGACAAAATTTGGGAGACACATTTGTGACCATGTGTTGTTAGTAATCAAAGCATGTTATAATGAGGGAGAATTGTAATTACTGTTGTTAGTCAAGCATAACAGTAATTTTTGAAATCTGGAAGTGCTTTGGGTTATGGTTCAATATCTATGCTATCATTGTGAAGAATTGCATAATTGGCTGTTGGCCAATGAAAGTGATAAAGGCTGGAGTTTTAATATCTTGAAATAGTATAGAAATAGTCTTCATTTTAAAATTTAGAAAAGGGTTGAAACTCCCTTTACCTGAGTTGAACCTGGCATCTCATCAGTTGTTCTCAGGTAGGGTTTAAGTTTTATTGTTTAAGTTACGCTATACTCAAAAATTAGTTTAGTAATATATACTGTCTGTGTCTTCTTGTGGCAGGGCAAGTCCATGCCACCAAAGCGTTGATGAACGTACACCACTGGAACATCATGCGAAATGCATCGGACATGACATTGATATGAAGTATGCATCACAACCATGCATTTAGATTTAATTCATCTTAATTAAAGTTTTGCTTTGTCCAAGGAATTTGTACATGAATTCCCTTGTTCTTGAAGCCTTGTTTACATGTGATAAGTGATTGTGTGTACTTATATGGTCATTTGTGCTGTGTTATGTTCATTGAAGACCACTCTTCCATCAGTATGGTGTTTACATCTGTCTGTCACATGGAGGGAAGTTCATCAGTAAAGTACTAAATGTTGGCGGTTTACCCCCAGCACTCTAGTTTTCTTCACTGAAAAGTGACCACGAACATATGAGTGGAAAAGTCCTTGAGCCTGGCGTCAGAGCGTTAAACATCAATGACATGAACGAAGAAATGAGCTAGGGCTCTTTCAGTGATAAAGTGGTAGTTAAATGATACCAGCACTTAGTGTCTAATGTCATTTTTATCATATGTGTATAGTACCTCATTCCTCGACCTTTTCGCATATTTTTTATGTTATATTATATTTCACACTTTCCAAACCAAGTTTGAACAAAATGTCGTTTAGTTTCAGGGCTTCGGTAACACAGGTCCTTTGCTATGGTTCACAGAGCTTACTGACTGAGAGTACTTATCCAGGCACATGTACCTCACTCCCCCACCCCACTTTACCTGATACCTAGCCACTGGCCTAGACATGTGTAATAGGGGTGCCTGACAGTGAAGCCATTCTAGTATATGTGTTCGTGTTTTAATTTAACATAAATGTCTTTATAACTTGTAAAGTTTGTGCCTCTCAGTGATGGTCTATATACCGTTTTGTTTGTCTTGAAACAAGCTCTTAAGTGATGTAAATTAAATGAAGGCTTGAAACTAAGTAGAATATATTAGTAACTCAAAAAGGTGAAAAACTAATAGTAAGGCTGGTCATGTGTGCCTTAAGATGGCTCTAACTTTTTACCTTTGATTTATTTTTATCAGTCCTAATAGCTTGTCTTTTTCTGAATATTATGATATTTATATTTACCATGTTCAAGTTACACATTGTTTTATAAATCAACTTGAAACCTGTTTTAAAGTAAAACAACTAAGCTTGTCCAGCTGTAGGCTAGTAGATTATCAAAACAATGAGGTCTGTGCTAAAGAGTGGCCTGTGAGCCACTAGGGGATACCCTAATAGATCACTGAGATGATGTCAGTAGATTATTAACTACCTTGCAAAGCTTGAGTTGACAGAAAGACCCCGGGAATACTTCACAAAAAGTATAATTTTATAAGTCTGCACCGAATAATGGCCTCAAAATATGGTGAAATAAACATCTTGCCAACAAACAAAACAGTTGAAAAACTATAGCACATGGAAGACGTCCAGTGGTGATGAGTTGTACCATAGACACTTGTATGTAGTGAACAGATGCAGATTACCATGACTGTAACTTCAACACCTGCCCATACATTATGTAGATGATTTGAGTTGCCCCTGGAGACCTATTGTTATCTGCTGTCATATCAGTATGCTGATATTACCATGCCAGTCTCGAGTATATCAGCCTCATAACAGTTGTCAGAAGGACATTTACTCATTTAGCCAGGTGCTCTTGGTGGGAGCAGAGGGTAGGCGTTTGGGATGGGATGGGGGTGGGGGAGTAATAGATTCTGCCCCAGGGAATGGGATGCCATACACAGTGTATTACTTTTAGGTGTAGTGCAACCAGAATGGCTATTCACGCTGTAACACATAAGGCCATCCTTAAAAAATTTCTTGTTGATTGTATAATCTGACACAAGCCAAAAAAAATAAGAAAAATTCCTTAGGTTGTAGAGAGTTTTTGCCATGCACGTCCCAGAAGAAAGATATAAAAGAAATTAACATCCCGAAGATAAAAAAAAAATATGAAAGGTCAGAACCCACAGGGAAACTTAGGCAGCATGGTTGGCTCTCTTGGGGTGGGTCTTTCAGTTAACGACCTGTGAACGTATTGTCAGCAACGGCCTCATGTGGTGGTATGCTGGTAGCATTAAGTGTACAATATACCCTGGGATTTCGCTTTCCTGTGGTGGTGATTGGTTCATTGAATTACAGACAGCACATAATGCAGGAGCTGCAGTGAATTATCAGGAGTCATTATTTAATGGAGAACTCATAAATCTCTTCCCTTTGTCTAAACATTCTCGTTAGAAGCTTCATTAACTGTCTACATGTAAGAACACAAGTACACTGTGATGCAGCAGAAAATGATGTACTGAGTCTCGTCACAATATGTTTCGTAACTGCTGAAGTGATGTATAATTTAACACAATGATTTGTCATTACAAACGGCATGTAGCGCAGAAGCTGCAGTGAATTGTCAAAATTCATTATTTCATGGAAAACTTGTAAAACACTTCCCTTCTACATCTAAGCAATCCTAATGTGATAATATGCACTCTTACGATTTTCTTCTTTCCTGTAATATTTCACAATTTACAAGCATGTATGTGTGCGCATGCCTGTATTCTCCCCAAAAATCTTCATTAACTTTTAGTTTTAGCTAAAACATACATATATAATTCTAATTCTTCAATCAATTCACATTATTTATCAACAAGAAACATTTTATGCACCATTTTATTTTGATTTTTGAGACAATACTGCATTGGTTCAGGTGGCCAATTTCTATTTTTCCACAAAAAGTATATAATTTGTTCAGTCTCCATGGAATATTTCCATCAGAATATGCTTGAATATAAACACCTTGGAAACATTCGGTTTGAAGAAGTACAGTGGACTCTCCGAATATTCATGATTCTAAAGTAATCGTAATCACTTTTGATTTAAATAGCTCTCATGAATCTCTGTTCATCACACATTCCTGTATTCTCTGTTCGTCACACATTCCTGTATTCTCTGTTCATCACATATTCCTGTATTCTCTGTTTATCACACATTCCTGTATTCTCTGTACATTATTTGGTCATTGAAAGTCATATGTATGTATTAAAGCCTGCAAATAGGTGTGTGACATTTTGGAAAACACCCTTTTGGTTGAAATGGTTTGGCCATATTGTCCATGTTATAAATTCTGGACAAGGGTGTTGTTTATTACACCACTTTCACCAAAGGGGTATTTTCAAACATATCGGACATCTATTTGCAGGCTTGTATAGCTGCATAATTATATTTTGTGATATCAGCTGCATGCACAGGAAATGCAGTGCCAATTAAGTCATCAGTCTGTAGTCGGTATGGCTCATATATCATTGACAGACTATACAGCATATTAGGCTACCTTGATTGCCTTCAGATCAAAATATTGTTGGATAATATCAAATGGCACCAAAGGCAGATGTGCTCATTGCAACTAATGGCATCCATTGTATGAACCCTTTCAACCTCTGTGTTGGCTTTGCAAGCCTGTTAAACAGTTTGTTCAATGGACATAAAGCTGGCGAAAAACGATACGGCTGCTCGATCTAGTGCACAGGTACATTTGATAGGTGTATGGACTCTTAGTCAATGGTAATGTATTGCTTTAGCCATTTGAAAACATATCAAAACATGTTATTTTATACGTCGCTCACATAGATGAAATATGCCAGCCAGGTAAGGAAATAATCACAGGGCAACAGACCAGAAATCCAGTTTAAATCTATTAAACATGTTATACGTGTTCCTGAGAGAGCTATCTGTTCATCTGCAGAGGCAGCCCTTTTCTTTTATATTTACATCATGCAGTGAACAAACTCTGTGTGGTATATAGCTCTTTCAATTATATGTGAATTTAGAGCTTTGAAACCTGCTCAGCGAGTACCATAATTACTCTGTGTCCTTATTAATTTGTTTAAGAGCATTTTCAGGGCAGATGAAAGTCTTGAGATCCTCACTTATTTGCAGCTAGGATATCATCCCACCCTCTAAAGAAACCTTCTTATGATCAACAGAATTAACGTTCAGAATTAGCAAAAATGAGTAAGTGTGATAGTCATAAATGACATTTTGTATAATTAGATCTAATAATATAATCGTTAAATTATATCTAATACTACATGTTCACTCACGCAATATGAAAATTCTAGATGATAGAGTTATATCATACATTTGCATCCTCCTGCTGTCAGCTGAAGTGCAAAACTCACTTAAATTAGATCAAATTGTTTATAACATACTCAGTAATTCACTCACGAAAGCTTTATTTAATTTAGGCGATTTTTATTAATATTTTTGTTTGATGCTAAAATTTACCCAACCGTCCCTCCTAAAAAAGACCACTACTCTAAAGTTGTAATTAGGATTTTGACATCAGATTTTTTGCCTTCAGTATCAATATCTTTTAGCTCCCTCTCATTTTTACATAAGCTAAAATCGAAAGACAAATGTTAAAAGGGAATCTTGTAAACAGTTACATGAAACATGTTTTATCAGGGGTAAATATAATTATTCAGTATTTGGCATAACTATAAACTGTTGATGCACTGATAATTAAGGCTTCATTTCAATGCTTCCTGCTGACTTTAATCATTGATAATTTAATTAAGTGTTGTCATAACACTAACTTTGAAGAGATGTGAATGCATGTAGAGAAAAAGTTACAGGCAAGATACATATATACATGTATATTTACTGTCACCTATTCTTCTGTCAATTTTCTGAATTTCACAGAAGCACATTAAATTTTCTTACTATTTATGTGGTAAACTTACCAACATCTCTATTAGTGTATCTCTCTATTTCAAGGAACATCAAAACATGTACTATTCTGTTCAGGATCAGTAGAACACTGAGAATTGAACCCAAAAGTAACTTTGTCAAGGACAAGCTTTCAAGGTCCAATACATTACAATTCTAGGTCATTTCATTTATAACAGTTCATGGTGTACATTCAGGACGCCAGAGGACCTCTGTATCTGTGAAGTAGACGGGATTAGAAAGGCCTGTGACAATGTGTGATCTGACGGCAGTCGGCAGTACTCAGTAGAATTATCTGGAGAGATCAGACGGAATGAAATAAGCAGAGAAATTACTGATGACATTACATCCATTGTGGATTTCATCCCTGGAGCTAAATGTACATGCATGCACAGCCAAGATGGAAAATCAAAAAAGGACTCGAAGGAAATGGCCAATGGACACGTATAAAGTAAAATTAAAAACTTCAGTAGAAGGCAACTGGAAGAGGAAACCTTAAAATCAGGAAAGGGAAACCAATCAAGTTTATCTTTATTTAATGAAAACTCTTATTTTTTAATTATTTCAGGCTCAATCAACTCTTCACCGAGAAAGAAAAGTTCATGGTTAGGATGCATACATGTATTTTGTGGAATACTTGTAATGGGAATATAGTTTTTTTTAAATATCTCAGCCTGATAGTATTTTGGCCAAATAATTGCCCTTGGCATGCATACAGTGCTATTAGTTGTATATGGGAATGGGCTGTAGCAGTTAAAGGTGGTTTGTCTTTTAGTCGCTGATGTTAGCAGTGTGATGTTAATGGCTTGTATTTGCACTATGAAGTCAGTGGCTGGTATTAGCAGTGTGACGTTAATGGCTGGTATTTGTTCTATGAAGTCAGTGGCTGGTATTAGCAGTATGAGGTCAGTGGCTGGTATTAGCAGTATGAGGTCAGTGGCTTGTATCAGTGGCTGGTATTAGCAGTATGAGGTCAGTGGCTGTTATTAGCAGTATGAGGTCAGTGGCTGGTATTAGCAGTATGAGGTCAGTGGCTGGTATTAGCAGTATGAGGTCAGTGGCTGGTATTAGCAGTATGAGGTTAGTGGCTGGTATTAGCAGTATGAGGTCAGTCGCTGGCATAAGCCTCATGAGGTGCATGTTCAAACCTGACCTTGGACAGTTAGGGAATTTGTAAAATTTTCCACTCACTGTTTATGGGGTTTGTCGAAAATTAGCAGTTGATGAAGCTCCCGTGGCCATTTTGCAATCTGACGTTTACTGAAAACCGCTTGTCTGCCAGGCGTCATGTTACATGTGTGCTAATGTGCCAAAGGTGAGTTGCTTACACTGGGCACTGCAGATTCCTCTTTTTGCTATCCATAAAACTGTCTGCCATGGTGTAAGTGAAGAATTCCTTTCTACTGCATTCAGTATCAAATTAAGTGCATGAGGATGAAATGCGTAAATTGAACAATGCGCTTTTTTTTTTCTGCTACATTTGGTCGTGGTTTGCTGTTGTTCACATTTTTCCTTGGTTCTCAGTGGGAAGCTCGGTAAACTCCTTCCAGCCTGTAGCAAAATGGGTCCAAAGTCGTGTTCTCCTTCGTTCTTTCTTGGATTAAATCAAACTTTTAGGTGTATGTGTGCTCCAAAACCATTTGGGTAGTACACATGCACACACTGTATCGATCATCACAGCAGAAAACCATGTGTTTCTCTGTGATTTGGACCTTGTTTTGTAGCTCGTCAGATTCTCCCATTTATTTGCATGGACTTGTATGTGCATACACCTGTACTTGAGGGCATGGTCTGCGATTTTATGCCTTCCTTCACAATATTATTTAATAGAAACCTGCTCATGTCTTGTTTAATTACTTTTACGTAATTGTGTAAGTTCATAAGTGAAGAAAACTAAGTCGTATTTTGTGCAATGTGTACATGGGAAATACTTTCAGTATAAGGGTGAAAATTTTTTTGGAAAGGCCTGCCCTTCGTGACGTGGTTGTGAGAATTAAGCCTCCTGTGACAGTACCTCAAGGAGATGCAGTTCACAGTAAGCATGTGCCTCATTGGTCTATTTGGCCTTGGTCAGCCCAGTAAGAGTTAAAGAGCTTGTACGCTTGTACTTGCAACTTGAACTCGATAAACCTGAATGTCCCAAGGCTGAGCAGAAAATCTGTGCGTATATTCAGATAGGCCTCAGATATCAGCTAGATGGTTCTGACCTTTTGCAGCAATTCCATGAAATTAAAATTATTTATCTATTACATTTCTTCGGGGAAGAAACACAACAACAGTAATGAATTATTTAAAGAAAAACATAAAAGCTTTTCTGTGATCTCTTCACTGCCTGGCTTAATAATGTTCTAATCTTAAAATCTTAGAGGAAATGGAAATGTCATAAGGCAAAAGTCCATATTTGTGGCAAAGTTCTTCTAATAAGATACAGTGCATTTATACTCTGCATTAGCTGGCTGCTATGTATATATCGGTTCATTAGAATGTGAGGATTTTGACTGCATTTTATTCAGTGAAAAAAACGTTTTAAAGGGACTGAACGTTCATATAGTTTTAGATACGGGCTTTCTGTAACCCTTTGGTTGATTGTACTGTTTCATTCTTAGCTTTCCCAAAGGTACCGTTGGGAAACAAAGCAAGGGAGCCCTATGATTTTTGGATCTGTCCATGATCTCTTGAGTCCATCTGTCCTGCTTTGGTTCCACATATTTCCAAATAATTTTGATAAAATAAAAGTTTTGTACAGACCCTGCACAGACCCTAACCTGCCTGATCCATACATGACTTTTCCTTGTTTGGTCTGAGATTTAGATACTCTGAATTTGCTTTCTTTCTAGACTTCATTTTGTTTTTTTTACTGTCAGAATTAAATATGTTCACATTTGATTTACTGTTTGAAAATAATCCACAAAGGATATCCATGCCTGTATCCGGTTAAGACTTGTCTATGTGATCGTGATTGCTGGCTAAATGCTATGAATTTTGAGGTCGTTATTTACTCTACTTGTCGAAGACTAGCAGAAGTTAGATAAACTAAAGTTGTCTGTGATCCGTTTATCTCTCCTGTGCCTGTAATTTCCATTTCTTTCAAAAAACTTTTCCTTCATTTTTTGAGCGATTTCACTAAAATATGGGTCAAGTGTAGACTGCAAATACACAGTTCATGGTGAAGTTTTTCAATAATGTTTGTCCAGAATATTATCATATCTTTCAAAACGCTACTCCTTCAATTTTTGTCCATTGTCAATGAAACTTTGTTCAAGTGTAGGGTACATCAAGATACATGATTTGTCATATTGATGTTCAGTTTTCATGATCAGTTATTCATCTATCTCCTCATCCAGATATGGTAATATTTTTTTTCAACAAAAATGTGTATTCCTCCTGCAGTTTTTGTCCAGTTTCAGTCAAACTTTGTTTACTGCTTCATGTTCACTACTGGATATGTTGTCTGTGTTCAGCCAGCATATGTTAACATATCTTTCAAACTGCTACCACTTTTACAGGTTTTGTTTGATTTCAACTAGACTTATTAAAACTGTAGCTACATCAAGATACATGATTCGCAGTATGGATTTTCATTTGCAATCGTCTGTTGTCTGTTTGTCCAGCATCTTTTTCAAAATGCTACTCCCCCAATAGGCGTAATTTGATTTCATTGAAACTTGGCACAAGTGTAAACTACATACTGATTTTATAGTTTGATTTTCAGTTTTGATTTCCCAGTGTCTGTTATACTGCCTGTGTGCCCAACCTGTTGTAGCACTTGTTTCAAAACACTACTTCTGCAGGTTTTGTCTGATTTTATTTCAGACTGGTACAGGTAATTATATACATTGTAGAAAATCCAAATTCTTGTTTTCAGTTTTAGTCTGTGTTTTTATACAGCTTGTGTTTAATTCCATGGAAACTAGCCTTAAGTGTAGTTGAAAGGTATATAAACACCAACATACCTAATTAATTTAGTAATCAATTCCATGATGATTTTGTCCAAACCTGTAGAACTAAGGTCCCATCAGAGACTGTGGTTTTTAGTGTGAGCCCTCAAAAGTGAATGAATGAGCAAATCATTTATTTATTTGATCAGTATTACGTACTCCAGAATTTTTCACTTATACAACAGCTGTTAGAATTATGGTGAAAGGAAATTGGGCAGAGCCCAAGGAAAATGCAGGACCATCTGCAGGTTGCTGGCTGACTTTCTCACATACACCAGGAGAGGAAACCAGCATGATGTGGACTTCAACTGACAGCTCTTGCAGTGGTGAGAGGCACTGGGTTATTAGGCCGCACTGGCGTGCTAACCCTGTCTGTCACGGAGGCCAGGTCACGGATTTTGATCCTCGCATATATATGCAAACAGTTTAAAAAGTAAGAGTTGGTCTAATTTGCATAATGCCTAGGTGCTCATGATGTCCTGTCATCAGTTCTAGCAGTAATAATTAGATGAAGTGTAAACATAGTGAAATAAACAAGAGCACATGTAGAAACAACAACTGAACTAGTTGCCATGTCTGTATAACTCATCCCATTTCCTCAGGTGACAGTTATAGCCGGTTCCTCAACCATATGGCCTCTGCCCCAAACCTGGCTCCTCAACCATATGACCTCTGCCCCAAACCTGGCTCCTCAACCATATGGCCTCTGCCCCAAACTTGGCTCCTCAACAATATGGCCTCAGCCTCTAACCCCAGGCAGTTTAAACTCACCATGATATGGCTAAAAAATTGCTGATGTGGCATGAAGCCATAATCGTCCATTCATTCATCATGTTCATTCTAAAACTTTGCAGAACCTATGTTGGCCTAGGGGTTATTCACACCTGAATGTGGCTCAGTGACCCAGGTGCCTCTCACCAAATCAGTCATTGTGACTTCAAATTTAGCTCATGGTGGCTTCCTCTCTGATCATATGTGGGGAGGTCTGCCAGCAACCTGCGGATGGTCGTTGATTTCTCTCAGGCTCTACCTGATTTCCTCCCACCATAATGCTGGCTGCTGTCATAGGAGTGAAATATTTTTTAGTACAGTGTAAAACACCAATCAAATAAATAAACAGATTGAAACCTTTGCCTGTTGCTAAGCTGCTCACCTTACCTGATTCTTAAGAGTATTGTTGACAGCTTAGAAATGTGTTTTTGAGGTTTCTTTGTTAGCTAAGATGTTATATGTATGTATATACATCTTGCTGAAAACACCAAAGCCTCAGCATCAAAAGTAATGTTTTCTGATATTTTATTTGCCTGTAATGATGTACTTTTTGGAGGGCGAAATTTTAGGTCATTTAAAGTAAGTCATCTACATGTACTGCAGGATCAATGTCAGAAATAGAATATTCAGGTGTATAGAGCAGCATATTTGTCCTGGTGGGTTTGTTGCAAATTTTTCTACACTGTGTGTTTGGGATTTTGGAGTGAGTTGTTTCAGGTACTTCAGCGGGTTTCTCTAGGGCCAAACGACCCAGTTTTCTGGCACATTAATGCTGGCCACCAATCAAATAACTAAATTCCAGGTACTTCACCTTCTAGTTTCCTTGACCCTTTTGTCCTCGTTGCCATATCATATGGCTGAATTCGTCACGTGAATTAAGTGCAGTTGTTGAGATCAGTCCTATAAATCGCATCTGCTTATCATTCTCAAGGTTCAGCCATTAATTTGTTGTGTTCGAGTTTTCATAAAAGGACATTCAGAAACAAGAGTTGAATTTTTCCGTAGAGATAGTGTGGTCTAGGGCACATAAAAAGATTGGTTGCAATCCTTCAATATTTTCTTATATGGTAGATGTATGTGTATTCAAGCGTGTTCTCGGGGCATTGCGCTGTGTAGATCGACTGATCAAGTCGTACTCTTTGTAAAGCTCTGAAATTCACCAACCCAACTAATGTAGTTTTTTCTCCAAAATGAAATGAGAAGGGTGCATGGATCTTACTGAAAATTGTTCTTTCGTATGCGAAAAGGTTGCATGAGGAATTAGAGCAGCATTAGAGACAGTATAGGCATGAAAATCTGCATCTACATTCGTTGGATATGAATGTGGCAGTAATTTATTGATACAGATTATTCATTTCAGAGTGTCATTTGAGCCACATTTCTCATCGTCCTCACTTGCTTGAAAATAAGCAAGATCCAATCGTATATCCAAACAGATTTATGGCCTATTAATCTTTGTTAAGGCCTTACCATTCGTGAAATCCCAGTTTTTATGGACAGGAATCTTGTCAGTTTTGTGCCATTAGTTCTGAGGAATGACCCACTCAGGCTGGCTGGGTCATATTGAGTCTATCTGAAAATATCCACAATATAAAAAGTTCATCAACCGCCAATATTCCCGAGTTCATCTCAGGTCATTCCTGTATATAAATATGAATGCTATCAAAAGTCCATAAAACAAGTGGATCTCCAATACACCAGAGTGCCCTGTTAATGTGACTCAGCCTCTGCTGATGTTTTGTTCCAGGATTTTTCCCTAAATAACAGCGACAAGTCAGGGACTGTGCATTAGAAACAGTGACCTCTGAGCAGTGTTTTGGATACAGTATGCTGTCTAAATAATTAACTCCCTCTTTTTTTTGTGCAGCTGACTTTTTCATTTTATGTTTTTCAAGTCAGATTCTTCAGTTAGTATTTCATTGGATGTCTTGTGGTGCGTCTTGTGAACTTCTTTGGAAAGATCTTCTGTCATGTGTGACATGGTTTCAGAAAATATCTTTGGGTGTTATTCTCTTTTTGCTTAGGGGAGGGGGGATTTTGTTTTCCAAAAGTGCAGAATGCATTTTTTTTATACTGTACCCTGTATATCTGTGCTTTAGTTGTAAATGACGGAAAAGTTTATGCATGACTAGATAAGTTTGTTACTCTTCCTAATTCCAACAGATAATATTAATGTTGATCTTAATACTTGTAGAAAGGATTTCTGAGATTTGTGTTTGAAGGTAGAATGATAACCCACTTTAAAAATGTCAACTTCACCGCCAAAAGTCATATTTTTGTTGCATTTCTTTGCCTCTAAAAAGACAACTTCACAATACATCTTATAGGTTGTGCTTTGTGAATGTTGCAGGTATCCGGGATCTGCTTCAGAACCACAGATTTGTAGGATGTGTGAGTGAGGACCTGGCATTGGTACAGCATGGCACCAAGCTGCACCTGGTCAACACCTCAGTGCTTTCGTGAGTCTGCCTTTTATTACCTGATGTCAACCTGTTTTCTCGTGCAATACTTTTGTAGTAAATTTGTACGAGTAGGGAGCATTATTACACCCACCCTATTGCATGCAATTTTTGGGGCAGATGTTCGTACTGCTGAAAGTAAGAAAAGATGTTTCTCTGATAGTTTTTTCTTCTATTGAAAAGTAAAGATATTGGTATGCTGCTAATTAGATGTAAGACAAAAGAAACTGTAGTTCTGTTACAAGAATATTGGCTAAAAACAGCCAACCATTGGCCGTGGCCGAGGGGGTTAGATGTGTTACCGGATTCTTTGAGTCATCTCAAGGTTTGTAAGGTAATTACCGTCAGGGGATAAGAGAGGCAAACACCAGTGTGTAGAGATCATTCCTTGTTGAACATAATCTACTTACATCAGCATGACATCATCACAGTGGTCTATCAGGGTCTGCGCTGGTGGCTCACAGGCCACCCTTTATATACTGAGAGCACAGACCTCAGTGAGAGCATTGTTTTGATAAGCTACTAGCCTACAGCTGGACAAGTCTAGTTGGTTTACTTTAACAGGTTTCAAGTTGATTTATAAAACATTATGTAACTTGAACATGGTAAATATACATATCACAACATTCAGAAAAATACAAGCTATTAGAACTGGTAAAAATAAACGATACACAATCAAAGGTTAAAAAGCTAAAGCCAACTAAAGGCACAAATGACCAGTCTTCGTAGTAGTTTTTCACCTCTTTGAGCTGCTATTGTATTCTACATAGTTTCTAACCTTCACTTAATTTACATCATTTGAAAGCTTCTTTCAAGAGAAACAAAATGGTATATAGGTCATCACTGAGAGGCACAAACTTTACAAGTTATAAAGACCTTTATGTTAAAATTAAAAACACAACACATATACTAGAATGGCTTCACGGTCAGGCATCCCTAATACACGTCTAGGTCAGTGGCTAGGTATCAGGTAAAGGTGGGGCAGGGTGGGGGAGTGAGGTACATGTGCCTGGATAAGTATTACCAGTCAATAAGCTCATGTGAACCATAACAAAGGACCTGTGTTACAGATGCCAGCACAGTGTAATGATCCAGGTGCCTGTCGCCAATGCAGTTGCTATGAGTGCGAGTCCATCTCATGCTGGCTACCTGTCTGGCCTTATGTGGGAAGGTCTGCCAGCAGCATGTTGTTGGTTGGTCGTGGGTTCCCTGCGGGCCCTGGTTTTCTCCCACTACAATACTCATAGCCTGCATATTAGTGAAATATTCCTGAGTATGGCGTAAAACCCCAATCAAATAAATAAAATGAGCAGACCAGATTTCACCAAAATTATTAGAGCTACCGTCCATTTCCTACAGCGCTGTTTGTCTATAACTTCATGGAGACAATGATGTGTGCATTTGGATGAAAATTTGTACATAAGTTGGCTCTGGGCAGATATGAAAGAACTGTGCAAGGAATTAAAGTTGGGTATTTGCACTCTTCTTAACTCTCCATGACTTAAAACTGCGATGTCATCAAGTGAGTCAGATGTATGATTAGACACAATCAGAGCAGGTTAGGTAATGATGTCATTTAAACATGGACATGAAAATGCCTTGGGAGTATGATGTTCATGTACATGGAGATGAGCTGAAAGAATAAAGTGTTCCACTGGATCCTACTATGTAACTACACAAGGTCATGAAGGTACAGATTAGGTCTAGTTTTAACCTTGGACTGGGAATTTGTGTATTACAGTTGGGAACACTTGTTAGTAACATGCTAAAGGTCAGTGGTTTAATCTACCCATGAAATACTGGCTGCCATGGTTTATGTGAAATGTTGTTAAGTACATATATGGTGTGAAGAATCAATCAATCAGTCAAATCATACATGGAAATCTTGTAGAAGCCAGAAATTATCTGTCTGAAAACTGCTATATAGAGCTCCAAGAAGTGTCTTATACTTCCAGGAAGCATAACCATGACATATGGAAATTTGTTTAATTGCGTGGACCCAGCAATCTAAGATTGACTCACTGATAACATTAGACCGGGCAGGCACCAGGATCTCATTAAATCTGACTGACTGGAAAGAAGAGCTAGAACACATTTTAATAAAGTATATATCATGTAAAACTCTAAAATATGGCTTTCATTATTTTTTTAGCATTCTCTGTACCGTTTAAAACAGAAAAAAAGATTAAGGTGCTGCGGTGGACGTTGTGGAACAGATTGAACAAGCTGAAGCACAAAGATATCATGTATTCCTCTTTTTTTTTTTTTTGGCGTCTAAATACAGATACAGGTGTCGCACAACATATTTCACGTAGAACATAGGCCTATGGCAGTCACAGGATGTTTAGCAGCTGAAAATAATCTGTGACGTCGCTGCAGTCTGAGAGTTGTGATGGTCTTATATAAAGGTGCTTTGAGGGGTATTTTTATTTGGAAGGTGAAATGATATCTTACAAGATATTGTAAGTCTCAGCACCCAAAGGAATATTTTTAGAGTTTTGTTTTTCTCGAAATAGAGCCTTTGAAGAGAATTCAATGAATTTTAAGGGCAAGTGCATGGTTGGCTTCTGCTTGGATCACCAGGAATTGCAAAGAAATAAAACCTTGATCTGTCAGGTGAGAACTTGAAGACTTGTTCAAGGTGATGATCTACAGCTTACACTAAAAATCCACCGAAATGTTTCCCTTGAGATTTTTCCCATTTAAACAGCATGGTTTTAGGACCAGATAAGATGAGATGAGGAGGAACTTCAGAAAGTGGCGAGAGGTGATCGTTTTGAAGTTATCATGACATCAGTGAGTCAAAGACACTTTTTAATTGGGTAAACTTGCATTAGGATAGGTGTTATGTAAATTTTGAGCCATTCTGAGAAAGTTTAAAAATCCCCGAAGAAAACAGCTCACAAATGTACGTTGACACATAATATTTCAAACCAAAGGTCAGCTAGTGCTGTCATGCCATGGCTCAGGCATTGATTTAATACCTACGCCTCATGTCTGCAAGCAGATTTCCCCTCTAGAAGCACCTTAGGGCCATCCTTATCATTGTATGATTCAGTATTTTTTTTTTTTTCATCTAGACCTCTACCCTGACACTCGATTCCCCTTCCCAAAGTGTAGTTATAATTAAGTGACCGTCCACATAGATAACTCACTCTTTTCATTCTGAAACGAGCCTGAGTGCCTCCCATTTAACTTCTGGATATCCCACACCTTTGTCATATTACCCAGAAATGACATTCACTGTGGTTTACCTTCCACATAGCCCTTTAATGCGTGAGTAGGGAGTAGATATGATAAATGGAGCCCATCAGCAATATACTTATCTACAGGGTCTTCCTGGCCTGCTCTGAAACTGCCAGGAGACATGGCCATCAATTCTCAAGTGTTCATATCAGGTCACAGAATGGCAGTATAAATCTAGTGATTAGAGTAAGGGATGGAGATTCTTGTCAGAGGGGACAGTAAAGTAATTCATTGTCGGTCATTTGGTCAGCATCACTTTATATATCAGGACTACCTATGCTCATGAAGGTTTGATGGTTCAAGTCCAGCTCTGGTACTCTGTCCTCTTGCATTTGTTATTATAATTATTATTTTTTCTTTTTTTGCTCTTTTTTGGGGGGAATTTTTGCTGTACCACAAACAGAATTTACACACAGGATAAAATATCATGTTTTTTTTTTAACCCCATTTAAGTGATGTGATGTTACATTTTATCCTGTTCAAAATGTTTCCTGCTACACAGCAGTAATTATATAAGATGAAGAAGATGAAATTGGAAAAAAAACCAAAAAAACATCACAGTCAGTTTAATTTGCATGATGCATTAAATGTCGCTGACTTCTTCTCATCATTTATGTTCACTTGAGAATCTCATAAAGGAGTTCGTAGCTCTGTTGTAATTTATGGATACACATACATGAGAATGATGTTGCAGTTGCATGTTCTAGTGCCAAGATTCTTCCCTGATACAGATTGACTTAAAACAAATTGTATAAATATATACATGGGATATTCATGTGAAAAAAAGTTGAAAAGAAATGAAGCAAGACTCTTAAGTCTCAGACGGACAAGTAAAAACTGTTCAAAAATACTTTGATTTATTTACCCTTTCTAAAGTTTTTTTTACATTTAAGTTTTTGAATTCTTTAGCCATGCTGGTGGACTTTATGAAGCATATATGTGCTGTTCAATTGCTCTGAGTGCAGAAGTAGTTTTTCCTACACCATATACGCTCTACCTCTAGAATGGTTTATTCCAACACTTTGGATGTTGGAATAGCACTAATTACCCAAGATTAAAGGATTACTTAAGTTTATTTTTAACTTTATAAAATATGAGCACATGTATATATGGCATGTAGATATAGTGTTCATCAGTGGGCATTTTCTTCACTTTTCAGCTGTCTTTCCCTGGATGATTCTTATACTCACGTAATTTGATTGAATATGCAATTTTTACAACCCATAGATTGTAACAGATGTTGTTTTGGATGATATGATCATGGAAATGCATGTATGAATACAAAAAGCATACCATGAAAATGGTGATTTCTGGGTTAATCATGAGTATATAGTTTGTCTTCATAGAAGTGAAGTTGTAATGGCAATAGTCATATGGATCATATACCTGTACATTTACAGATGCAGTGTTTTTGTATTTTAGCCTTCTGCCAATTTTGGCCAAGGAGTATTGTTGTAATCTGTCTGTCTGTCAGTCTGTCCATATTCCTCGTAAACGCTCTATCTCTGGAAAGGCGTAGCCCAAGTTCACCAAACTTACACCAAGACCTACAAATTGGCGTGAGCTTGAATCCTATCAACAGGCTTGACCTTTGTCTTCAAGGTCACAGGGGTCATTTAAGTTGGCCCTAGTTCACTACACTTACACATATGCATGAATAAGAACCCAATTGATTTTCAGCAGCCCTGACGTTTTTCTTCAAGGTCGTTGGGGTCATTTGAGTGAAATTCGTATAAATGCTCCATATTTAGAATGGTTAAGCCCTAGTTCACTAAACTTACACCACACTTACAAATTGGTATGAGTACGAGCCCAATCGATTTTCAGCAGCGTTGACCTTTTTCTTTAAGGTCATTGGTGTCATTTAAGTTAAATCTAATAGAAGGGTTTTAAAAGCTCTATCTCTAGAACGGTTTAACCCAAGTTCAACAAACTTGCAGCACACCTACACATTGGCATGAGGAAGAACCCTGTTGTATTTTAGCGACCTTGACCTTTTTTTCAAGGTATTTGTGTCATTTGAGTTAAATTCTTGTAAACGCTCTATCTCTAGAATAGTTTAGTTCAAGTTCATCAAACTTAATCACACTTACACATTGGCATATGGAACACCATTAACTTTCATCGACTTTGACATTTTTCTTCAAGCCCATTCTGGTCATTTAAATTAAATTTTATGATAGGCTTGTAAACGGTCTATCTCTGGAACTGTTTAGCCACAGTTCACCAAATTTATACCACACCTACACAGTTTCATGAATGGCTGATATCGTACAAAGTATCTCTTGGAATTTGTATCTAATCGCTACATTGTATACATGCTTAAGGCTGAGGTGTTTTAAGTGCATTGCACAGTATTTTTATGTTTTCCCATTTTGTCAAATTAAGATACAGTCCCATTTTACAAATGATAGTGTACAGATGTGTGCACACATTTTACACAGAGTTGTAAAGAAACACGTGTTGTATTGAAGCATGTTATAATGATCAGGAAGAGGTGTAGATTGAAGAGGATTTCAAAGTAGTATTTAAAAATTCAGTAAGGCCACACTAGTTCAAATTCATTTGTTGTTTTACTTGAAGGGTGGAATATAGTTTTTCCATCAATGTCAAAGGAGCATATAAAGATAACAAAATTTAAAAATCGACTAATTTATGGATAATTCCATTTTTATTTCATTCTTTATTCCATTTTTGCATTTTGTAATGTTGGTTTGCCTGAAAAAACCAAATAATCCAAAATTGTTGTTGCCCATAATTATAAGCAAACCCCGATTGAAAAAAAAAAACAAAAAAACACATCAGCAAATGTAAGAATTTGTTCAACAAAATGGTGCATACTTTTCATTTTGTGAGTCACAGAACTCAAGAAGTGTTGACGCCAGTCCCAATTGTGTCCATATAGTGTATGGGCTCAAAGTGCCAAAGCTTATTGAAAGCTGCTGTGGCTGACAGATTATGGAGGTGTGCTATCAACTGGATATCCCCACTGGGATGATCACCACAAGATTACCGGTATGTTGGTGTAACAGGATTGTTTGTTTCAAAACCTCCCAAGTCGAAGGCCACTTGATAATTACCTTGTTTTCATATTTTGCCTCATCCTAAAAATTAACTTATCCATGTCTTTTGGGAAACCTTGTACGTTCATGGATTACTACCAGACCCCTCCCACCCCCCCCCACCCCACCCCACACACCCCCTAGAAAAGGGAACATCCAGGAAATGAGAGATTTAACTGAGCTGATGCATGTTTTCCTTATCGGGTTAAGCATTTAGGGTAGGATCTTGGATTCTATAGCCATGTAACAGTGAGGTAATGCAGATTGGCTTAAAATGCCATGGTGAGTGTGTCTCTGAAGGGATTGCACAACCAGCTGTAACCATGTTAAATACTCTGTTAGGTAAGATGTAAACAACCTAAGGTTTATGACTTTGGAATGAAATTTTTGGGAAGGTTTTTGATTTTGTACACACTATTGATTGTTATATTTTGATTTGCTGAGATTGTCTTAATTAGAGAACACATCCACTTATACTTCATCTTTAAACTTTGGATAACAATTAATAAAAAAATGAAATCACAGTGGAGCCTCTGGCATTTGGCCAGCAAACTCTCTACATAACCTTAGCATGATTATGGCTGAAAGCCACGTCACCAATATTTTACCCGAACATGACAACAAGCATAGATTGGGCCTTCTTATTTCATTGCTGTTTTATACCGTACTCAAGAAAATTTCACTTATACGACAGCCGGCAGTATTATAGAGCTGCTTGCTGCAGCTATAAACGTAATTGTTTCTTGGTTTTAAAGGATATGCTGTTATTGCATCCAAAATTACAATATTTTGAATGATTGTGAGAGGTGTCAGCCTTAGAAAAGTGCAAATTAGAATTTTGTTTTGAAGAGAGGATGGTATATTCTGTTGGAAAATATCACTTTCAGTGCCAAAAGCTCTATTGAATCACCTAGTTTAATTATCATGTCAGATATGTCAAAATGGGCTTTTGGGAACAAAGTTTATGGGGTAAAACCAGTGTTCACCAGATAAAGCTGACAAGTTATATAATATATAGAAATCTTTTATTAAGAGTCCACATACCTTCCCATTGGGATACCTTTTGAAATCGCTCCAATCATTGTTATTAGGGCGCCACGTCATCCTAGTGGGACACCTTTTGCAATCGTTCCCATTATTATTATTATTATTATTTTTATTTGCCATCTCGTAAAAGTGCAATATCTCCCAAACTGCTGAAGGTAGAGAATCCAAACTTTGCACTCTTGATAATGAATATTTGAAGCAACTTCTGATGTTAGTGTCCACTGGGAAGTCTTAGGAAATTCCGTTTGCTGTTTCTAGATGGACGGCCCTACTTAGTTTCCTGTACACGTTAAATTTGATAAGCAAATTGGGCTGAAATTTACCGCGGAAGTTATGTAAAAATTACACCACCACTAAATACTGCTTAAAATGATTAACCCAACAGACTACCTGGTGCTCCTTATTGTCAGGATTACAAATGTGCAAAAATTATTTTCATGCATTGTATATACAGATTGTAAGTTTTTGCCGAAAAACCCAACAAAAATGTGTCAAAACTCTCCCATTTAAATAACATGGGAGCTTTGTGCATCACATCACAAAAGCATTTCCTGTGGTTTGGCTGGCCACACCTCTGGTGTTCTAATTCTGTCTGGCTTCAGATGCAGCAGATCAAAGACACAATCTATCTGATCTGATTTTCTTTTCACTGGCTTTCACCATCGCCCATCTGAAGGATGTACTTAGCAGTCTCAGGTTCAAATCCATTTAAATCCTGTTAACCTTTATTTTCTCTTTCTTTTTTTACAAGTATCATGAAATTATTAGGCTAGTCATATCACTCAGATGTTCGAATATAGCCTTTTTCTTGTAATTTTTATGTGGAAATATTTTCCCCACAATTTTTATTTTTCAACCTGACCTATTTTGGATGCCATATTGCCATGAATAGAATACGTGACGTCATTTTCTCAAGAAGAGTTCATGCGATCCAGATGAAATTTAAAGTGCAGAGAGAATACTTTGAGACAAATTATGTGTGCAAAAGTCATTTTCATACCTTGAAAACTGTAGAAATGCACTGATTACTGAAGTTGTCACATGATCAAAAATATTTGAATTTAAATATTTTAAGTATGCTACCTGATGTAGTTTGATGTCCTGATCATGAATGTGATCTTATTCATTTGACACAAATTACAATGAAGTTCGAAAGTTTCTCAATATTTGGAGGTCACATGACAGAAAACCAGTACAGCTGTAATGTTGAAAGCTACGGAGTGCAAAGGGCCAGATATGTACTTTTCAAAGGGCAAAAAAGCAAAATTTGCCCACATTTAGAGGTTAAGTGATAGGAAGCTGATAGCTGAAAGGCTGAACATTGATGACGCAGTTTACTATGAGAAAGGAGATATCCTTGTTACATTGTTTTCATGTGTTTTAATATGGACTATGGCCAAAAGTTCAAAGCTCTACTGCTTCCAGGCTGGTTTTTAGTAGTAGGCCCTTTGCATATGATACTTGGCAGTCACGGTTCAAATCAGTTTTTTTTCTCTTTTTTATTAGCATGAGATTATCAGGGGGACTACCAGATTTGCTAAACAGATAATGGTGTGAACCATGGGAACACTGTGGGATAACAGCTATAATTTATTTTATGTTACATAAAAATCCACATGTTTTAAGACTGTCTGGCATATATCCAAATTAACAGATTTTGGAGCCAAAAAAAATTCCAAATATACACAAACCCCAGAACTGCCATAAGATTCCCAGACTGAAGTAAGATTTTTGGTTCTTTAAACTTTCAACTGTGTGAAAAATCTGGGTTTTGTGAACTTCAACATGGCTATCACATCTATCAAACATTAAATACCATGTCTGATGAAATAATGAGCAACACTGTTACCCTAGCTCCTGTGTGTATGAAAAAGCTGCCTGATCACAGTGACAGTGCCTTATTTTCAAGAATTACAATACCTCTTAATTAATAACACCTATCAGTCAAATGTATCAATTAATTGCAGCCTTTGGCATATCTATTTCCATACCTGCATCATTTGTCATGCGTAGATGTAACAAACATATAGCATACATGTAACACTGCTTATTAAATGCAGCTTTGTAATTTGAAGATGATGTATATTTCAGTGGTAATAGTGAATCCAGTGACACTGATTGGAAAGAGTGATTGGAAGTGTATAGCAGTAGGGAGATGTCATTTTTGGAAATAAAATCTACGATGTTGTACATCATCCTTCAAATTAATGTCATCACTGTGGAAAAAAATATTAAATACAAATATATCATTGAGATTTGGAGATGGCACTGGTGCCATGCAGTTTCCAAGCAGAGCATATCGTGTATATTTATTTATTTATTTTTACTTGCATCTTTTAGTTTTGTGCCTAATCAGACTTAGTCTATTACATTTTTTTTTTCTCTGTATCTTGCAGAAAAGAGCTCTTCTACCAGATAATGATGTACGACTTTGCTAACTGCGGCATCCTGAGATTGTCAGTGAGTAGAAAGACAGAAATGCTTGCAAATGAATTATAGCATCAGACTCCACATTCATTTGGGAGTACTTCAGCAATACCATGGCGAGAACATGTTAGAACATGTGGTGTCCTGAGGTTGTAGGTAAGTAGAAAGACAAATTTTTGCAGAGGAATTATAGCATCAAACCCCACTTTCATTTGGCACTACTTCAGCAGTATCGTGGCGAGAACATGTGGCATCCTGAGGTTGTTGGTGAGTTGAAAGACAGAAATCTTTGCAAATGAATTATAGTGTCAAACCCCACATTCATTGGGCTGTACTTCAGCAATATCCTGATGAAAACATGTTAGAACATGTGGCATCCTGAGGTTGTCCGTGAGTCGAAAGACAGAAATTCTTACGGATGAATATAGTGTCAAACCCCAGGTTCATTTGGCAGTATTTCAGCAATGTCCTGGCGAGAATATGTTAGAACATGTGGCATCCTGAGGTTGTTGGTGATTTGAAAGTCAGAAATGCTTGCGAATGAATTATAGTGTCAAACCCCAGGTTCATTTGGCTGTTTTTCAGCAATATCGTGATGAGAACATGTTAGAACAACACAACAGTGACTTTCAGCATGGGAATGCTAGCATTCAGAATCAGAATAAGTAGGAAACAAGCTAAACAAGCTAGATGTCATTAAGACCAGCTAAATACCGAAAGTCAGTTCAAATTTGAGAACAGTATGGAATACGTACGTTTTTCTTATACAATAGGCATAAATGCATTTACAAATATCTTTTGATATTTTCTAACTTGCAGCATCTGTAGCAAAACTGTTTGAGACAATAAGAAAAATTTACTAGCCTGTTTAGTGAATGAAAACCCGTTGTATGGTTGCAGTTGCCTTAATTGTGGTTGGAATCTGTCTTACAATCCAATATATAATTGGAAATTAGTGCAAAATATAGAGGGTGCAAATGCGTTTTGTCTATGGTAACCCATATTGGGTCTGGCAAATTTACCTAGGGCCTCACCACTGAAAATTTATGGTAACCCTTTGGGTTCCCTTGAATATTTATGATAACCCTTTGGGTTCCCTTGAAATTTCATGAAGTTGACTTGCTGTTGCAGATGCATTGTCAAACGAAGTTGACGGGATTATCTATCCCTCATTGCAGATTTACTAGAAGTTTGTAGCGGGGGCTGGAAACATGTCTCTCTAAATTGGATAGATGGACGTAATTAGCTCTGTCAACATAGTGCATCAGACTGGCAAGAGACACCCCAAGTAGTGTCCGGCGTGTGGCCTTGACTCTCACTTAATTCCAATAAGCTGAATCGACATTGTAGAAGTGTCTCGAGATCACGCTGGTTTTGGACGAAACAGGATGGGGGCTCTCGCGAACTACCATTTCACGAATGTTAACAATGTTGTTGTTGGGTGCTAGAGTCCCCACCCTGTCCAAACCAGCGTCATCTCGAGAGACTTCTGCAATGCCAATTCAGCTTATACTCACTGCACAGTTGGCATACTACATTGTAAACCCTGCCATCATGGTTCACAGAATACATGAAATGTTTTGAGAACTGCCAGTTTTTGAAAGGTCCCTTGTGTACAGTTTCACCTAGTCCATTTAAATTGACTCAGGGTGTTATTTTAAGATTCTGACATTCATAGTCCACTTCTAGGCCATTTTCAAATTGAATCTAGCCTTCTTAATTTACTGGGGCCTACGTGGCTCAGTTGGTTAGTGAGCTATCGTATCACTATGACCCAAAAGTTTCCCACCATTGCGGTTGCTTTGAGTTCTAGTCCAGCTCATGCTGGTTTCCTCTCCGGCCGTATGTGGGAAGGTCTCCAGCATCCTGCAGATGGTCATGGGTTTCTCACGGGCTCTGCTCGGTTTCCTCCCAACATAGTGCTGGCTGCTATTATTTATGTGAAATATTCTTGAGTACTGCGTAAAACACCAATCAAATAAATAAATAAATAAATCTCAATTTACTACCTTTACTGATGTAACTAATTAACTCATAGTGCATTGATGACGTTAGCTGTAAGAACTTCCAGGGTACCAATCATCCTTTGATTGGTTCAAATGTCAACTTCCGGTATACTGTGGACAGTGATTGGGTGCAATGTGTATGTTCCCGTACAATCACCGCATGCGCCTTTTCATCATCCATTTCAAAAGTTTACTCCATAAAGGGTGTAATCCTGAGGGATTCCTGCTCCATTTTGCCTGTGTATCATAGTAACATCCTTTTAGTGTACCGAATACACCTTTAAAAGATGTATTCATGGATTAATGGATTGTTTTTACTAAATTTACACCCTTTCAGCACCATTTAAACAAGAGTGTGCTGATGTAACTGTTATGGGTAGACTTGGTTTAGAGTGTGTATATTTGTTAAACTGCATGATTGTTGCGGTGGTTGTTACCTGTATGTGGAGATATCATCATGGCTCACCAAACAGCTCACAGTTGGCAGCCATTTTGAAAAATCATGTAACCAACTCTGAAATGCAAGGGAGTTCTGGTTTCGAAAACCTCTTGAAAACTATGACATTTTCATTGCTGTTTGTAGGTTGCAATCCAAATCTTCATGATACAACCGAGAAGGGCATAAAAAAAATGTTTCTGTGACTTTTGAATACATTTAAATTTGTATGACACCAGCACAGACTTCATTGAGAGCATTTCCACCATAGTCATACTTTTTGAGTACAAGTGATGGACTCATGGTTGCGATGAATGTTAGAATTTTAAAACAACACCCTGAGCCCATAAGTTTCAGCATGCCTTCATTTTGGCAGCGACTGACATTATTGTTTTCCACAGTACATCTTCACACGACTATTTCACCGAAAGAAGAAAAAACCAGGTTTGACCAGTTGCAAGTGTTAGAATTTAAAGTCAATAGATTATAAGATATCACATTAAATGATTTTGTTTTGGGCTCGCCTTTTTATTTTCTTTGCATTTATATTCAGCATAAATGTCATTTCATAACAGTTACTTGTTAATTACGTAATATATTTGTGTGAATTAGTGGCATTCTTCACCACTGCCAACCCTTTTCCTGAAAAATTGATTCACCCAGTTTCCCGCTTGACTGAGTCCCTGCATAGCGCAGTTAGTACCACACATGTAACTCTGACCGTGTGAGATTGTCACTGAGCAGCCGACTGGGTTTGAGCTGTACGCTTTAACGTAAATACCAAACAAAGTGATTTGCTAATATATTTGAAATACATGTACTCTCTAAGTAAATAAATAACACATTTCACGACTAACTTGGAACAAGTACACTTTTTATTTTTTTTTTATTGAAAAAAATTTTTGAGGCGAACAAATTCAACAGTAGATGGTGACCTGCGGCTGCGACCTGCAAAAGATGATGTTGCGTAACCTTCAGGCGAACGATATTCGCCGTTCATTCTGAAAATACATATAAAAAGTACCCTAAAAACTCCATGACCAAGTTGATTTTTTTTTTTCATGATTCTGAGAGTTCTACTGATTTTAAAAATGTGCTTTGAGGTTTGTTTGATAGTTAGGATGGCATACTACTGGAAAAAATAAAGTTTCAACACCTATAATAATACTTTATGACATTAATTACCTCTAAAAATGCACTTTTATATGCGAAATTTGAGGTTATTTAGGGTATTGTTTGAACTTAGCTTGTGCAGTCACAGAGCAGCACTATATGCACTATAAGCTAGAAAAATGTAATGTCATTATTAGGTGAAACAAATTTCAGATTTGGTAATGACCCACCTTTTAACTCCATGCTCTCAAACCTATCTGACCAAGGGGTCAAAACCCCCATTGCTAGACTTCAGTGGGTTATTACCCAGTCACGTTGAGGGTTCAAGTCCAGTTCTAGATGGCCCAGCTGCAGCTAGATATGATTTCTTTCACCAGTAAACCTGATGTCCTATACATAAAATATTCTTAAGGGCAGCTTGTAAGCAGCAGTAAGATAAATAAAAATAATGCTTTGAAATAATAAATCATCCCAAGCAGGCTACAACTGCTGGCAGTGGCAAAGTATGACACTAATTCAGAATTATCACATGAAATTTTCAGACGGACTCCATTCTGTATAGATTTATGTTCCTTGATGTATTTATTTCATTGTCATTTGATGCCAGTTTCAAGATTCTTTCTCTTAACATACGCAGGCAGTCTGTTTTATGGATGGAGATAACCCGTAACTTCCTAGCTAACAAATATTCACATGTGGCATATATACAGGCCTGCAAAACCACTTCTCCAGCAAATGCAAAGCTGTGCAATGGGACCTGTATGTGCCATATGATGGCTCTACTGTTACCAAGACCCCACAAACATTGAGAGGTGTTGAAATCGTAACAGATGTCTTGTGCTAGCCAGGGACTTGGCCTGCACAACAAGGATGGGAATTCCGCAGTTTATCACTGTGCCCCATGTGGCTTATTTAGATTTATGGTTACATCAGAAGTCTGTGGAGGGATCCCACACCATGGTTCAGGCTGTGTTACATAATTATGACCCTAGAGAGAGAGAGAAGCAAGGCACTGCACTCATGGTGTAATTGATGATATACCAGCCTAAAATTTAATCCCCAGAAGCTGAGAGTGTAAGGCATCAATCAAACTTTTTTTTAGGGAGTGTATGATCAAACCTGGGCATACATGTAACTATTGGGATTCATGACAGCTTGATTTAGTCGTGCGCTTCTCTCTTTGCTTTATTTTTTCATTTCACCTGCATTTTTAGCATGGTATTTAGACCTGATTGAATGCAGGATTTGTGAATTCAGGGCAAAAGTGTGGTGATTATTTGTGTTTTATGGCCACAGACCCAGACTTTTTATTCCAAAGTGGAATTCAGAAATTCAAGAGGTTTTCTGTCAGTGTATCTTAGTTTGGAATATTTTCATCATATGGAGATTTGCATCTACATGTGTAATCAGTGTTTTGAAGTTGTCGGCTTTAGGTATTCACACCGAGCTCTCACAGTTTGTCTGTGGGTGGACTGGCTGCAGTGTATGTATGTATGCTTAGGTTTTACGTTGTACTTTTTTTCAGTCATATTACGACAAAGAGCCCTTTGTGTCTATATTTACTGTGTCTTCTTATGGCATGGTGAGTCCATGCTGCCAAAGTGCTGCCTCCTCTGGGACATCATGCTGAAGACACCAAACATGACATCCCACCCAGTTACATTGTACTGACATAAGGCTCTTGGTTTCCCTGCTCAAGGGTTTCCTTGCTGTAACCTCTCGGTACTGAGCGCCAAGCAAGGCAGCAACAAGCACCATTTCTAAAGTCTCTGGTATGACCAGACCCAGGATTGCTCCCAGATCTCCCTACCTAAGACTGGCAGCAGTGATGTGGTAGATAGAGCATTTGTCTTGTAAAGGGTGTATGCAGGGCTCAGTCCTGAATTGAGTCATGTCCATTAAGACTTCATCATCGGTAATCTAGACACCATCTTGCTTGGTGCTGCTCATCGGTGAAACAGGCAAAGTATGTGTATAATGTGACTGGCTGGGGCATCATATGTCTTCAGAGTGGCATTCGAGGCCACACTGTCAATATATCACTTTTCAGTCCTACCCGACTCTTTCCTGACATGACCAAAATAAAGTTGAAGTTAATCGGCATTAAACCCCTATCAGGCAAGCACACAAACTTAGTATTTGATTGGAGCAGTAGAGTTGAGCACAGCTTTCTGTTTAACCTGTTAGGTCATACTGAGAATAGGAATTAGTCTCAAAATATCTGATTTCAGGGGTCCTGCCAGCTAATGAGTTTGTTATCGCATTTTTCCCTGTCCTTGATATCTCCAGTGAACATTAATGATGCTTTTGTGTGACGTTCTAAAACCTTGTTGTTTTCAGACGCAGCAGAAAAAGCTTTTTGGCTGCTCAATTTATCTCACATGTAATTTATGTCCATTGTAGAAACTGATATGAAGATCTCCCATTGGCACATTGATTCGTTAATATCACCAGCTTCATGGGGTGTGTTTGGTGCATTTACGGAAGTTAAGCTCGCTCAGACAGGTTTTAGACGAAGAAATTTTTAGACGTCAGAAAAAAAACAAAACTAAGAGAGCTTGTTTCCATGCTGCTCTGAAATAAGCTGCCGATTGTGCATGAAAGATGTGAAGGTGTCTAATGTGATTGGCGATATAATGGCAGGATTTTGTTATGCAACCTGAGACTACTTGTTAACACTTTGCTGTTAATCAGGGTAAAAGAAAAGACGCTGGATCAAATGTATGTATTGATCAAGAATCCCATTCATAGATCAAAAAACTCCACTTGTTATTCTTGTGATGTGGGATAACCAAGATATCCCAGTTCAAAGTAAGCAAAAATGTCCACGTAGTGAAAATCGATCAAGCCTCCATGTTGTCAAATTTAATCAATCACAGGCAAGATATTTCTACCATCTGAGAAGTCATCTGTTTCCACTGTGACATCACCTTTTCCTAGTTCACCATTTTGTTACTTAGAAGTAACTGTGTTAAATCAGCTCTTTCCCTTCTGATTACAAGGCAATATTGACATACTTTAAAACTGTTTTCAACCAGAGGTTGGTAGTGGAATACATCTGGGGTTATTCCCCAAGGTCTCAGCCACGATGCATGTGATTGTAATTGTAATAATGAGTGGAACCCTAATTTACACGCAAAAGAGTTTCTTGTCTCTAGTACTGAAGAGCGCAGGGTACAGGTGATGTAACAAGGTGTTTCTGGATTCTCTAAAATGGCAGTCCCATGGCCTCATAAGAAATCCAGATTAAAATGTGATTTATACAGTTAATAAGCATGTCATAAAGATATGCCTATGGTTGTTCAGACGGGTATAGACCCCTCTTCTGAAATATCTTCAGTTTTACTTTTTGTTGTCTTTTCTTTTAAGACTGGTCAGGTGAAACCTTGGGTGCACTGATGGCATTATTGTCATGATTGCAGTGAACACTTCAGTATTAGGGTAACACCTATTAAGGTCAGGGGGAAACCTGTGTGCACTGATGGCATTATTGTCATGACTAGTAACCACTTTAGTATTAGGCTAACACCTATTAAGGTCAGGGGGAAAGCTTATGTGCACTGATGGCATTATTGTCATGACTAGTAACCACTTCAGTCTTAGGCTAACACCTATTAAGGTCAGGGGGAAAGCTTATGTGCACTGATGGCATTATTGTCATGATTGTTGATATGATTGTTGTCAGATGGCAAAATAAAGCTGTCTGATAGGTGCAGCTATCCCAGTCTCATCCGAGGAAAGTTTTTGAGCCAATTGTCAAGGCTTGGTGGTTAGCCCAAAGCACTCTGGTTTCATGTGCTGAAAAAATTACCACCACGGTATAAAACAATAATCATGGGAGGAGGATATTTTAATACATTCCCTAACAAATGCTCTGGCTGGCTTCCTCTCTGGTCATATGTGGGTAGGTCTTTCATCAACCTGTCAGTCATTGTCGTGGGTGTTCCCCAAGCTCAGCCAGGTTTTCTCCTACCATAATGCTGGCTGTTGTATATGTGTCACATATGCTTAAATACAGCATAAACCACAATATCAAATCAATAAAATACTCCACACAATATATAACAAGCAATGAAGGTAAATATTCAGAGTTTATATCCTGGAAAGTTATGGAAGTAGCCAGTGTATTATAGCTGGTAGCCTGAGTGCTCTATGAAATGCTCCTCGAATCAGCTGCGTGGGGCACAAGTAGGAGTGGGAAATGTCTGATTCAAGCTCTCGATCATCGCCATGGCATAACATTGGCCAAAAATTTGGCACAGCTGAGATGTATGGAGATTTTCATACAGATTTTCTGTGTACATATAAGTTTCAAACACTGATATATTGGCATTACTTCCTGTGGTGCAAATACAATGTTTACAACACATAGTAAACAGTATTTTCTTCAGTAATGCCTGGTACATAAACACACACCTTGACATATAAGCTGTATACGTGAACTACTCTTAAATGTGGCATAAAACACTAATAAATACATTAATTAATAAAAAAAAATATTAAAGTAAAAAACAACTCATGGCTGGGGCACTGTCCAGTAAAAAGATTATAAAATTCTCACTTGTATGCAAAAACCTGTTAGTGTTTGAATTTGTATGTATTCATTACCGACTCATCTTTGTTTGAAGTGTGGAGTATTTTGATGCTATGTGGAGATCTGAAGGTGTCCATGCTGTGAAGCTTATGAGAGATTTTCCAGTTAGATATTCCAGTTGTTTATCAGCTGTGACGTAAATCTTCTGAGTTGGCTAAATATGTAACATGTAATAACATAGCTACAGGGCAGTGTTTTAATTATAACAATGTATGTGTGAACAACACTGCAGAGTATTTCCTGACAATTATGTTACGGCAGTATTTAGTTTCTTGGCAATTTTATGTTATAACTTAGCATAGATACTTAAGTGTCAACCACAACGCTAGCCACTTACTACAGTCTCAGGTGACAAGAATATTCTGTGCTTAGAAGAGTTACATGTACTTCACAGCCATGACAGAATGGCTAAATTACCTACAATTCGACCGAGGACAGTAAAAGGTCATTTTACATTGCCGTAGTACATGTATAGCTGTTAGAAAAAAATACTTCACCAAAATAAACATAATATTGTCCAACCATTTTGGCAAACTTAACATAGAACACAAGCTCTCATTCACTTTAAGTTTTATAATAAACTGTGGCACCAACTTTATCCTGAAGGTTGCATTGATCCAATAAGAACAGTGAATCTGTTTCCTTGACAAGATAAGCCCAGCAAAAAAATTCCTCAAAATGTGGTTCATCATTTCCTGTCCTTGCAGGAAAAACAGTGTTTCTGTCAGATAGGAAATACTTTGTTGATCTGTCAGATTGATGATTCGAACTTGTGGGCCTTCAAATAATTTAAAGTCAGTACGTCGTTGTTCGATGTTTGAAATGGGCTGCAAGATGCCAGTGGATTTTCTGTTATTTGATTGTAAACAAGAGTAGAAATAGATTCCAATAAATTCAGGGGTGATTCTTTTTGTTCAAGAGAGTTCTGATTAAGAATTGATGGCTTTTGAAGTGGATTGCACAAAGCAGAGCAGGTGTTATTTTAGGAACACCTCGTCAAACAGGAGTTTAATGAAAAGCTTGGTATGTTTCTTTGGCAGAGGCTTTTGGTGTGCCCTCTGACTTAATAATGAATCCTGTCACCAATCAGTTTTTGTCTCGGATGCAATTTGCATTTCAAACCTGTTCTAACCTTCTGATGATGAAACAAATCCCTTATAGTTGTGGCTGTGTAAAAGGGGACATATTGGCAATGCATTTAGGTTGACAAATCAATATATATAGTTTACGAGAAAGAAATCAAGGGATTTTTACTATTTGCACAATTCAGATATTGCATACGTATGTGTGGTTTGGGGATATAAAACATTCAGTTTCTCATGTATGTCTTTCCAAGGTGAAATATTGAGACATTGGTAATATTTTGTGTAGGAAAATTTCTGTAAGCTGTTAGTACACGTATTAAGCATTTTCAGCACGTGGTCATTGAAATGTTTGGTTTGTTCTCAGTATGTTTAAAGCACTTTGAGAACTGATCTTCAAGACGAGTTATTTTTATGCGTTTCATATGGCATACAGACATGCTTTGTTTGTCACCTTACTGACGATAATAAATATGAAAGTCTGCTGGTGTTCCGATTGAGTGTCATTAATTGTTATATACTTGTAGTCCCTTGTTTCTTTGGCATTATTAAAAACCATGTATACGTATGAAAATGTGATCCTACATACAGCATAGTGCCACCGTTGTATAATCTAGATGTCAAAATTAACAGACATCTGTACTATGTGTATCTGCTTTCAACCAAAAATGGCTTTTTGAGTCTGTGATTGACCGCTACTGAATTACACCCCTTGAAGCATGAGGTCCCATTTATGATAGTTGTATGCTACAAAACTGATCTTACGTTATTTTATTTTGCCTCTCCTAAGAGGAGAGGTAATTCAGTGTGGGCCAGTTGTAAGACCAGCTCTCAAAACAACATGTAACATGATCTACCAAACAATTAGAAAAGGATTTATAGTTAGAAATAAGGACAGATTCATGCAAAGAGAAGTAGTCCACAGTTTTGAAAAATAATGGAACCGAAATGTGTCTCACTTGCTGTTTGAATGCAATTAATCCTATAACAAAAGTGGCTGTCTTATCAACAAGATAAATATATGGCCTCTAGCCCTGTGTTAAGCGGAATTACACACGATTATGAAGCTTGGAGTCCCAGAGATTCTTGACACTCCATATATATTTACCAACCCAAGAGAAGAATACTGTTAAAAAAATTAAGGAACTTTGAGTGGACCTAGGCATGAAAACTGACAAAATGATATACCAATCAAAATTGGTGTCCCAAGGTGATAATCGTTACACCAGTTTCTAAAAATTAATAATAACACAAAACACCATAGAACTATGAGTGTATAGTAAACATAAAACAGGTTTTAAGACAGGTTTATGCATCGTGGAGAAGCAATCTACAGCTTTCATTGATGACGAAAACATGCAATGAATGCTCTGGGTAGATGAGTAAAATTAGTGTCCAAGTCGTGTTTCAGTTTAGTAAATATAGTGTCATTTATCAGATATGTATGTCAGTTGCACTCTGATTGCAGTGGTTCATATATCCAACATGGCAATCATGCTCCACACAAGGAACATGTGACCCCAAGACATGCGTTAAGTGGATTTACATATAGTTGTGCTAAGGAGAAGTGTAGTCACTGTAAAATTTGAAAAACTTATGTCGGCATTTGATGGATTATGCTTGACACAGTAGTTTTTGTTGAAATAACATGTGATGTTGCCAGGTTATTGCTGTATTAAATGACAAAATAGATTAAATTTGGCCTTTTTTATCCCTGTTTTACACATGTGTTCAAAATTACAACCCCAGTGAATAGCAGGCTACAAGGAGATTTCAGCAACACAAGAAGTGAAAAAAAAAAACACAGGAAAAAGCCCAGTTTAACAAAAAATTTTATTGCCCTGTACAATTTTACTGCACTAATTTAGCGACACGATTGTAGGCTATATTTTTTGATTGTTCAAGAATTTGATTGAATTATAAAATGATTTATGATGACCCTGAATGAACCATTTATTTATTTATTTTATTGGTATTTTTTGCTGTACTTAAGAATGTGTCACTTATACGATGGCGGCCGGAATTGTGGTGGGAGGAAAGCGGGCAAAGCTCGAGGGAATCCCACAGCCATAAATAGGTTGCTGGCAGATCTTCCCATGTAAGGCCAGAGAGGAAACCATTATTGTGCTCTACTTGAACCCACAGCGATCCCATTGCTGAGAGACATGTGAGTCATTACCTGACATTGGCGTGCTAACCCACTCAGCCACGGAGGCCCGTAAATGAACCATGAAGAGTTCACTTGATCTACTCTGGGCTTTTAAAAACGTATAATGTGGTCCACTACCATTTTATGTTGGTACAGGATGATGTATTGCGAATAAGATAGCGCCAAGTAACAGTGACACACCACCAGGATATGGCCTAGGAGAATCATTTTGTCTAGACTGTTTATGGCAAGAAACATGGGGGAACTAAAGTCTGGGGTGATTTTATGTTTGTTTTGTTTGATTTTACAGTTTTTATGCAATTGACGACCAAGTTTTGCTATTTAATGATTGTTTGCATTGTTTGCACTGTTCTGTTGTGTTTGCAAAATATATACATTTGCATTGAAACCACCAATGAAAGAATAAGAATCTTGACATGAATTTGTATAACATTATATGAGAAAAACACAAGCCTGATAGACAGATTATTGCTTCTGCTCTCATAGTGTGTAAGATGGAGCCTGGGAAATAATTGGCAGTGCTCATTCATGCTTGTGGGTCCAGACTTACTTCTGTTAATTGAAAATATCTGTCTCCCTTACACCATAAGGTGTACCAGTGTCTGAGGTGTGCCATTGAGGTGTAACATGTCTGGCTTTGAAGTATGTCTGAGGTATATTTGAGGTATACTAGGGGTGTATCTGAGGTACTGCCAAATATGCAAATTAGCACTTGGAGTACACCTGAGTTGACAGTGTACCCTGTATAAAATGAGATGCCTCGGGTGTGCCTGAGGTATAGGTGGAGGTAGAGCTGAGGTGTATGTATATGCAGGTTTACATGTATTATGTAAATGTATTTTACACTTTTACTTTTATTTTAATAGAAAAGAAGAAACACTTTGATGATTGATGCGTGAATTAATGAAAGCTTTCAGCATATGGTTTACATGTCCATCTGTAGCCAGTGTCATACTTGGGAAAGTGTGTCAGTTAACTTGCCAAAAGTTTCTGCTTTAATTACCCAGGGCACTTTGATTTCCTTGGCTTGAGGAAAGGACCATCATATATGAGTACGACATTGTTAAGGCAGCAAATAAAAATATGAAAGTAATAAGTTCAGGTAAAAGGCCTTCTTTTTCTCCTGTTTATAGGAAGCTGCCCCAATTTACGAGTTGGCAATGCTGGCATTGGACTGCGAGGAGAGTGGCTGGGTAGAGTCTGACGGACCCAAGGCAGAGTTAGCTCAGTATATCGTCGACTTCCTCAAGTCCAAGGCAGAAATGCTGGAGGACTATTTCTCATTAGAAGTGGATGAGGTAAATCTAAGATTCACATACACATCTATCCTGATAGTTGCAAGTATTGGAATAATATCTGATAGCTGTTTATACTGTTGTGTTATTTTTTGTACACTGCATAGCTTTGGACATCACAATGACAGCTAAAATCCCAAATTTGTATTGTGTTTAGTTTGAGAACACATTTAAGTATTGTGTAGGCTGAACCCAGATTTTGGTAACTGTTGATATTGTGTGAAGTTAACGTTTTGTAATCTGAGAGTATGTAATGTTGTATGAAACTTGATGTGTGAAAGATAGTGTTGTGCAAGGTAGTGTGCTTTGAGGTATTGAGCCAGTGATATGTGTTCAGGGTGATGTGCAAAAGTTAACCTTGTGTGAAAGGTTTTGTATGAAAATTGATGTTCGAAATGTTATACTGGTGTGCTCTGGTTACTGTTGTGTGAAAATGATGTGTGAAAGTTCATCTTGTGTTAAAAGTTTTGTCTGAAAATTTGGATGTGTGTGGGATATCATACTGATGTCCTGTGTTCAATGTTGTGTGAAGGTTGATATGTGAAATTTGTTGTTGTTTTAGGTTGATGTATTAATATTTGTAATCTGTAAAAAATATGTGTAAGAACACAACACAAATACCCTGTTATCATCACCTATTGGCATATAATATGGGAATGATACACATTATAATGCATGCAGGTGTCTTTTCACAGTGACCAGGGCAAATCACTGTATCTTAATATAAGTTGTTGTGCATAGTATTGGAAATTATCTACAAATGATATCTTTATTTTATTGAAGTACCTATAAACAGATGTGCTAAACTAAATGTATTAATGCATAAAAGTTATTGATGTTATTAATTATTGTTAATACCGACTCATTTTTAAATTGGGCTTAAGAAGTAATGGCCCTCCCATGTCCAGAGCCTGTATGTCTCTGTGGCTTGATTGATCGATGGATTAAAATGATACCACTGTAATTACAGTTTTAGGGTTGAGTCTCCTTACTGGGGGCAGTGAGAGCCATGTGCTTAACACTGAATGTAGACGAGATATGCATCAACACAATTGTGGGGAATTTATTAACTATGGAGTTGGGTCGAAAATGCTATGGACTTCGAGCGAAAAAGTCTTCTTGATCTGAGTTAACCAAGAAGTTTCTCTGTGGCTAGTGAAGTACAGAGAGATGCGCAGGGTCCAACTTTGCCCCTGGGCAACAATGTAATGACAATCTAGGATGTCGCCCTGATGTTGTTACCTCATGTCTTGAAACGTCTGTATTGGCAACGCCAGCTTTAGTCTGGAAATATTGTGTATAGACCTTGTGTAGTGTTTGCAGAACTTTTAAGCTTTGAACGTATATAAATATGTGTGATTTTAAGGAAATTCATAAAATATATGTGAAAGAAAAGAGGTTATTGTTGTGAAACTTACAACAGGTCAAACTTTTTACCAGTAACCTACATGTAGCTTTTCCTGTATTTGCTGTTTGCCGTTATCAAATCTGATCAGTGACTGTAGTATATAGGTCACAGCAGGAATTTTCGGTTAAGAGAAGTCAGAATTATTCTCCCGCCCAGCTGAACAGAAGCTGAACATCAGATAAAACAGCTTGAATTGGCCCTCTGCCATTTGTGTCCAAGCTGTTTTGCCATTGGCAGTAAATCTTGATGTGAATACTAGAATGCAGCACAGCCCAGTTGGTCAGTTGCCTTCGATAGTGACCTGGTCACTTTTCTGATCGCTGACCCCTTTTAAAGGGAGTTGTGATTTAGGACAACCAAATAGTACTGACCAGTTGTTCAGGAGAGATTGTAGACATTGATTGATGGAAGGAAATGGACTAATGTAAAATTTACCCTGTAATTGATGTTATAAAGTAGTGCTTGGATTTAGTTCTGTACAGTCTCATGAAGAATTGTCCCCTGGGATGTTTGTCTAGACCCCAGAAACCTCATCAATGAATATAAATATCTTGCATTGATTTTATGTGTATTTAATTGTTTTTTATGACATATTCAAGAATTGATGACTTTATATAGTACATTTCACCTCTCACTAATGTTGCACATTTTACCAGATTCTAAGAGTTCTTTGAATCTTGAAATAGTGCTTTGAGGTTTCCTTTCCTAGATATCCCTTTGGAAATTGCATGTAAAGCTTCAGCAAGATAAAAGAACAATATATTATGACGTTGGGCAAGATGAGAGTTTTCTATGTGGAGACCAGTGTGGAAACCTGGTAAACCATTGACCTTTGGCAAGTTACTGACAAGCTTTCCCACATGTAACCTACAGATAGTGCATGCACACTGCAAAGGACAGGGTCTAGTTTTGTTTTGGTCAGTTCTTGAGCCAGTATTGTTCTTTCAGACTCTTTAGGACAATTCTGAATCAGGACATTGATTAATTGGTGGGTGAGGATGTGTGTTAATTCTGATCTAATTTTCCACTGATTCAACCGTTTCGTTTATGTGTGGAAGTTTGTTGTCTTGGCAGCATGCTTTGTGGTTTTCGCTGTGACAACCAGCTCTATATCAGAATGCTGCAGCTATAGCAAATTTGCGATTGATCAACTTCTTGGCCATTTCATCCAGTTACCAATTAACATGATGATAAAAGTCTCTGGAACATGGCCAAATACACCAATGAAATATGTACTTAAGTAAAAATGGTAAATAAATAAATATTTGTGTTAATTTTTAATTTTTGTATGCCCTGTTTCAGTATACTCACATACTCGCACTGTGTTTCAGCTGGGAAATCTGTGCACATTGCCGTTGTTGTTGGATAATTATGTGCCAGCTCTAGAACGATTGCCAATGTATGTGCTGAGGCTGGCCACTGAGGTAAGAGCCTACGTTTCCAGGGATATATGTTGGTACGTATATATCCTTGGGTTTTACATCATATGACGACGAGAACTCTTTTAGAAAGTATGTAAACACTGTGTCTTCCTGTGGCAAAGCAAATTCTTGCCGCCAAAGTGCTGCCGCCACCAAAGCATCATGCGAAAGACACCAGGGATGACATCCCCCCAGTCACATTATACCGACATAGTGCTGACCAGTCCTGTTTCCCTGCTCTAATCTCAAAGTACTGAACGCCAAGTAAGGGAGCAACAAGTACCATTTTTCCAAATCTTTACTTCGGTATGAGCAGACCTGGCTTCAGGGATATAAGCTGTGATCGCTCTACCCAGGGATTAGTTTATATGTCTATCATACTGTGGCAAATGAAAATCTTGTACTTCACCTAAGTTAAAAAATTGATGCCAAGGCTTAAGTTTCTCTAATAAAAAAAATGATTTCATGCCATGATAATGATGGACATCATCTGTGAAGTGAAATAGTCATTAGTTTGGCAAATACACCAGCTAAATAAATAAATAAATAAAGTTATATGTGGTTGGTATTTGCAAAACTATTAAAGGTGATACTGAAACAGTAACGCTGAAGGCAAATGAGTATTTGAAATTACATAGAAAGTTAATCAAACATCAGTGAGAGAATTCCTGTTTTTTGTTTGGGATTGTCCAGGTCTTTTGTTCTTTGAGTAGTTAGGTTGTCTTTATCAGTATAACCTTATAGTTATTTTGGGAGGCAAAGTCAGATTAAGTAATCATTTGACTGTAACAGAGCTACATATTTTCCTTTGAAGCTTTCTTTTTTAATATTTACTTACTGCATACATGTGCACGTTGATATGGATGCTGCATTAGTGCTGAGTCACATGTAGGGGAGATCATAAATTTATTTATGTAGTGGAGGTTTTAATAATTCTTCACCCATAAAAAATCGCCAGATGTTTAAAAAAAAATTCCAGGTCAATAGGCTAAGTTTTGTGAAGCTTGATGTACTCTACGCGCTTGTCTGCCCTTTTTTGTGCCAGTAGTGTATGATGTCATTCTGGCGATATGCCGTTTTGTGCGGCAGTGAGCAGCGCTAATCACTAACTGAATTACAATGGGATTAGCTTTCATGCCTTCCCATCGGATCCCTCCATGCGACGAAAATGGATAATTGCTATGCAACGTGACCATTAGCCAGAGTGAATAAATACTCTAAATAAGCCGAATCGCCATTGCAGAAGTCTCGAGAGATCACTCTGGTTTGGGACGAGTCAGGGGACGCTCTTGTGCCCAACAACAACAACAGCAGCAGCATTGAGCCTCCACCGTGTCTCATCCAAAACCAGCGTGATCTCGAGAGCCTTATCTAATGCTGATTTGGGTTATTACGTGCTGTCCATTTTGAGGAGACATGTTTGGTCAGATTTAAATTGGTGTTCGGAAACTGGAAATGCCACAGTTACGTCACATAGGCCTGTATTTGAAACACCAGTGCCATTCAGTGTCTCATTTTTTTTTAAAGAATTTTTATTTTATTACAGGTATATTATTGAATTAGGTAAAATGAAAGATAGAACCCGGACAGTTCACCTTTAATACTACCCTAGCTGGGAGAGGGAATGGATACACACAGAGGCTAAGTCCCAGTGATGCACATCCTTTTCTGCCCTGATGCTGCAGTGGCTTCATGCATGACATCACTACCTCGCCTGCTTAAAGCATCTGCGTTTCTCAGTCATGGTGAACATCTGAGAAGGAGGTGTTCAGCAGAACGCACAAATAAGTGACGACATGCATGGAACCCCGGGAAAAGTATGGTTGTCACCTCTAAAAGTGGGGCATACTTCATGAACACAGTGAGGGAACTAAGCGTACATAACTTTTTACCACTTTGTTAAGGACAGGAAGGACTGTTTGGAATTCCACATTCAGTGCCTAAATACACGCTAGGGAGATGTATTCTTTTGTAAACAACTGTTTGTACAAAGCTATGAGGCCAACCACAAATGTTTTACCATAAAATGAAACTCACTCAATGGACTACATACTAGTATAAAATGTTGAAGCTTTCAAGCAGACATTCTTTCTGGCATCAGATTTGCTTTATTACCTCTAACTCATTACCATGGGAACAGTTCTTTGTTGAAATAAAATAATTTCCTGTCGATAACAGTGAACTGTTATGAGTATAAAATTGTGGCTGTGGTTTTGTGTAAAAAAAAAAAAAAAACATAAAAGAACATTTGGAGAAGATGAAACGATTGACATGGATGATCATGCACATACACACGAAGGCGATTGGCAACTTCTGTATCTTGCTTATTCGGGACATGGGAAAAAATGCACAAGTTCTTTTTATTTCAGGATCGAATTGAAATTCAGTTTATCTCTGGCAGAATACCCTTGTGTACATAAAACCACTACTGACTGAACAACAGAATGTCTTTGTTCTGGATCAGAATGACAGTGATCACTTGATTGGTTTCTTTCAGGTGGACTGGGAGTCAGAGAAAGCGTGTTTCGAGTCTTTCGCTCGAGAAACCAGTGAGTTTTATTGTGTCAAGAAGAGCCTCTTTAGCGCTGCACAGCAGGTATGATATTCGTTGTAGCGCTCTTTTTGTTTTAACAGTCTTCTTTGCGGTGTGTACTTTTAACCTCGAGTCATGAGGGACGTGATAGGAGTGTGATTTTCTTTCTGAGAGTTGCCAACGCTAATTCACTTGAGGCTTTTGTATAAGTGTGATTTGTTAATCACAAATTCCAGCAAGGAAAAAAAATGTCCTCTGTCGATCAACTGCATAACTGTTTCTCAATGAAAAACTGACTCTTTTATATTTCACTCATTCACCGTTTATGTGTGATGATCTTTTTTTTTTTGCTTCATAGCAGCATGGTAACGCCCTGTACCCTGGGAATTCATAACTTTTAAAGATTACAAATATTTTTCTTTTTTGTTTCTTTTACTTTTGAATACTGCTTCCATCATGATGGTTTTGTTAGACAGTCTGAGTGACATCTATCCAAACCATGCTGTGATAAGTTTTATGAACCCACAGTGGCAGTTGGACCGGAAATTTGTAGATCTCTCCACTCTCGGAGCCTGTGCCGCCTTGGTGACAATAAGATGTTGAGGGTGCTTTGTTTTATGTCTTTAAGATTTGTACACATACTCCCATTTAATGTAGAAATTATTTATTAATTTAGTGGTGATTAATACCATATTCCAGAATTTTTCACTTGTACGATAATGGCAAGTTTTCTGGAGCAGGGGAAAACAGGAGTGCCCTGTGTAAACGACGAACCTTTAAGCAAATTACTGACGAATTATCACACGTGTGATGCGCAGATAATGCACACAATATTGGTGGATGGCTAGTGGTCTCCAAGGAATGTGAGAATGTGCGAACAGCTGCACGAGTGTCAACGGCTTATCGTTAACAATGACTCACAAGCACTGAAAATCGGGGAATCCATAGGGAATTTCGTGTCCAAGGCCGGTGTTGGAAGGGCAGCTCGTGTCCTGGTGATTGAAAGGCTAGCATCATTAACCAGTAGACCACAGCCTGCTATTTAACCATTTTCTATCATGCAGTGAGACACATTGTATCGATTTTCTACTCATTTACTCTGTATTCTTGACCTGAGGATGTCAGTCCTAAAGTAACAGATTCAGAGTGCAAGAATCAGGATTGTTGGAGCTTCACTAGCCACTGTTTAGTGTGCCTTGTTCAAAACACAATTCCTATTCGATTTTCCCCTGCTATTCTACTTAGGTTAGACTCTAGGCGTTAAGCCGAATTCAGACATTGCATTACTGTCTAGAGGCAGAGAATTTTCCTGGTCATATGAGAGGACAGATTCTTTGTTACATGATTTGGAGAAAAATGCGTGTTCAATTGTGACGATTTTGATAACTTCTACAGGTCAGGTCTACAAATTTCACATTGTGAATGGTACAGATATCTGGTTAAGTGCGGTGGTTTCTTCCAGTCATTGATTGCTTTTCCCAAACTTGCATTAGTTTCCTCCATTTTTTGACTGGTTCTCCAGACTTAAGCTGTTTCCGCATGGCTTTGGATATTTCTACCGGGACTGGTTTCCTTCAGGCCTTATGTGCATTCTTGGACTTTGACTGAATTCCTCCAGAATTTGGCCGGTTTCCTACAAGCTTTGACAAGTTTCTTTCGCTTGTATCATATGTAAAGTTTACTAATCTTAGAGAACAGCATTAAATGCCATTTAACTAAATAAACCCCGATTTTATTGCTCTTCTGTGTTGGTCCATGGCTGCTCAAAAGGAAGTGGACGTCTCATTAAATAGGAAGATAAAGCAAACTGATTGTTATGAATTACTGCATGTCCTCTAAAATTTCACTTTATTTCATTCGCCATAAATCATGAAATAATCATGTGAATATACATTTGAAAGAGTTTGCTCAGTGAAAGATAGAATTCTCCCAAGCACCTACAGATAAAGGTCGTAAAATTTTGTTTTTGTGCGGAAAGATACGTATTTGTCCAGTACGAATGTCCAGCCTTCCAAGCAAACCTTGAATCTTTTCTAAGATCAATAGAACTCCTAGAATCAGGCAAAATGAATAAACAAACGTGGTCCTCATGGACGAAATTTTAGAAATACCTCCTCAAGGCTTGGCAGGCATTTCCACTCCAGATTTAGCAAACATTATGCAGGATTTGATCTCTGAAGACAGCACAGTAGGCAAAATATAAAGGCGTTACTTGAGATTGGACTTATTTTATATGAGATAGCAATTAAATTCTACATTTACATGTGGATGACCTTCAGTAATGGAAATTGGAGATGTCACAGGTTAACAAGTAGCTCCTTTATCGGTCTTCTGGGCTCCCTGTCGCCAAAACTGTGTGGATCAGTCATAGCACCATTCACAATCCCTTGTTTCCAGTAACCATGCTCAGTCTTTGAAAAGTGTGATGACGGAGCGGAATTTGAAACTAGATTAAAAAATTAATTGCATCGGATTTGTTTATTCATCATCTTTTGGAGTATGGCACGATTTTTGGTTTGTTTTATGGATCATTGAAAGCCATGACAACGCTTTTGGAAGGCGGGAGGCATTTTACTTTCTTTCCGCCTCTGGAGGCCCAATGTTAATAGGCCTGTTTAGGGAATTCATAACAATTATAATGTAATAAGGTACATAAGAATGCCGATGTTAGCTAAAGCAAAGGTATAAATAGCCGAAATTACCATAATGATCATGATATAGGATTCTGTGATAAACATATTTTATTTCATGAACTTTTTAAATTCATTGAAAGTTTCGGTTCCAACTTTTATACAGTTGTGCCTTCTGCACTGCTAGGACAACTCTAAACAAGGCACTCAGTTTTGGTTCTTTTTGTGGGGATGTATTCTTTCCATAACTTCGATTGTTTCAACATTATAACACTAAGGAAAAGCTATCTGTTGCCTTGATGACTGAGGGTCTTTTTTCTTCTGTTTGGGCACCAGCTTACTGTACATTACTACGAATAAGTAATGCTCAGGAAGGAAACAATGCCAAAACAAGAAAACATCACTTATCATTAATAATAGTTTTAGAGACAGTGAACACTTCTCTTTGCAGGGTATTTGTTGTTTTTATTAACTGTCGAAAAGTTTTTAGTGTATAGAACTGTTGAAAAATTAATGGAGATGGGAAATGATGTATGCAAATCCTTGTGAACTCTCTATCTCTGGAAAAGTTTAGCCTAAGTTCAGCAATCTTAGACAATACTTTTACTTTGGCATGACGAAGAACCCTTCTGATTTTCATTGACCTTGACCCTTTCTTTCAAGGCCATTGTGGTCATTGAAATAAAACATTGTAAAAGGCTTGTAAACATGATATCTTTTGAACAGTATGTCCCAAGTTCACCAATCACTCACCACACCAAGACTCCACCATGAGGAAGAACCCTATTGATTTTCGGCGACCTTGACCATTTCAAAGTCATTACAGTAAATTAAATTTACAATCAATTATAAATTAAATTCTATGAATGGATGGTATTACACACAAGGTAAGCAGTAAATTTTGCTACGGAGAAGATAGTTGTGTGTAAACTCAGAGCCATAGCCCGACAGACCCCAGGCGGACAATACACCCCCTCGAAAGCCCGACCGCCTTATTCAGTCCACAAAATGCATCCTGGCGCATCATAAAATAATATTTAAGAATTGCTGGTTTATAGTGCGATTTGACAGCCATCTAAAACTCGGCTGTTTAAAGCGTGTCCCAGTCAGGGGGCCAAATCATGGAGGTAGAGTACTCAATTTCTTCTGATTATTGGAACATCTGGTCTGCCGTTAAAGGGAAACCTTTCCCGCCAAACGTAATTCGGACTAAAGCTGTGTGGCCTGTTGTTCATTCCTGTATATACCATGACAGTCTGTGGCCAACCTGAAAAGGTATTCCTCGCCCAGTGTAAGAAAACAATAGTCCAGTCAGCTTGGGCCCGAATCTACCTTCCGGGAGGAAGGATGAATATCCCATTATCCCAACAAAAACAGTCTGTTTTTTTCATTTAGTTTGTCAAATTAATGAAAAGATATAGCCTTATTTTTTTTATTTTCTTAAGTGGGAGAGAAATGCGATCGCTGTGAGTTCAAGCCCAGCTCTTGGTGGCTTTCTCTCTGAACGTAATTGGAATTGCCTACCGATGGCCCTGGGTTTCCCAGCACTGGCGGGTTTCCTCTCACCATAAAGCTGACCGCTCGCGAGTACGGAGTAAAACACGTGTGTAATAAATAAAGAAATAAATAAGTAAAACCTGCACATGCTCCGAAATGCCTACACGTTCAGTTCTGCTGTTTTGTCGTTAAGCAATCATTCATTCATTCTGAAGCGTCTGCTACTACACTACCTGTCTGATTTACGTCAAGGCGAAGAATAAAAACGATTGTGTAGAATTTTTCTGAATGGAATTACAGGTTTATGGCAGATGTTTAGGGAAAACTTCGAGGGGAATCTTCCTGCACCGTTTAGAGATTATAGCTCGTTCCGATCTCGCTGTTGTGATCTGGAACAATTCCCTGTCGTCTGGACAACAGGAAAACTTATATTTCTACATTTTAAATACTGCCATCGGAAGTGTTCAATAGTAGGTGAATTTTTAATCAGGTGTTACAATTCTTCCATCTTCGAATAACCGTCCCGTTGATGATGACCTGTTTGGACTTTGCCAAAAGTCTCCAGTGCCAGCAGCCGTCATGGAGGTGAAATATTCTTGAGAACGGAGTAAAACCCCAAAAACGTAAATAAATAAGATGAATCAAATTGCGGTCTATCCTGGACAGAACCTGAACTAACCATTGATACTTTATTTATTCCAGCTTAGTTCAGCAAATAGTTGACGTTTTCCAGCCTTTGAAACGTCTCTAAATCAACTGCCAGACCTCCGGTGGAACACAAGCTCCAATTACATGTGACCAGTGGTATTTTCATTTCTTCCAGCTGAAGTTAAGTAATAATGGCCATTTGTCCATCGACCCTGAACTTGAACAGAAGCACAAATTAAACAATTACATTTTGTTTTTTAGAAGAAAACCAGCGAGCGGTCACCGGGATGGAAGTGGACAGTAGAGCACGTGATATACCCTGCCCTGAGGACCACTTTACAGCCTCCCAAGGCCTTCGCCGAGGACGCCACCATTCTACAGATTGCTAATTTACACGATTTGTACAAAGTGTTCGAGAGATGTTGATCTCCAGCAGGCTTCTGAGTGACAAAATTACGCACAGGAACAGAAAGCCATCCTCAAAAGACTTCCTCCCAGTTCCACCGTATAACATCTCGTGTGCGAATCACAGCCATACATCTTGCGTGACAGGGTATACTTGCTGTTGAATGGAAAACATAAATGGATGATATTTTCAACAGAGCCAGGTTATGTAAAGGGCCTGTCTTTGAGCCAAAGATGCAATCGGAGAGCCAAGTTGACAGCCGTTTTAGTCAGATCAGAAACGGATTTCTGTCCATCAAACTGGCCATCCATTCTGTAAAACATTCTTTCTGCGTGTTAGAGTACTACGTAGTAATTGCACGAGGCCTGTATTGGACCTTCTGATACCTCAAGTTGTATGCGACATTGACATTTCATGTGCTTCAGCTTAAACACAATCTGAAATAGAGCTTGTATAAAAAGATTGCATTTAATATAACTGACAGCAACAAAGACACTGTTTACAGTTAAAATGAAAGCGTCAATAAACTCCATTTATGTTTTGTTGCTGTTGGTGTCGAATTTGTGGTTAACGTTCACATGCCTGTAGGGTTAGATTGATTGATTGGCGTTTATTACCGTTCCGCCCGGTTTCCTTCCGCCGTAATGCTGGCCTCCGTCGTATAAGTGAAATATTCTTGAGCACAGCGGAAAATAGTAATCAAATGAATAAATAAATAAATGTTGGCCTCAAGAATTTTTTCACGTGTTGTTGCGTGTCAGAAATCGGAGTGCTTTTCGTCACGGCCTATAAAGGGATGAGAACTTTCAGCTGATTTTGAGAGAAATCACGGTTTTAAAAATGTGTAATTTTTGTCCAAAAATGCGAAAACTAATGGTTTTACTAATGGGGGTCAGCTAGTGCAGAAATTTCTGGTGGAAACGACTCTCTTCCATACATATAGGATTAGAATGTATATTGCCTTTGTTGGACAGAATCTTATTCACTTGGCAAACCATATTTAATAGAGATACGTAATTAGTACAGGATCATTGAAGGCACTGAGCATTCAAGACGTTTAGCTTTGTCAGTTGCGAGAAACTTACCTGTCTTGCAACACGGGCCTTTCTCCCAACGATAACGCGACTGGTAAACAATATCGATTTCCTCCAGGATGTGGCAGCGGTTGCGAATTTGCTGTTCTATGTGAAAGGCAATAAAAGCGACTTTTTTTCAACTACTTTTTTGTTTTGACGGGCCTTTTACCGTATAAAATGGTTATCTGTAATAAAGTTGTGGAGTGTGTTTGCTTTTGTTCTCCAGGCTTCCTCTTTGTTGATCGTGGAGTGGGATGAGGGCTGATATTGGTTTGAGTTGAAGTTCTTGATACACCTGGCCGCTCAAATATTTCAGATGTCTGATGAGGCTAATGTTTGCCTCATAGGCTGGATACTTAAGTCATCCCTAAGGGACCCACCTGGACTTATGCAATCAACAGCACGTGCCTCCAAATTGTCTTTAGCCCGCCAAAAAGCGGGACTAAATATAGCTCAATCAGATTCGACGTAAGATGATCGAGTAGCGCACCTCTCGAAAGCAAAGGACGCAACAATGGCGAAACTTTGCAACTAGGGATCCAATGTAAAAACCAGTACTGAGCACGGTCCGTTTGCTCATGGAGGTAAAATAGATTTCCTATGTTTTACCTCCATGGTTTGCGGATAAATTTAACCGGCGGGGTATCGTATCATTAGTTCCGGTTTCAAAAACCAGCAGGAGTGATAAAAACTGTCCTCAGTAGGCGCGGTTAACTGCTCTCTGTCGATTGATCGATATGTTGAAAGTGGCAACCCTGGTACGTACTTCTTGATTGACGTTCAAGATAAGGAAAGTAACGGAAGTATTGGTAGAACTTGTGCCTATACAGTATTATCTGGTGTCTTCAAGATGGTGTTTTAGTGAAGCAGCGTTATATAAATATGCTGGCTCGAAGGCCAATCTGTTACAGGGTGATGGCGTGGTTACATAACGGCAGTAATCTTGAACGGTATATCAAATAACTAAATAAGCAAATTACTACTATAAACTAGTTTGGCTTTTTTCTATGCTGTGCCTGGCGCATTAAGCGACCGTCTTAATGTAACAAAACACAAAACAAAACTATCCACGATATGAATTTTTCACAGACTTTGATGTTATCTTTAGCGGAAAATTTACAGAAGCAATTTGTTGTTTAGCAAAGGCAAGAAAACAATGTAGTCTTCATGAACATTATTTCTGAAACTGCCTTGCCACCTTTGCCGACGAACTGAAGGCGTTTACTTGCTCCGTGATACTCGAGACACGGAACTGTTTGTTTAAACGAAGATTTGCAAGCTGCCATTGACTGATATATTTTTAATCGATGTCGTCGCCTCTGTTGTCTGCTTAACTACGGTATCACACCCCAAGACTGGTTGAGGAATGGAACAAATGACGTTTGATTCTCGCAATGAATGCTAAAGCACGTGGCCAGTCTTATTGTTAACTGAAGGTTTTCGCTTTATTCCAGTCATGGCTCAACATTCTTGTCCAGCAATATTCCCGTTTTCAGTTCCAATGCGATAAAAGCGATTTTCCCGAGAAGCTGTTAGTGCAACACGGAGTCTTATTCACCAACCCCACCCCCCACCCCCCACCCTCACAGCCCAAGAAGTGTCAGGTTATTTCTACACTGACACTTCTCATGATCATTCCTGATGGGAAGGAAGGGTTACTTTTTTAAGCCATAGAATCGATTTAAACCTATGGGAACCGTCGCAATGTACACACTTGTTTACTGCCCATACGCCAGCGCTTTTAGCTCTCATGCGATAGGTTGAGAAGGTGACGAAACCATTTGAACGACATTATGTTATTTAGAGCAAGGATTTTCAGCGAAGGATTTGAAGTGCCGACCCTTGTTTTAGGCTGAGTTTGATTGTAGCAAGACTTTGTTTCATTTCATGTTTTTAACCCTGCTTCAAGTTTAATCAATCCGGTGGACAAAAACATTATGGATTTCATGCCTGGAACGACCTACAAGTTTCGCATCCTACCTTGAAAACCTTGCAAAGCCTTGAAAACGAATAAAGAAAATCAAGGCCTTGAATTGCCTTGAAAAATTAAATGCTACCTTGAAAGGTCTTGAAAATTAACATTCGTACTGTGTTTAATTTCTTTGGTATGTAGGACCGAAATTCACGAATATGTTAAAATGGTTATAAAATTACCTAATGACGAATAAGACCATGCACGAAAGTTGTTCGCCGAATATCTGTGCAAGGTATCAGTCAAACCATCCGTCGTTTATTCGCCTCAGCTGTCCATCTAAACCGAACAGTGGATTAAGAAAATCTCCGATCTTGGGTCCGAACGTCTCAGAGCACATGCGCGCATGTCTTCGGAAATGTTTTTGGCGGCTGTTCAATTGTGCCGTCTGCAACGAAATATACGTCTGGCTCGCGAGGCTTACCGCAGTGTAGTGACAATGGTGTGTGTCTTCAATGACAACTGGCTCACAAATCCTAAGTATGGGTTTGCAAACACGCAGAAAAAGGTAAGCCAAGGTGCGGGATGTGTAAGAAAGACATTGATATCGCCAAGATGGGCGAGGTCGCCTTGCGATCCTATCTTCAGGGTAAAAAACACTTGTCAAATATGAAAAATTGGATTCATGGTACAAATACGCTCATAACTAGATTATAGTGGACACACTGGCACCAGCAACAGCCACCACCAGCAGAACATAAAGGATTCACGGTAGGAACAAGTTCGTTTTGGATCACACATATTTAAAAAAAAAACTGAACTGAGTCTGGATCACCATATTTACACTCATTTCCCTAGTTACAATAACCGTATATATCTCTCCTACTGACATGCTGAGTGACGGAGAGTTACAATGTCACTTCAGCCATGAACGGCTCGTGGGCTGCAAACTTTCGACGAAAAAAAATAAATAAATTACTTGGGGTCTTTTCATAGCTCTATGCGCCCGAATTGCACTTCTTTTGCAAAAATATATTTTCATCAGCATTCCCTAATTCTAAATTATCCACGAAAAGCCGAACATATCCTTTATTTACCTTTATTTGCCAAAATTACCGATCAACCAGACGCCACCATGTTGTTCTCGTATCTGCAGTAACATTCACTGTTTTCTTGCCTGACATTGCGAGATTTCAGAGGGGCAACTAGATTGAAATGGAATTATCGGCAAAATTAAATGACTGTCGGTAACAAATCTGAAATGGAACGCTGCGCAACAGATGCTGATATAGATATCAAGTGCAAAAAATGACAGTAAAAATGATGAACCCTCCCCTCCCCCCGTTTGTTCTGATGTCGCCCTGTAACTCTCCGTCCTGCAGTATACCAGTAGGAGGGATACACATTGTAACTATCATTACCATTACATCTGCACAGTTTTCGTTTTTGTGTTAAAACTAAATTTTCATTGATCCTTGCATGTCAGTGTTTTGTGAATAAAATAGTCGAGTTTTTCCTCCAATTTATGATACCTGTATTATTTTCCTGGATTCATTTATATCAAATCCTAAACTATTTTATGCAAAGGAGCTAAATCCCCTAAATAGGGACAGTTACCTGGATTTTTGTTCACAATACTGTCTTTAAAACAATTTTACAAGAATGAAAGCAGAGGAAATAAATTAGAGGACGTTCATGACATGTTTTTGCAAGCAAATTCAGGTTAAGGTTTAGTGGGGTAATTTACCAGCATCAACAACGGACGTGAGGCCGTGTCCCAATTTAGTGGAATTTCGCATTTCAGAGAATCATGTGGTACGTGCATGGATTTTATGCATTGCAAACTACCATGTGCATTGTCTGCTGTCAGTGGAAATTGAGATATGGTCATTTTCAAGAAAATTCTTTTGCTATAATTTAAATCAAGAAATAATCTGAGATTAAAATGCAATCAAAGTGAGGTTGAAATTGCCTGATTTTTAGTTACCGGTAAGGGAAAAACAGTCGCAAAATTGTCGGATCGACATTTGAAAACATTTGAACGTCACGTCAATAAGTTGCAGAAATGTCACAAGACCATCATCACTGGGCAAACTAGTTTCATGTTGAGATATAGTGCATAAGTGCAAGCACCCATTCGTCAAATCTTGGTATAAAATACGCGGAAGACTAAATCCGATATGAAAGTCCCGATTTAGGCTGGTGCCCCGATCTATGGGTATATTTACTGTATATCTCGAAGCACAAGCCCCAAGATAAATACTTTGTGGAATTTACTGATAATAAATGAAGATTATCTGTCAAATCAGAATTTCAAACTAAATTATCCATGAACTAAAGCAGCCTTAACTGAATAGTTAAATACGTTGCTACCCTGTTATCTGATGTTTGATATTTCTAATTGTCTTTACAGATGACTCCGGACGGGACGCACCTCTTCGTGGTACTCTGCACAACAGCAGAATGTATGTGACCATGAAAACATGTTGTTCGTATTATTCTTATAATAGTTGCCACAACATACAGTCACTTTTTCAAAAGATGCTTCCAGACAGCCGAACTGCAAAGTCATTTCTTGTGGTGAAAAGAAATGTGCCTCTGTTGTATGCCTTGGTCTTGCTCCATTCTTCTCGCAGGAGCTTCTAGATGAAATAGAAAGGCAGAAGGAATTTGTTTTGTTGTTTGATGAGAGCCTAAACCATAAAACACAGTTAAAACAGGTGGATATATTTATCCGGTACTTTGATCAACAAAAGGAAGAGGTTGTTACGCGGCAATTTAATTCCGTCTTTATTGGTTATACGACTGTAGAAGACACGGTTACTTATTTCCAACATATCCTCCAAACTTAACTTAAGAAACATACTCCAACTGTCCATGGATGGACCCAATGTAAACTGAGCATTTTTTAAGGAACTTGAAGAACATATATCAGCAGATGATAACGACCCCAAGTTAGCTAACATAGGCAGTTGTGGGTTATGGATCATGGATCTTCAAGTGTTGGGGAGACGCTGTCAGTTGGGATCTGCACGACATATTGTCTGCAATCTACACATTGTTCAAGGATACTCCAGCAAGGCGCGAGGACTTTGAAACAACGACTGGCTCCACCGTTTATGCCTTCAGATCCTGTCCAACACGGTGGATAGAAAATGCCCCTGTTGCAAGACGTACAATTGAAATGTTGCCACATCTAACACAATATGTGGAAACTGTGAGAAATGACCAGAGATACACTTGCCCAAAGATAAAGTCGTTTGAAATCGTTAAAAATGCCTGCCAAAGTGTGTACACTTTGCTGAGGCTACATTTTTATATATCACTTGCTAAGCAATTTGTTCCTTTTCTAACAAAGTACCAGACAGACAGCCCGATGGTTCCCTTTCTTGCTCATGACCTTAAAAAGTTTCTGCGGGGACTCCTGGATCGGTGTGTGAAAAACGATGTACTGAAGACAGCAGACACAGTCACTAAACTGATGAAAGTAGACATTAACGACAAGGACGTGCACAGAAATGTTGAGACGATAGATGCTGGATTTAATGCCAAAAAGTGCATAAAACATTTTGTTGCAGCCAAAAACTGTGTGACTCCTTGACGCCACGCCTGCTCCAGCGCAGGAAAAGGCGCAAAATAAGCATTCATGAGCATTTCTATTCCAAGTACTCTGTCGCCTGTGCGTCATAAGTATAAGCCTATTTGTTTGCTCTAGGGTGGTATTCTGGAGACGCAGACAGATGTTCAAGCGAAAATTTCTGAGCAGCCTTTGACTGATGTGTATTTAATCGTTGTGGTCGCCTTTGTTGTCATTGGGAGATAAGCCTGTATACCACGACTGACACCAGGTTAGTTACCATGTCACAGCTCAGGGCTGTTTCCGGAGTGGAACAGATGGGTTTGAATTCTCGCAATATCATTGAAGACTAAAGCAAGTCTTATTGTTTACTGAAATTTTTGCTTTTTTCCAGCCACGGCTTACGGTTTTGGTAACCTAACACACCCCTATGCCGTTCTTATGCGATGAAGGCATGTTTTCCCCCTAAGTTGTTAGCGTGGCTCGAAGTGTTATCCTCTGGTATTACGAACCCCGTCCGTAAGAAACTCATCTTTTTAATTGTTTAATCTTGATTTCCTGCACTGGAATTCAGTCGCGTGTTGTCGAGGCTTCTGTCTTTATCAGTTTCGTGTCATTGTACTCAGAACGTACATTCTGGAAAGATGTATCTGTGTTATGAACATGTTTACGATCAACTCCATTTCTCTGTATGTTCTGTTTGTGAGCTTGTGTTTCACCACTTTCTGTTTGGTTTCTTTGGAGTATGTTCTTTGGAGCTTGTATCGCTCATTGTGTCTTTGTGCGATTACATACATATCATCCCAGTTTACCCTGAAAGTGACTTTGTGTATATTTCCGTGGAGTGAAACATACATCGCCAGCTCGGCATCTCGGACGCTATTGTCCGTACGCCGAGGAAAGTTGCACCTTGCCCGAGGAGTTAAATATATCGTCGGCGTACCGTGCCCTCTGCTGTTTGTCACTTTTAGGACTGTCATCTTTCGATTTCAGAATTCTCAAGAGCTGTGTATTCTATATATACGTGGAATGATTTGCCTTTGGAAGCCGGGATATCCTATCCGGATTTGGACGCTATCATCAGTAAGAAACCACATATTTTGTAATTATCTGTATTGTTTTGTATATTATTGTCAGTTGTACTATTTGTATATTTTGTTCAAATATATGTATTGAACTTATTCAAGCGTCTTGATGTTTCTTTGTTTGATCTTCTGTAAGATCTATCGCTGTCTGAGAGTTGAACAAGCCATTTGTTTATCATTTTTCCTCTGCGATAATGATACCCTTACAGCTGGGTAGTGTCACATTATGTCCATGCTTACATCTGTATTTCCACGTTTACACCCGTATTTCCTCTTTAACACCTGTCTTGATCACTTCTGATGAGAAGGGAGATTTACTTTTTAAAGGTGGGTAATACTAAGACATTAATTTCAGTCACACTGTCTCTGTAAACCTCGTAGAACCGTTCAAATCTGCGTCTGTCTATTGTCACACAGGTAACCGGTAACCTTTTATGCATTACGTAAAGACGGGTTTACGTCGGTGACGAATCCATGTGAACGACAGTTAGGTATTTAGAACAGGGATTCTGAACTGATGGCTATTGGTGTTTAGTGCCGTCTTTAGTTTAAAGCTGAGTTTGATTGTAGCACACGTTTATAAAGTGTTTTTGAACCCTGGCCCTAGCGTCACCACCGTACTGGATAAGAGCATTGGGGATTTCACACACTGAGACGACCCAGAAAGCCATTTGTTATTATTGCTTTTCTCATTTCAGCCACTTGATTGGCTTGTGGTTTTCTCTTAAATGTTTAAACCTGTACAACATGTTTAACTCAAGCAGATATATTAAAAGCAGATATATCCGTTTTACCTTCATTCTAAATAACTGATTTACTGTTTCCGGTCTGACCGATGTTGATTTCCCTCAGGCCTTATGAAGTTCGTTGGAAGGGAAAATCCTGATTTCCCTATTTGCTGACGTTGGATACAAGTCTAGTGGAGTGAGGACAGTTTCAATAAAGAATGCACAGTTCATTGGGATCCTCCAGTAGTCGAGTTGACGAAAATGTCGATGGCTGGTCGTGAAAGTCAGAAAAGCGTATTGAATTAACGGTCAGGTTGACCTTTTGCAAACCCCCCAACGTAACTTGCAAAAGACAAACTGATCTCTGCCCAGATTGGCACCAGTCTGTCCCAACATGCACCAGGCGTCACTCGTATCCAACGTTGCCCTAAACAGGATTTATTTCCCCCGAAATTGTTAGTGTGACTCGGTGTCTTGTCCGCAGAGAAATGTCAGATTATTTCCACGTTTACACCTGTATTTCCACTTTTACACTTGTTTTACCGCGTTTACACTTGCCCTGATGATTTCTGTTGGGAAGGCAGGTTTGTTTGGTATAGGTGGGTAATATGCTGGCAACAATATCTGCCACACTGTCTCCATAAATCCCTTGAAAGCGTCCAAATCTGCGCAAGTCTCTCTATTTCCACACACGCCGAGGGGGTAAGATCTTATGCAATACATAGAAAAGGTCTTATGTGACGAATCCATTTGAACAACATTACGCGTTATAGAGCAAACAATTCTCAACTGATGCATATTTCATTGAAGGATTTGAGTGCCCCCTCTGGTTTAATGCTGAGTTTTGGTTGTAGCAGACCTTTGGCTGGTGGAGTATTTTAACCATGGTCCTTGCTTAGTCACACTATTGGATAACAACATTTCGAATTTGACCGCTGAAGGGACCATCAAAGTGCTCCACTTGTTTGTAGGATCATTTATATCATTTCACCCACCTGATTGTGATTTTGTGTTTGTTCTGATCTTTTCAAAGTTTAAATTTGAACAACATGTTTACTCAAGTTTTTCCTTAAAAGAAGACATATTAGTTTTACCTTCATTCGAAATAACTGATTTACTGTTTCCGGTTTGGCTGATTTTTGCCAGGCCTTATGAAATTTGTCGGAAGGAAAAATCTTCGTCTGGATCTTCGCTGACGTTGGATACAAGTCTAACAGATAAAGCGCAATTTCAATAAAAATGTACTGTTCATTCGGATCCTCCCATCGTTGCATGAGGTGACGAAATGTGGGTGGTTCATTGTCAAGGCCTAAACGTTCTATTGAATTAACGGTCGACTGTCTCTGACCTTCACGAAGGTGCTGACGATTCAGGTAACCCGGAAAAAAGCAGTCTGATCTCCGCCTAGATTGGTACCAAAGTGTTCCAGCATGCAACAGGCGTCATTCGTTTCTAGCGTCGCTCCAAAATTTGCTTCAGGGAAGATTAATGTTCTAGTCTGCTTTATGGCTGTTTCAGTTGAGATCCAGATTATTTAACTAACTGCATTTGCTTTTGTAAACCGTCGAATCGATTAAAGCCTCTTTGTAAACCTGCAGGAACCGACCCAATCTATTATGTGATACGTAGAAAAGGTGACGAAACCAGTTGAAGGACAGAAAGTTTTGAAAGGAAGGAATCTCAAATGGTACCTTTTTACTGAAGTGCAGTTTCCTTCAGTGATAAGACTGCAAATCATCGCATAAATCAAAACGTTTTGAGTAAGACGTTAAGCATCAATCAAATCAATAAATAGATCTATATAAAAACCGTAAAGCAGAAGACCACATTTGGTAAAACTCTGTCTCAAATGGCAGATATGACTATTTCTTTCAGAGTCTTCCTGTGAAGTACTCACATATACTGCCTTGGTAGTTGGCCGTGACAATGAACTCTCAAGATACTTAATAAAGAAACCTTTTTAGAATATCCTCATTCAAAACATTCAAAACAAAATTAGACCGTGTAACATTGTTAACTGTTCAAAACAGCTCTTTACGTCCCTCTGGCGGTCGGTGAAGCTCATGACATGCTATTCTTTTCTCGTGGGAAACTCGTAAATTATGCATTGGTTAAACTATATTGCTCTTTGCCATCGTTTAATTGCCATGGCTGCTCTACCTAAGTGCAACCAACGAGTTCAGCTTTAAAGACCATTTATGATTTTTGTTCTCTGTCGCCCATGTCCACGAAGTCAAGTCGTCTTGAAAATGCCGTCTCGGAATAGGTGTAGGAAGATTTGTTAGCAGGGCTTGACGGATGTATATTTAATCGAAATCGTCACCGGTGCTGTCAGGGTTAGAAAAATCTGCATTTTACAGTTGACACTCGTCCAACCTCAATGTTACCCGCCCCCCGCCCTAAGGATTATTTTAGCAATGGAACTGATGGAGTATGATTATTGTAATGTCTGACAAAGCACGTAGCAAGTTTTATTGTTGACTGTAGTTATTCTCTTGATTACAGCCACGGCTTTACCGTTTTACACGGCTTAAACGATGAGTGTGGGAGAGAATGTAATCGTTATGTGTGTCACATCTGTCAACCATAGGTAAACCGCCAAGGGCAAATTAGGTGATGGTAGTAATGGTGTTCGCGCAGAAGGGTGTTTTAAATGGTTTTCACTCCTGTAGCTATTGGTATCCTTTGTCCTCATGGAAATATGGCTACAAGATGTATAGACTGAATAACGAGGATGCACGCCAAAGTTGATTGATGATACCTATCATCTTTATTTTTGTGACCAGTGACAAAGTTTTACACCATCTCATTTTCAGTGTCAGTATCAGAAGCAGAATCAGAGTTTCAGATTGACTGAAAACAAGAAATAAAATAGAATAATGTGATCCTAGTTTACAGTTCTGCGATTTACATGGAGTTCTCTACCTTTACACGAAACTGACCCTGTGACAACATATTTGCGCATTAAACATTGACACACAAGAGTTATGAATATTCATCAGTCATCATTATTCATCAACTGCAGTAAACACAGGAATAAAAGATGTTGCGAAACATTACTTTGCTGCGCATGGCTTTTCAAATAAAACATGTTAGGTACTTTACCGTAGACCTCTGTTATTCGCGAAAAATGACCGAAAATCTTCAGAGGTTGGCGGCGTGTATCTCGCCCACGGTTACATGTTACAACTGGGAGAAATTAAACACGGAAGGGAAATTGTACCGAAAACGCAAAACGGATTATTTCACATGAAACCAGCACAGGCGGCAAAGTTTGGCCACTACAAGATGCATGAAATTATTCATGAACGGCATTCCACAATTAAAATTATTTGTATCATTTAGAAATGATGCATATAAAGCAAAAACAATTTGCATAGAAATAAAATATTTGGACACGAACTCTCGATCTTTCCGTTTCAATATAAAAACTACCCAAACTATGGAGTACACTACAAATTGCGACGTGCAGATGACAGAATTATTTGGTCATATCAGCGTAAAAGAGAAATCCTCCAAAGAAACACACGGTGAGTGCTTCAGCCATGAAAGAAGCCGGGAGCCTTCTGCACGAATTTTAGGAAACATTAAAATACAAGTCCTGTGTAAAATTACGTTAAGGGACACAACTGCATCCAGCCCTAAATCATAGCTTGAAGTGGTCAAAAGTTGCACTTAATTGACCGAATTGAACATATGGGCATTTTCAGTTGGCTATAACGATTCTAAAATTGATACTTTATTAGAAATATATATACCTTCTTGTGTTATATACTCCTGAGTCAAGCGACCAAAGTCTCGGTGGCTCATCGTCAAGGTCAAAACGACCTATTGGATTTACGGTCAAGATGACCTCTTGCCGTCCTTCGCGAAGGTGTTGTAGGCCCAAGTAACCGTGAAAAAGGCAGACTGATTTATCCCTATAGACACCAGCCTCTCCCTGCAGAAGGCCTCACACACGTACAGAGTCACTCTAAACTTCAGGCTGGATTTATGTGTTTGTTTGGTTTATAGCTATTTCTGTCGGATTCCGGGGCGTTTGACTATTGTACTAGCCCTAGAAATTAATCCACAAAAGTGTAATTTATAGGCAGCTCGAGGTGACAAAGTACTTTTCTAGCTAAAATCATTCTTTTCAGAAAAATATCATCTTAGCTTATAACAAACATGAAAATAACCTTTCTAAGATCAGATAACAGTTAGTATTTGTAACGTAGCGATGAACGAAGTGCACGATATAACATGATATACTTTGAAATCCGGATAATCTAAGAAGATATATTGTCCCAATACTCACCTTCATGCACCCGGCAATCTGTTGCACAAAGGTTACAAGTATAGGGATGTAAGTCCTTTGAGAACTATGTTTAAGAACATTATCCCTCATTAAATCAGGGCTTGAAAGAAAAGAAAACAACAGCAACACTATTCTGTGGCGATAACTGTTGCACCAAAAATTAAATTGTTATATTTAAGCTGCTGTGATAAATGCGCCTCTATCCTCGTTGTAGACAGTGTCTCTTTCACGGACATGGCGTGAGACAAGAGCAGTGACAACGATGTGATCGTGAGCACGTGGTGACAGTTGAAATGCAGTCTCTTGTCAGTATGTCTCATTAGGGTTTTATTGTAAAGATTCATATGAACCCTGTCTTTATAATGTTGTACTGTATTGTTTTATTTGTGTTTGCGCTCACCGAGCCAGTGTGTGACCTACATTTTTCCCTGTACGTTGTGATCTGCATTGTAATTCAGTCGTGTGTTTTCGCGGCTTGTGTCATTGTACACAGAGCTTACATTCTGGAAAGGTGTACCTGTGTTGTAGACATGTTTACGAACAAACCATCCAGAATTTTCTTTACGTTATGCTATAGATATGAACAACGAAGTTGTTAATCTCGCAGTCATTTACTTATGTCATCTTGAGAGCACATTTTCTCTCGTCCAATGAGAAGGATCTTGTGGGATATTTAGGTATGCGCTTCCATGCCATCAATTTGTACTCCATTTTTCTGTACGTTGCTCTCTGTGAGCTTGTGTTTCGCCACTTGATATTTTTCTGAGGCATTATATTGGACCTTGTATAGCTGATTGTTTCTGTGTGAGATTACGTACACTTTGTCTCATTTTGCCCTGAAAATGACTATGTATACTTCCGTGGACTGAAACATAGGTCTCCAGCTCGGCATCACAAACGCTATTGTCAAACAGTCCGCCCAGGAAAGTTGCACCTTACCGGGGAGTTGGATATTTACCATCGTCGCATACCGTGCCCTCTGCTGCTTGTCACATACAGGACTGTCATCTCTCGATTTGAGAATTCCCAAGGACTGTGGATCCTATATTTACGTGGACTGACTTGCCTTTGGAAGCCGGAATATTCCATTCGGATTTGGACGCTGTCACCAGTAATAAACTGTGTATATATATATATATATATATATATATATATATATATATACACATACACATTTCGTAATTATCTGCATTGTTTTCTATATGATCATCAGATGTACTATTTGTCTATTTTGTTCAAGTATATGTATTGAACTTATTTAAACGTTTCGTGTTTCTTTTGTTTCATCTTGTGTAAGGCTTATTGCTGTGGCAGTGTTGAACAAACCATTTGTTTATCATTTTTCCTCTGCGATAGTGGGACCCTTACAATGCTGAAATAATAGCAACACGCATCCCTTATAATCCAGTGCTTAAAGGCGATAGCAACACGCATCCCCAACATAGCACTTCTAAAAATAATACAACACCCACCCGCCATAATACTCAGCTAAAGCAATACCAACACGCATCCCCAACAGAGCACTTCTTAAATAATAACAACAGGCACCCCCATAATACACTGATGAAAAAATGGCAACACGCATCCCCGTACATAGCACTGCTTGAATAACATCAACACGCGATCACCTATATACCACGGCATAAATAAAAGCAATACGCCCCATTATATACAACTTCTTAAACAATTAGGAATTTAGAGGTATTTTGAGGGTCTTGTATGTTGGCAGTAACCAGCTGACAGCACAAGTACAGCAGACCCAGGTCAGGTTCACTGGATGTCATGTTCATCAGTATAGCGCACATGTTGAACTGAAGAAAAACTGTGCAGTATATGTTGGAAAGATAGTCCTTTGGGAGATAAATGTTGTAAACATTTGTAAGAATCGGGAATTCTGTTTTGCTACTCTCCTAAGAAACAGACTACATTCTTGTCTACGGCGGTGAACACGAATCAAACAAACTCAAAACCCCGCACAAGGATTTTGTTTTCAAGACTGTCACAAGATTTGTCTGTAAATCGCCCTGTGGCGGTTTGCGGTTTGCCCTGTGGCCAATTCCTCGCCATCACCACCCCTTAAACCCCTGCGGCACTAAGACTTGTCAAAGCAGCCTTCGCCCTGCAAATTATTTTTAGCTCTGTCTTTGTCGCCCTGATGCTAAAACACTGTACACGCTCGAGGTCACTGCGGTCTTTAACAAGGAACGATTTATGGCAAGGGCTCACGGTATAATAAATAGCTGTACTGTCTCGTCTGTGGCCAAGGGGTCTAGGCTGGCTTTAATAATTAAGACAGCTGACTCTTGGTCAGTGGCGTCACGTGTGTTCCAACTGGAGGACAGTCTGCACCTCACCGATCTTGAATCAGAAGGTTTGTGATGTATTGGTCTTTCTAGGGGCGGTGGTAGCTTGAAAACAATATGAGTGGTTTCCTGAGCGCAATAGTGGAATTTCCTGAACAGAAAAGCCAAAAATGTGTTGCGCAAATCGGGATTGATTTCCTGATTAAAACAATTGTGGTTGCCTAAGAACAAGAACGGTGGTTTCCCAGCCACATAATCGGTGGTTTTCCGGCGACAAGGGCCATTGTTTATTGTTCTCCATTTTTTTGGTTTCCTGCCCTCAACTTTGGTGGTTTCCTAACCACAACATTGGTGATTTCCTGAACACAAGGGAGGTTTCTTGACCAGAATGGCTGTGGTTTTAGTTTTGGAGTTTTTCTGACGAAAATGTTAGCGGTTTCTTAAGCATAACTGCGGTGATTTCGTGACAACAAACTTGACGGTTTCAGGAACACAAGGCGGATGGTTTCTTGACCACAAGGGCGGTGGTTTCAGGACATCAAAGGCATTGGTTTTCAGTCCACAAATGCGGATGTTTCCTGTGCAAAGGGGCGGTTGTTTTCTGACCACAAAGGCGTGGTTTTCCGACATTCATAGCATGCATGTGTAAAAACGTAATTGGGAATTGGCTGGTGGAATCACTGTCACACATTGGTAATTTTCGAGATTTCCCGTCTTTCACTGTGCGTGGACATTGGCCACGCTCACACATTGTATATGAATAGAAGTAATTAATCTGGCTTTCAACAACACAGAAATAATGAAATGCAATAGTATAGTAAAACGTGCTTTTTCTGATGGGATTCATTCCTGTGATAATGTGCCTTCATTGACTTCATATCCACAAGAGAGCGGCGGATTTAAGAAGTATTTTTATCTCAACAAAGTGGGCTGTATAATGGGTATAATTACGTCTAATTTAGAAATAATTTACTCTTAGCCAACAAATCATTTTCCTGTATATGGTACTGATTGCCAACTAGTGTCGTGTCTCGAATGTTCCACAGAATGGTTCTGGGACCATAATGTAGTATCCGAGCGATCTCTTTTATTGTAATCTGACGACGTTCCGTGATCAGTCGACTCTGGTAAAGGCTTTAACTGCGCGCAAAATAGGAAATGCCATGTAGGATATGATCAGCATTATAACGTTATGTAATAAAGCTAGGCGTCGAAACCGACATTCGTATACTAGTCGTCAACCACAATGGCCTCTACTGGTCAATAATCGCAAGACCAGTTTCCAAAAAAGATAATTAACAGAAACCACCAAAAAAAATAAGAAAGAATTTAAAATATAGAAAAATTATGAATTATTCATGCACAGAGAAGCGCTAAACAGTTCTCAGTGATGACTAAAACACGTGATGAATGTTCTAGGTGGATGAATAAATTAGTATCCAAATCGTGTACCATTTTAGAATACATGATGTCGATAATTAAATATGTATCACAGTTCTGCGTTTGATTGCAAATGTTCATATATCCAACACAGAGATCATACTCAACACAATGAATGTATACGGTCCCTAGCAACGGGTTAGGTGGAATTAGGCACAATTAAAAAGCAGAGTCCCAGAGATTCTGGGCACTCCGCTGTACGGCATACCAGCGGTTAAATCTCTTCTTTCGCGACAACCTCTCTCAGAAAATCTCTCAAATGGTAACAAAAGGGGCAACCTTTGTGGGCCAAAGCCGTTTAGTATATTTATCAATCCCTCTTTACAATAGCCTTGTAGGAGCAAACTGGTAAAGTATTATTTGTGCTCATAACTTCACGCCTGTTATGAACACCGGTTTTTAAATATTGTATTGTATTTTTTATTTGGTTTTGCGCCAACTCAGTCAGGGCCTGACCTATATTTTTCCCACTGTGTGCCTTACAGCCTACATTGGAATTCAGTCGCATGTTCTCGAGGCTTCTGTGGTAAGAGTTGTACATTGTGCATAGAGAATACATTTTGGATAGATGTACCCATATTGTAAACATATTCACGATGAAATCATCAAGAATATTCTGTATGTTAATCTGTAAATAAAAGCGACGAAGTTTTTCAGCCCGCAGTCTTTCACTCCACTTGTCCACTTGAGAGCAGTCGTATTCATTCTCGTCCACTTGGAAGTAGTGTGCTGGGTTAGGGCATTTCGGCTTTCACCGCGTTCGACATATGTCAATTTGTTCTCCATTGTTCCATACATAGCACATTGTGAGCTTGTGTTTCGCCACTTGTTAATTTGTTTGAGACACTATTTTGGAGCTCAATTGCTCATTGTGTCTTTGTGCGATTGCGTACATTTTATCCCAGTTTTCCCTGAAAGTGAATTTGTGTATATTTCTGAGGAGTGAAACATACATCGCCAGCTCGGCATCTCGGACGCTAATTTCAACCCTTTCGTCCCGGAAAGTTGCACCTTGCCGGCCAGTTGGATATGTACCGTGTCCTTTGGTGTTTGTCACTTACAGCACTGTCATCCTTCGATTTGAGAATTCCCAAGAACTGTGGATTCTACATTTACGTGGAATGACTCGCCTTCGGAAACCGGAATATTCCTTGCGGGTTTGGACGCTATCATCATTAAGAAACTACATATTTTGTAATTATCTGTATTGTTTTGTATATTATTGTCTATTGTACTATTTGTATATTTTGTTCAAATATATGTATTGACCTTATTAAAGCGTCGTATTTCTTTGTTTGATCTTGTGTAGGGCCTATCGCTGTCTGAGTGTTGAACAAGCCATTTGTTTATCATTATTCGTCTCCGATAGTGGTACACTTACAATACATTATTCGTCAGTTCCCCGGAAAAAGCACTCCACAGTTCTCTAACAACGATAATTCAAAAATCTACAAAGTCTAAGACACTGGATCATGCATTGTGTTCTCAGGACAAAGGATTTACGATTCGTCTAATAGGCGTGTCATCATGTTTGTCCACATGGATCCGGCGATAAGATGCCAATATATAGTATGATATGACTAGTCTGCGATTAGGTATTTGAATGCCAGTTTTAATCTTAGACTCGTCGAAAGCGTCTAGTCATGTCTTCGTTAATATCTGACAAAATCACCTTAATATTTTCCTGGACTTAACACTTTGACTTTATATAGTAATCTATGTAATACTTTTGTCGACACCATTTCCGGGAATTCTTGTCTTTCACAAAATTTCTCGGAAGCAGATTACCTTGGGGGAAACACTTAAGAAAATCATTTCACCGAAGACACATATTTCAGCTCCATGGTACACCCCATACCGTTCAAACGGAAAGGGTTGCCGTATTTATTTGTCGATAATACAATAGTCATGGGTATTCCGTGAGTGATACGTCTAGCTGCCGGTGACGAAAACAAGATGCGTTCAAATTGTGTAGTTTGGGCGACAATTTCGGTACGTTTTCCATACATGTTCATGACGCTAGGAAGTTTTAAGTCATTTACATGTACAAAAATATATTTTGTTTGTTTCTTTGTTTATTTGGTTGGTGTCTTTAGGCCATACTCAGAAATATTTCAATTATACGACGGTGGTCAGCATCATAGTGAAAGGAAACTAAGCAGAACCCTCTGGAGGCCTACAGGTAAACATCAGCGTGCTGCTAGTACAGCTTCCCACGTAACTCCGGAGAAGTCAGCATGAGACTGACTTGAAACGCACTGATGAGCGGCTTCCCCTCAGCCACTGAGACTCCCAAATTTTGTATGTATTGACGGTAAAGCCATGTTATCAGCCAGGGATTTCTAGTACCGATCTGTTGTATACGGCTAGTCGAATACAGATGTGGCACTCATTTTTTTTACACACTTTGTACTATATTGCACTAAAGTTTGCTGAATTATGCAAGTCTGTCCGACAAATTGCATCTACCCAATAAACTGGGCTTAACCTGACGCAAAAATGCCACGAAAACGGTATTTTATCAATCTCTTCAATATTATGGAACCAACATGAAGTGCGACAAGTCGAGTAGCATACAGAATAGGTGTTCTGACACATTCCCGCTAGAGTCCTCCAGACACCCCTGGAGGGCCCCCAACACAAGCTCAACCCAAGCTGAATCCATATGGTGTTCGCGTATACAACTTTTTCCCAAATATCCATGTAGACAAACGGGCTTGCACATTCAGAGATAATTGCCATAGGCCGGCCGACATTCTGTCAGAGACCGGGTTTGCAGCTATAAGCATTCACAATGACCATTTTTTTATGTACGCAAACACAGCCGCTTATAGATTAAGAGCCATGTGCAGTAAATATAATCCAGAGTTCGCATGCTTCCGGGTTCACAAGCTGATAGCATATATAAACCTACGATGTAAAAATAGCTCGCGTAGGAGTCACTTAACCTACATAGCTGGCCACACCAGCCACTTTATATTGACACAGTAAGTTATATCCTGTATCGCATATGAGGTACTGTACAGCCAACTGAATTCCGTATGTGTTATTACACAGCGATAATTGTCCGGTCGGCTAGAGCTGGAAAAGTTTTTTTAGGCGTGACAAGTTTTGGGTTGCGGGACACGTTTTGTGCGGCGCGGCAAAGCAAAAAAAACTTCAAATCCTAGAACTCAATCCCCGGAATACTGTAGGGTTTGAATTTTCTTCACTCCAGTGGATCACTTCTTTGTCGAGGTCTGGTTTACCAGACTCAATTAAATCATTTATTTTATCTCTGAGCATGGACATTTCGTATGTCTGGTCATGTATGGTATTGTAAAGTTTGTAATACACACAGCTGCACCCCACCTGACTCCAACTCAGGTCACAATGAGTATATTGGATAAAGGCAATGGACACATCTCATAGTCGATTTGTGAGTAATACTACAAGTATATCGAACTCCGGTATCTCTTCTTTCTGCCGAGAAGTTCAATTGGCGCACAGTTTTTCATGAAACATGCACGAACCTCGTTCCAACCCTGTTGCACTGACTCGTCCCTCGTTTTCTTATCTAATGAAATCGAGGTATGTGCTGTACCGACTGGAACCTGTTGCTTCATTTCTCTGTATATTTCCACTTCACCGAGTATTAACCGAAACTCGGTGTCCGAAATCTTACCGTCAATCAGCGCTGTAGAGACGTGGTCGGTAATTGAATTAAGCTTACTGTCAGCCAGTAAGCCAATTTCATCATGTTTCTTACCTTTCACGGACAGTCGCCGGCTTAGAAACTTACCCACGACATTGTCTAACCTCTCAATCCTATTAACTCTCTGAAGTATTTTTACGACGATAGTTACGCTTTTCCCGACATGCCCTTTCAGCCACCGCATCTTCAAGCCAGGAAGGATATGGAAGGGCTTGTCTTTGATTATGACCCAATATAATATACAGAATGATTATGGTACCCGGGGGAACCTCGCCAACGGGAAATGGTGTGTTGATATCTAGGTAAGATGTTGTATCTGGACCTCCTCCGATCATATGGCCCCATTCCGGCAGTATTCTCACATGAATTTCATATCCCATGGCCGTGTACGAGAGGTAAGCCGTACCGCCATTAAAAACCCTTTCAACCACACCACCCCTTGTGTGCACCAGGACCGCGGTAACAGCAAGATCAGTGTCACATTTGGGATCATCCGATTTAACGAGACCCCATACCCTATTCTCAGGATCATCAGATAGAACAAGGGTGAGTTTTTGGAGCGCATTCGGGGCCTCGATGTCCACATCGACGAGCTCATTCAACTTCGGTGGTTCTATGGATTTTACCTACGACACCTTTTTCCGTGCACAAACACCCATGCAGAGTTGAATGGCGTAAATCCGTCCATCCACCTCTTGTCGTTCAAAACCATCGAGATCTGCCAGATCCGGCTGGGTTACTGCAACTCGGGCCCAATGGGTCCATTGCGTCGGCGAATGTGTAAATTATTCTTAAGTATGCTGTATCTACAGGTTGGCAGTAAATGTTTAAAACCTTTATATTAAGGCCCGGCTTAAGGCCAGCCGACAGTCTTTTGTACTGTGGATTGCCAAATGCCACAGCCCTTCCGGAGTTTATGCTTTTGTAGTATACCGCGACTGTCGTCAGAAGAGTAGAGCCACTTACATAACTGGTAGGCACTGCGTCGATGTATTCGAACGAACTCAACTCGTCTAGGAGGAAAAATATTTCTAGGTCGAAACTGATTTGACGCGCAGAATCAGTTCGTGGCAAATGTCGAAGACGCCATATCAAGACCTGCTGACCTTCCCTCGATTATAGAGCGGTACTAGAACGTCCTCAGGTTCGCTCGTTCCATAGTAGATTATGCGTTTAGCGTGGGTCTGTACATGGCTTCAAGCAATATGGATCTGCGAATCGGAAAAATCAGTGGCTATAACAACCAGATCCTCATAGCCCCAACAGACCAGAAAAACGGAGAGGTAAACCTGCTTTCGGCAGTTCACGCGCCGGCAGCTGTCGGCACTGGGGAGACAAGCATTATAAAGCTGCAGTCAGATGCAGTATCTGCACCGACTTAGCGTTGTCATCGGGCTTGCACTAATCTGGTCACACTAGATGTGCCCGAAGGGCGGCGTAAATGATTCCGTCGGTAGCGACAACCAGGGCCCTAGTATTCTCGGCAACTCAGTTCACCCCCTTGCCTAAAGCGCCACGGAGCCAAGAGACAATGTTCCCTACAATACCTGGGAGAGGCGCAGCGGCTTCACAGGCGAGCTTAGCTAGAAGCCTACCCAGGGCCCGCCTTTGTCGGTTACCTCAGGAGGTGGTGTCCAAGGCGCTGGCGCTGCAGAGCCCGCGGTAAGCGCAAGCACTTGGGTCGACGCGATAAAACCCAACGCAACTAGGATGCTGGCTGTGGGGACCCACTGCTCGCGGAACAAATTCCGAAGACGATCGGCACGAGTTGTGTCCTCATGAAGAACGCGGCTCAACGTTTCCCTGATCCGGTTGATTTGCGAGAACATGGCTTCACTGCTCGAAGAGGAAGGCTCGAGACGAGCCTCTCTGTCATCCTGAAAGTCACGCAATCGCTCCGAAATGCGGCGCCTGGAGAACTCACCGAAAGCCTCATCAAGTTTTCTTTTTTCCAAAGCAATGTGCTCATGCAGTGCAGTCAGTTTAGCAAGGTTATTTGTGAGCTCCCCTCCAGTGCCTTATTAAGCCCCTACAACTCACGAAGGTTCAGTGGGGTATCACCAAGTGTGCTTAGAGTTCTTTCCGTCTGAGAATCAGTCAGCGTGGTTTCTTAAGTTGTGACCGCGTCACATGCCACTTTCCCTATGTCGACATCCTCTGCTGCAGCCCCTCCTAGGTCATCCTTAGTTTTCTGAGAAGCTGTCACGGAGATTGGTGGCAGCTTGCCCTGCTTCCAGTCAACAACCCAATTTCATCCCGGACGAAACCCACCCCAAAACGCCTTTCTAGTGTCGATAGGGCGAGTGGCTTACCTCTACTTTTGCTGATAATCTCAAAGTTGGGATGAGCCACAAGGCTAGTCAATTATCGACAATCTTGAAATCAGAATAATGTCTCCCGGCAGCCGGGGTAATCCCGTATTTATCCTCAGTGGCCCTGTAATAGTCATCCGTAGTTCACGCGCAAGTGATTGTGTGTTTCCCTCTCTTTGCCTGGGCTGCTCCACTCCTGAAGAGAACGAGATGTCTTGCACCCACACATCATCTGGTTCATCTATATTAAGATCATCTAGAGGGTCCAACCTAAAATCCTCCATTGTATTGAGGAAATGGTATAGTCGTGCATTAGTTCATGATACCTACAGGAACAATTCGTTGTTTAATAAACATGAGTTAGTACGGACGCAAACTCAATCCGAACCGGAAGCTTTTGGGAGTCAAAGGCATGCGGTAGTCGGTCGTCATCACAAGTAACACGAGTAACATCGAGCAGAACCAAGAGCTTGTCGTTCGGTTCCCAAACCCCGGCTGACATGAAGTCATTGCCGCTGGGACCGCGAGACTGGCCTTCACCATCACGCTAAACTCTCTCGACGACAACCGAACAGTAGTCCAGAACCTCGGCCTTGCAGTGGTAAAAAGACCAGGATCACTATCAGTGACAATGAGGTGATGTCGATCGATGACAGTGATGTTTATCACTGTTATATGGAACTGTGGAAGACGACTCAGGAGAGAGAGAATGCCCAGTACCAGAGCATCCACACTTCGTCCGGCCAAAGTGTTACCAAAATCCGCCTTGATATACTGGAAGGCACACCCTATGCCGCTGACACTACTATGTCTGCCGCCTATGGCAACCGATACATTGTCCCCATCGACTTCGAGTTGCTGGAGAGCCATATGCCATTCTACCAGTCAGGTAGAATTCACGACTTCTCAGTCACAAAGGCGCTGACCAAAAAGAAAGACATGCCCGCTTCATGCCCAGCGAAACATCTGGATGCTCACCTAGAAATATACGGCGGTCCTGAAGGATGAACACGAGCAGACGTGCTGGGTCGCCATCTTCAACTGAAAAGATAGGAGCTGTGAAGAATGTTTCCGAGAAAATAATGTGATCACCCGGAAGAGTGGGCTAGAGTACGGCAGCAGCTGGCCCAAACAAAGCATGCCAAGCTTCTGCTGACGTTGCATACCACGTGTTATAATGTGCAAAACACTGTTGCTACTGCTACAGCAGACCAGCTGGCTGTTTCCTTTTTTCCCTGCAAATAATCTTCTTTAGTGTTATCGGATGGGTTGCATGCCAATAAATTAGAGCCAAGAGGATAGTGGTACATATCCCGCGTTGCATGCGGTCTGTGGCTCAAATTATTCATTAGCCGAAAATGGCCGAACTGGAGGAACTAATCGACGAACTGATCGACTCAGACGCTGATGCTGCTGCCTCGGATGGAGAAAGGAAACAGGAACCATTGGAGGAACAGGCAGAAGCGCGTCCTACGAATCTGCATCGTGAAAAGCTTTTGGCGCTGGCAGTGGAGGTCAGGCCAAACAGTATCTTGGGAAGGCATTGACAGTGAACCAAAATGACTCGTTGGACGAGAGCGAGGTCGAAAAGCTGTACACTCGGTACGGGCAATACCGGGCGCGGCCATGACGAAAATGATAGGGCAGGCTGTACTACAATTGCACTACAACCCTTTTGTTGGACATGCCATTAGTAGAGCTTCCTGTGTGCTCTATCATCGCTACGGCATGTTGCTAGCGCCGCTAACTGCTGCTCTCACCACAGCCAGGCACTGTCAAATTGGACAACAGTGCCCTCGGACAATGAACAATGTCAGAGAGTCGGCCCTTCCTTCGGACCACCAAGCCAACCCACCGGAGGAGACACGCCCGGTGGAAAGAGTGACAGACCTGAAGAAGAGTAAAGACCCGAAGAAGGTGGCGGCCGGGCGTGCCGGGGACGCTGCCAGGAAGGTCAAAAAAGAACGACTGCTTGAACAGCTTCTGGCAGCCAAGAAATCCCAACCTCATGGTTCTGCTACAGCAGGACAGCAGGAGGACTTGAGGCAACCGCAGCAGAGAGAGTCTGTTTCAGAGGGTGTTGTAAAGCAGGCCAACTGTACCCCATATATCATTGGGCTAGCTGGACTTGCGGACGTATATTATATATTTACCCATAAGCAGCAACTGCCACCTCTTCCTGTTGCCTAGCAACTACAGAAAACAGAACAAGCCACCTCTAAGGCCCCTTTGCTCAGCCACTGAAGATTCCCACCGATCTTCTTCATATGTAATAACAACATGACAACTCCAACTACCAATGGTAAGATGTTCGTAAACTCGCTGTATCGTCTCTGGCTTAGCTATGGGATACTCCAGTATACAGGGATACGAACCTGTCCTAAGCGATTCTAGACACCGTCCGAGGGCCAAAAAGGAGGTGAGATAGCCTTCATCCTCGTCGGGATGACTGTGACTGGGCTGGTCGCCGAAAAAACTCGCCGAGAAATTCAAAAAGACTGTGCTGAACATTAGCAAGAGCTCCTCGCCGCAATGGCAGCCACACATCTGGGAGTTTTTCTTCTTCGATTGCTTGCACGAGTTTGATATTTCCTCGCTTGCGGAGGTTTTCCATGGTCTTTCCAAAGACAGAATTGTTCATGACCTTGTAGAGGTCCTCTCGAAATGATTCGTCAACTTTTCCTGGAGCTCGGTATTCTTTCGGATGAAGGGCTCCTCCACTCAGGGGCTTTGCCGGAATTGAGAGCACGATGGATCTTTTTCAGGCCCATACCCAGGGATAGGTAAAGTTGTAAGTTGCGCTATTAGATCACATAGCGTTCCTTATCGCGGAGGTTAGAGACCAGCTTCTGAACCTCAGTAGGCGCCACCGCAACTCCAAGCAGCTTGTGCTGGTACTCCGACATCCACTGTTTGTTAACCACCATGCGCTCCGGAGCAGCGGGTAAAAGTTGTGCATCTAATGCAGCTCTTCTGGGTACACCAGGTCTGCTTTCACGATATAACCTTCTGGGTTGCCTACCGGATGCTGTGCGATGGAAGCTGAAGGTCATCAAAGCGTTGGCAGGAGTCCATGTACTCATGTGGGTAAACACCCTTGCGCATGAGCAGTTCACGTCTATGCTGAGTGGGTTCATACCGCGATGTGATCTGGAACGCCTTTGATTCGTTGGCTGCTACCAGCTTGTCGAGAGATGCCAACAACAACTGGGCGCTGTCGAAGCAATGGAGCTACCCCAGTGAGGAGCTCTATTTCTCGGTTTTGTTGTGGACACAAGATATACGACCCGCCACCTTCGAGATCACCTGCGTCAGTAGGTGAAAGTCATAACCTCGTAAGTCGTGGAAGACTACTGGGATTGTGGTGGTTTTGTGCCTTAGCAGCAGCTAAAGGCTGCAGGCGTTGTATGCAGTACCCCTGTATTTTCCGGTGATAGGGCAGTAGTCGCGGACAGAATCCCTTTACCCTGCACCTACAAACTGCCTTTCACAGACATGGTAGGTGGTAGCAGTGTTGTATGCCCGCCAGTCCTCTCGGGACATGCTATGGCTTTCGGCATAGGTGATATAAGGGGATGGGATCTGCTTGTGGTGGTTGTTGCAGGTGGACGTTTATGACTCTCTTCTTACTCCTCGCAACTACTGGTAGCGCTATGTAAAATCCACCTCTCAACGGCTGGTTTCTATCGATGTCCAGCCATATTTTCCACTCGACCGACAACCCACCCTGACCCTCTCTCCATCCACCTTTCAAGAGCCTCCAGGATGTGAGGGAAAGCCTTGCCTAGTGCCTCGCTTATCTCACTGGCCTGTAGAACAGCCTTCAGCTTGTGGCGGAGCACATTATCGGTATACTCCTCATCAACATCAGGCCCGCTTTTTCGGAGCTGGACTCTAAGGGCGAGTTGATATTTTACACCTCTGAATGCTCGGAGTTCTTCTTCAAGCTTTCCTTGGATCTGGGGGGTAGGTTAACCCCTTCAAGAAAAGCTCTAGGGGCTGCACCGTGGGGATGCCTTTCAGGCACAACCATCTGCCAACTATGGAGATACCTTCCAATTGCCCGGGGGTTTTCCTGGAACGTGAGCTCGTCTGCCTTGGCACCCTCAAACAGGTCTAGAACCACCTTCTGGTAGTCCTTGGTGGTTAGGAAAGTTTTTGGGAATTGGGTCAAATTCTTCCTCAATGGCCTCTCTTCCTACCTCACTTCCCGCGTGGAGGAGGCAGAGGCCGATAATTTCCCAGGATGTAAGGGCTTTAGCACGCGATCCTTGACTTCCTCAGGAATGGGCTCCTCCAGGCTGTTTTGGACTACATCATTTAGAGATGGATTTTCTGGCATTTCATCCATAGTCGCCATGGCGGTTATAGATGGAGATATGGTAGACACACGTTCCTCTAAATGGAAATTCGATTCGTGATGAAGAGTCGGAAAGGGGAATGAAGACCTACAGCCCATCAAACGCGGGCACCTTCTTTGCCGAAGCTGACCGACGTTGGGGCGCCTTCATAACAAGGGGGTGGATACGCCTTGCCCGGGCATCGGCTCTAACAAGATATTTTTGAGCCTGGTTGGCCCCGCAAGGTAAGGTGAGCCTCTTTGCCCCGATGTTACACCTTCGGCAGGGTTTCAGGTTTTCAGGCGAGTCCTTGCGCATGCGCGCAAGATAGACCCTGCAGAAATCGCCAGGCAGCTTTTTCCGCAGTGCTCTCGGGAGCCGACGAGAAGCCATTCACAATTACGCTGTCATGTTCATTGCTGTACCATACCCACCCTTTCCCCTAATTGGAGCGTCGGTTTGTGTGAGATTGTGCAGGCTACTAGAAGTCATGGTTTGCGGTGACCGCGAGCGCGTTTTCTATCCGATTGCGACTTTCAGCACAAGTCGGATCTGCGATGATCTCGCATGCGATCACATCGTGATCGTGAATCCTCCTATGAAACAGGTATATGATTCTCTGAATGCGCTGGCTCATGGTGGTGGGTATGGTGTCACCGTATTCTTCAAGCGTCAACTCATTCTCTATTATCGTCTCTAAGAGGTGGGCCCAGATTATCGTCTGCCCGGAGTGTGGCTTCGGGATGGAAGAGGTGGACCGTCTCAGTCGATGCCATCTTTTCCTTTCGGCTTCGAGCTATGTTATGTTTCTGTTCAGCCGGCCTATGTCAGTTATCTCTGACATGTGAACAGAATGTGAACGCCCGTTTGTCTACATGGATATTTCGCAAAATTTGTGAACACGAACACCATATGGCTTGATGTGCAGCAGAAAGCTGCCGGAAGAGGGCCTGGGGGTAATTATCTTTGAATGTGAAGGCCCGTTTGTGTACGTAAATAATTAGCAAAAGTTTATGTACGCGAATGCCCGTTTGTGTACATGGATATTTGGCAAAAAGTTGTGTACGCTAACACTATATGGCTTGAGCTTGAGTCTGGGTTGGGGGCCTCCAGGGGGGTGACAAGGGCCCTAGAGGGAAGTGTGCCAGAACCCCTATTCAGTATACTACTAGTCGTCAGTATTTTTTCTCTTGAGCTTTCTTTTGCTGCCTAATATTTACAGTCTCTTCGCCGGGATCTTTAATACACGGAGGAAGCTCTATTAACATGTGGGCAATAATTTAGACTCTGTATTACCGTAAAATAGTTACGACTAAGGGAGCTTGATAAATTCCGACTTCAGTTTTTAATGACCAGGCAAAAAAAATAGTAATAAATAAGCATACTAAGGATTAAAGGGGGAACGCCGCTTAAATCTCTCACGAGATATGAGATAAATCACGAGTTCAATGCGTTAAGGCAACTGAAAAAAATAAAATCGAGATTTATCTTAACACTTGACTTAGCAGGGGGATATACATCCTGACTTTTTTTAATACCTTAAACATTTTTGCGTGGGTGGGGTGCGGGAGGAGAGCTTTCTAGGCTTTCCGTAATATCGACCAGTACACGGGTGTTGTCACTTAACTTATCGCCGTTCAACGTTACATTGCAGAATCCAGTTTCACTTGCGCAACTGTTACAAGCAAAATTGTAAGTTACAGTTATATTTTTGAGTATATATATATATATGAGAAATTTGTAAGTGTGTTTAGGACAAATGATATACCCTGAGTTCTTAAATCTAAGATCATCCTCATTTGGATTGTAATATGTCAAAGATTCTAGCACATGGCGTATGCATACCTCGCCCTGTAGCATTTGTTACTTCTTGTATACATTATGATGACTTCAATCTTCGTCATATAAGTTACTGATTCCAAAACTTCTGTATCAGTCAAATGTGCTGTCGTCACTGGAACATCATGCTGAAGACACCAGACATGGCACCCCATGCAGTGACATTATACTGACACTGGGCCGATCAGTCCTGTCTCCTTGCTCTAAACTTTCAGTGCTGAGCCCGAAGCGAGACAACAACACGTTCTATTGGAAGCATAACGCAATTGTTCAAAATCGTGGACGCAGTTTTCAAGACTGTTTAACAATCGTCGGAGGCTTTATAAGCACCCATGCTTATTATATCAACATGGTGCCTCCACGGGCAGTTGCAATCCAACTGTATTCGTTCTGGAAATCATTCATGGGCTACGTATTTGAAAATTTGATTTGGATGTCATGTCTAAAATACTGACTGTCTATCCTGCTTCAATGAAAACTGTAAACTGTTTCTCTCTTATATATTACCAGTTGAATTTACTGTTTATAGAAATATTTCACACATATTTCTTTGGCATTTCAGTTTCTTTTACAAATGAGTCCAGCGATTATCAATTTGACATGTCGTTTTGGGCTGTGCTTTTTGGCTGTTTTCATGAAACACTATGGCCCTTAGATCACGACCATCGTCTTGGAATGTACTTTCTTGATTTAGAATGAACGCTCAAGCCGAAAAATTGCAGTAGTTAAAACCCAAACCGGAGAAAAGTATAATTGGAACAGTTTTCATATTTGCTATTCCGCCGGCCTGAAGCCAAATAGGCACTTCATTCACATATGTTTTGCTTTTTTAAAACTTTATTTCTGTACTACTTCATTTTCGGATGAGGCGTACATCTGTTTTGTGGTTAGAGTTGGTACCTTTTTCAATCAGTTAATCTGTGGACAGGAAGATACTGAACCAGGAGATAACTTACTCAACACATTACTGACGTGAGAGAAGCTATTGTGTTAAAGCGATTGTCCTGAAGGCTGAAGAAAATTACAGGCACATTTTTATCTAAAAAGAGATAACTGATTTAGCCCAGGGCAGTTGTTTCCAATTCTATTCGCGCAACTCCACTGATTACTGTGCTATATGGTACAGTCTTGTCGGTTACACCAGTGCGGTGATTTTCCTGTCGTAAAATTGTCTACTTCAACTAGGAAATCTCCAAAATTTGGCCTGATACTACAAAAGACTAGAGCATTGAGAATAAAATCAGAGCATCCATACAAATGCGATAGTTGTCAGCTGGTCACGCGTAACCGGTGAAATCCAACCTCTTGTCAGTTTACCACAATTAGTGGTTTAGAAATTTGTGAATTCTGAAACACAAAATTTAAAGTCGTTTGTGTGAAGATGGCCGCCACAAAAGCCCTAGCGAACATGAATAGAGACGCCTCTTTCTGTACAACTCTCTTCAAGATTTTTCTAAAGCGAAACATTTGCTCCTCAACATCTAAGGTTATTGTCTGCTTTCTGCGTCTACTTACAACAGTTCCGAAAGATTCTGGACTCAGTCGATGAAACCTGATTATAAGCCAATAATGGAGTATGCATATCATATGGCGTGACAATAGTTCGCTATCAGTATCGGCGAACAACTGATGCCTCCACTGTCTATCTACTTACGCACTTTCTCGGTAAAACCTTATATTACAATCGAGTAAAGAGAGAGACAAAACTCAGATATATGATGTAAGCAGGTTATGAAATATCAGTGATCAAAGACAAAAGGAACTGAATCCTCGTGAGAAATCCTTTGATGTTATGTTAAAGTCTGTTAATCATGGTCACAGATGATAAAAGAAATGCCCACCTTGGAATGTCGCCGCTTAGCTTTGTCAAGATTCGCCCCAAGCTAATCCGTGGTTCAATAAACAGTGGTCTTGGGCAGATTGAGTCCAACGTGTGACAGGCAAATTTCCGCGGCCATTTATATCTACTTTTGCTAACTTTTGCTAACAGCCCAGGAATTATCACACGTACAGGCTTTTTTGTTATGCGCTAATGTTGGTGTTAGCTGTGTATAACTACCTGGACATATCCGTGACGTCTACAGGATTCATGACGTAAAGAAAGTATTCCTTCACCACCAAAAAACATGTTAAGTGAATATATTTAATTATTTATTTATTTGATTGGTGTTTTACGTCGTGCTCAAGAATATTTCAATTATACGACGGTAGCCAGCATTATGATGGGAAGAAACCAGGCAGAGCCTGTGGGAAACCGACCTCTATCCGCATGTTGCTGGCTAGCCGACCTTGCCACGTACGACCGGACAGGAAGCTAGCGTGAGCTGGACTTGAACTCACAGCGATCGCATTGGTGAGAGGCACCTGGGTCATTACTCTGTACAAGCGCGCTCACCCCCACGTCCACGGAGGCCCAGCTATGTGAATATATCGAACATTTCTGACAACCTACAAAGCTTTATGAAGAGGAACACGTTTTGCTGTAGTGAAAACACGGGGTACCTCAAAAATACTGGATGTAGTTAAACATAGGCGTCAACTATACATAGGCGTTACGCTAGTGTAACCCTTTGCTTACTTTGTGTATAGCAAGTCTGGTAGCATATCAACAAGGTTTAGGTAAGAGTCCACAAACAATGCTACAGAGTCGATAAGAACGAATGTATTTCCTTGGTACTTTTAGACATATTTTCTTTTGCTCCTCTGCGGTGCACTTTTTCATTTTCTCTCCTGGTTGTGTGGCATCATTTTCATTCAAAGGAAGTGATAAATCATGGTTCGCTGACCTCTGTCACCTGTTTGTTAACTTAGCAAAAATTGCATTCGGGGCTCGCAGATTTAAGGATGGTGCTGTGAGGCGAAACGTGAACACGGAAGTAAACAGAAAAATAATTGTGGGCCGTGGCCATCTGGTGTCTTCAGCATGGTGTCTCTGTGAGGCATCACTATAAAGAGGAAACCGATGTATTATATATAACCTCAACATTTATGATGAAAGCACCGCTAAAAATCAGAAAAACCAATGCAATTGCACTATATGTGTGATGCCGTCATTGGAGACACACAAGGCTAAATAAGACTGGTAAACATAACTGACCGTTTATGACAAACTGACTTTTGTTTTGGTCTGAAATACTGTAAAGGTTTTTAGGAATTGCATTTCATGTATTAGTCAAGTATGGTAGCGCTAAGAGTAATTCTATACTATGAAGCGGTTTGTTGTATACCTCGCCTACTGGGCTCTCTTTAAGCATCGATTAAATGATTTGTCTGCTCTTGCCCCCATTCGTCAGAAGTGTGCAGTACTAAAAGAAAAGCAGCTTGATAAGGTAGGCTTGCAATAGTTTGAAGCTGACCTCGGGAACAAGTGACATTATAAAACTGAAATATGTGCCCCGGGAGAGTTTCGTGAAGAGCAGTAGTGAGATAAGTCTGAATAATGATGCTATTTAGATCTTTATGGCTAACAGAGCCCACTGTGTATATGTAAGGCCTCTGTAAGATTAGTTGTATTATGTCTTGATAACGGTTTGTAAGTGAAACGAAATTTGGACGTAAATGGCACCATCATTCGGAGATGTTGCACCTTTGCTCTTCAAAAAATAAGGAATAGTTTCGATACATTCTAAATTGCCATACAAAACATTGGTTCCGTGGCTCAGTTGGTTAGCACGCTAGCGCAGCGTAATGACCCTGCTGCCTCCCACCAATGCGGTCGCTGTGGGTTTAAGTCCAGTTCATGCTGGCTTCCTCTCCGACCGTGCGTGGGAAGGTAGTGGGTTTCCTCCGTGGGTTTCCAGCGGGGTTATTCCAGTTTCCTCCTACAATAATACTGACCGTCATCGTTTAAGTGAAACATTTTTGAGTAGAGTGTAGAACACCAATCAATTAAATAAATAAATAAATAAATAAATAAATAAATACAAAACTGTGTCTGTGCCTTGCAGGAGTGTGCACACTGCATCTTACGTTTTAAAAGTGATGCAACACTGAATGCATGAGAAACTTGAACTGGGCAAGTTACTAAACGCAGTCGCTGTGTCCTGACAGTCATTCCCTGTGCTTTTCTCAACAGTTACCGGCCCGGGAACTGAAGGCCTACCTCCGACAAGCACAGCAAATACGTTATAATGATTTGATACATGACAACGAGATAAGTATAAGACATACAATGGCGAGAGAACTCTATTAGCTCTGTAGACCTTTTGTGTTATATTGTAAGGCCTGAGTCCTAAAACTTATCTAAACCATATCACGAACACAATGAGCTCATTCATTTATCGATATCAATAGATAAATTATCGACATCGATAATTCTGAATTAAGTGTTAATTTGGTCCCACATAGGTTTAAATATCTTTAAACACTTTCTCGCCACAATACCGCTCAAACATTCCCAAAGTAGGGTTAAGCCATAAGCATTCATTAATTCATTCACCAACACGCTCAAGTCAGGCCACATTTATTCTGTAATGACTAGTTATCCTGCTGTCGACATGAGTTTAAGGCTCCTAATACAGAGACATGCGTGGCTGACGTACATCAGAATGAAGTCGACAACAGAAACTCCTCATAGCGATGAATCCAAACTTTGTCAGGATAAACTGGGATTCCTTCATCCCCTAATGCCCTCGGTATGACGTGTTATTTATACAGTTAGCATTCTTTGCCTTTATGTCAACAGTATCACTGTAGAGCTATACGTCAGGTTATTAGCTGGTTGCGTAAGAAATATGCAGTTGTCAGTGGTACTGACATAGTTTCTGTTTGCTGGCTGTTTCAACAATATCATTGCACAACTCCACTGCGAAGGCACATGTCTCTAAAGGCCTTTCTTGCCACACACCTGATTCATGTAAAACTAACGCTGAAATTATTTTTACACCTACAGTGTAATGTCATTTGAAAACTTACAAAGAGTTTTGTTACCCCTAATACCTCCAGACACGATGTACACTTCTACAAGATCGTCGCTGATATGTTTTAGCTGACACAAGCAGGAACGACGTTCCGAAAACTTCGTAAATCAATATTTTTTAACTCTTCTCTTAAATTCCATTGCCTATTGGCCCTTGCAGCCGAACAACGCCATTTACGAAAACGCTACGAGAAATCTGATCTATAAAGTTTTTGTGAAAGTGTTTCGTGCTCTGTACTTCATTCTGTTTATCTACGGGTCGTCTGGTCAAATTTTTGGCTTCCACTCTTTTAACTTTTGCGTCACTCATCTAAAAAGGCCCAGAACTTCAATCTGTCCTCTTATTGCGTAATATTTGCTACTGTGCCCTTATCTGAGGATCTGTCCTTAGTTTAACAAAACTTTGTAAATGAATAGTTCGTAACCTTTGTTGTAAATCGTCTCACTTTGGGATGCTTTCACCCAGTCAGCGTCGTTTACGAAAAAACAGTCACAAGAAACTTGAAAAAGGAAGTTTTATGAAAAGGTGTCTCCTGGTCTCGTAACAGTGAAAAAAACTTATCCAGTGGGAGCCTCTGGCTTCTCATAAAGGTGATTATATCATTTTTCTCTTTCTGTGAGTTATTTTTTCTCTTCTTTATGCTAAGGAAATATTTTTTCCACTTCATTCTAAAGGATACCCTTTAGAAAACTGTCCCTCTTATGTTAAAACTGTTGATTAAAAGAGGAAAGCGGCGTATTTAACTATAAAAGTAGTCCGTGGATCCCGAGGCACTTGTGCTCTCTGTTTTCTTCTCCTGTGCCACCATCTTTGTCCACACTCTTTTGCATTAGTATTAACTGGCACAGTGGCGTAGACCCTAAAGGTAATGAATGCATTCACGCACTGGTGTGAATAAGGTATGAGTCCATGGCATAGGGACTAAAGGGACGAGACCTTTAGGCAGAACTGGGGCGTTAAATACGCCAATTGACCCAGTGAATGCAAACCATCTATTCTATATGGCAATGGTCGTTAATTAGACGTGTTTAACAACAACAACAACAAAAAATGGGTTTAGCCGGAGGCAGTATTTGTATTTTCGGAGACCCTATTTTTCATAACACCGTCTTTGATTAATTTATGCTGACACGGTCGTGTAAAAGTGATGAACCAATTGAAATAGCAATGTGGAAAAGACGACAATCAGTATCATTAGGATTAAAGTTTTGCTAAAGCTGAATTGTCATTAACAACGGATGTGATGTGTATGGTTTTCAACTAAAAAAATAGTTGATTGCATTTTGATTTTGATACTTATTTTAAGCTCTTGTCTGTCAGTCTGCTGATCTACGCAAAAACCCCTCGACCCTCGTGGGCGAGGTAGTCTGTAGATGTTTGACATCGTTACCTTCGTTATAATCAGTGCGAACAAACTTGCACAGAAAACACGACGGAATACAGTGATCTTTCAAAATAAACACAAGCGATTCGGAATCTGTTACCAGCGACTGTTATCCATGAGACACAGACCCATACACACAAGGCCAAGACATCAGAAAAACGAGAGGTTACACTGAGTTTACCCTATCAAATTCCACGCACTTGTATTTGGCGCATCTGTATCATCTAGATTCGGCCGGAAGGACACGGACATGGGTGTTTGACCTATGGACAACTGACATCCCCCAAAATAATGTGGATTTCTGCTTCTGAAAACAATATTTAAAAGAGAACTGGCACTAAAACTACACCTAAAACCTTCGTTCAGTGAAACTACGTGCCTGAGTAGTATTATAATGCAGCTGAAAAGCTTTGTAGGCACCTCCACCCCAACTCAAGCCCTTCTCACGGTCGGTGGGTCCATCTTCGTCTTTAATCAGGTAACGGCCGATGAGCGGCGGTTTCACTTTCACTTTTATTCTCTTCATTAACCTTGCCACTAGTGTTAAGCAGTCATGGAAAAATTCATTTGAGACTGCTTTATTTATTTAATTAAGACGTTGAAACCCGCAAGACACTTTTCTATAAATTCCGTCACAGCTGGGAGTTTTATAATTCGTTTGAAAGCTTGGTTTTCTTCTATGGTCTGAGGCATGCGTCTGTACTAGAGGGGAATTTCCATTCGTGGCTGTTTTTCCTACTCCTCCATTTTAATGATTTTTATTCTTATTGTTCGCAATTTTTTCTGGTTAACGGCATAACTCAACAGTATTCAGTTACATGTGAGTATGAAGTTATAGAGCGGATTGGAAAAACCTTACGAGGCAGCAGGGACCTGAAAGAAATCTGGTGTAAAGCTATATAATTAATACTTGGATGAAAAAGACAGTAATGTGAGTCTAAAGATAGCCGTGGAACTGTGGGGCATTAGTGTTATCTCTTATGTTGAGTGCCAGTTTATTTCACACAGAGGTGTCCCTAAGAACTTCATCAGGTAGCAAGGGTGAGTTCTAACTAAGTACCACACCATTACATCCTTCCTTTCCCTTCATTTGTTTATTTATTTGATTGGTGTTTTACGCCGTACTCAAGACTATTTCAGTTATACGACAGCGGCCAACATTATGTTGGGAGGAAACCGGACAGAGCCTGGGGGAATCCCACGACAATCCGCAGGTTCCTAGCAGATCTTCCCACGTACGGCCGGAGAGGAGGACAGCATGAGATGGACTTGAACTCACAGTGACCACATTGGTGGAAGGCTTTTGGGTCATTGCGCTGAGCTAGCACGCTAACCGGCTGAGCCAAGGAGGCCCTTCCTTTCCTTCCAAAAGAAACAGCCAGAAATCTCTTGTTTAAAATATCAAACTATGTAGTCAGGTTTAAATGGCGGACAGAAGATGACGTCACAGGTGTATATATCTATCTTGTTTCGAATTTTAATTTGTAGTCATCTTATTCAATTAATTAATTAATTAACTGAAAATAACAGGATGCAGGACACTGGAAAAGATTGAAAGACTCCCTCTTGGTATTCATTTCCTCCATGTTTTCTCTGAAAGCAGTTCAAATCTGCATTCAGTTGAAGAAGTTGTGCTGTCATAATTTTTATCTACACTGACATTCTGGTCAGAGCTGAAGTTAACTTTATTTCAAATTTGAAACATAGGCATGTGGGGAATTTGCTCTCCAACATTACAAATGGTTATCGTCGAAATTTTTACAGCTGTCTTTGGATACAACATTGCTTTCGCCGAAGCTTCCATAGATCTGGTTGGACGAAGAGCAACTTTTGCCAAAAGTTCCAACGATCTTCGTATATCCGAAGTGAGTTACGTTGAAGTTTCTAAACTTGTTATACAAGGTTGGTGATTAGTCCAAAAACAAAAACTTTCGACAAAGTTCCACACCTCTCGTGGAATACCAAATGGCTTTTGCGGAAAGTTCCAGTGCTCTCGTTGGATACAAAATTGTTATCCCTGCAACCTCCACGGCTCCTGACGGTTACAAAGTCGCTTTTGTCGAAATTTCAAGAGCTCTTGTTGAATGCAAACAGGATTTACGCCAAACGTTCCTTACCTCTTGCTGTAATCAAAATGATTTGTTGTCCAAAGACGAATAATACTTCACATGGGATGCAGAATGTTTTGGGCATCTGGTAGCGAACAGGACAGAGTCCTACTAGGGCATTTCTTTCGTGGCGAAAATTGTCACAGATTTACTGAAGTAGTTCCAGTTTTAGGGTGTACTGTAGCAGTCTGTTTTAACATCTCTTAAATGTTTTCTTCTTTTTGGGCATGTAAGTCCCTGAGAAGCTTTGTTGTTGTGTAGCACAACGCAAATAAGTGATGAAATACGTCAATTCTTGACAATATCATTTGTGTCACTTCTGCTGGCACTCTTTCGCTCAGGTTTACTCTCGTTAGAGCAAGAAGAAAGCCTTTTTGAAGTATACACGCACTCGTTATTTTCTAGTCCCCTCGTCAGTGTTGGCCTTAATGATCTAAGAAAAGCATTCATTAAATTATGTTGGGGAGAAAGGAGGTCATGGGGGTGGAGGTCGACCAAAACCGTGTTGAAACAAAACCCGAGATGAATTGTTATGCAAATCGTAAATTTTCGCGCAACCCTGGGCGGACCTTTGTAGTTCCATAATAGCAGGAAAGGGGAGCGAGGGGACATGTCGATCACAATGAAGGCCTACTCGGTCATATGCTGTTTCGGTACTTTCTTTTAATTTTGCCCCACGGTGTCAGTTAGGGGTAGAGCATCCAAAACGTTGAACAATTACACGTAATAGGCATTTTTTTTGGCAAGTAGTTGAAATTTTTGTTCATGCAGTCGTGGTGCAAAATCAATTCCTTCGGGAACAGAAAAAGCCCTGTAATCAATTACCACCACCAGCAAGAAGCGGACATGTATTATGATGGCTTTACTGACATGACATCTAACAAAAAAAAACACCCAAACGAACAAACGGAAAAAAAAAGGAAACAGTCTGCACATACAGGTCAAGTTTGAGTTTCGGTTATGGGCGACAAATTATGGCCGTTTGTGTCATATTTTTTGCAATTAACTTTTGGTATGTGTCGTCCATTTTCAACAAAGCTATGTCTATTTCTCTAAAAACCCAGCTATTATTCGGATTGCTCCAAGCAACAATAAACATATACACAATATATATTGCTTTCACAATGGTTCCAGTATGATTTTAAAACAGAATTTCACACAACCCCCCCCCCCTGTATGCCTATGATCCCGCAATTGCACTACGCAATAACCAGACCCCTTTTAAACCTTCTACTGTACCTTGATTTATACATGTTATCACCATAAAATAACTGATTTCACGCCTCTTGATGGGTACAAAGTGGTTTTTGCCTAAATTTTTCTCTTGCGTTTAACATGACTTATATTGAAAGTTCCATTCCTCTTACATGCAAATGGCTTTCGACCAAACTCCCACAGCTCTTATGAGATATAAAAGGATTTTGTTACTCTTCTGTATCCTGATATAAACATGTCATCGCCACAATATGGCTGCTATTTTTACCGAATAATTCATTCATTTAAAGTGGCTTTTGCCGAAAGTTTCACAGCTTTCGATCCATGGGCGGCGCCATTACGCCAGGTTATTGATGAAAATCTTGCGCCTGGCGCTGGGTGCAATGATTTAAATCACCAGCTGACTATTTTCATACACACTGCCCTCGGCACTGTATCTTTTTTTCATTTTTCATTTTGTCCCAAGGTTTTATCTTTCAGATTGATTTGGTGGTCCGGCCCACTAGGGAATTTAGATGTTTGGGTTTTCTAAATAGACAACGGGTGTATCTAATAAAGCTTATATAAACGTTATAACCTACTATCTGAAAAGAGTGTCTTTTGTGCGAAGACTTTCACAGGATGTCTACAGACGTTTCACTCTCCAACTAAGGGTGAAAGTAGGCCTTCTAGTTTATAGTTCATAATGTTCGAACAGCTAGCACAATCGCCGCACAGATATCACATTCACACCTTTTTACTCCTCCAAATTGTAGGTAGATCAACATGGTATTCACACGCAAGTTCCGCAAGTGTTAAAATGCAGGAAATGTGTTTTGTGTTTCCTCACTGCCATTGAGGAGGTATTAAAGGTATTGCGCAACCTCTGGTATTTTGGCCTTTGCGAGAGAGATCCAAGCCCATGGGAAAACCATTCAGCCTACAATTAGTCAATTCTTGTCATCATACTCCTTGTTCCGTCCTAGTTGGGAACATCTTGGGGATATCTCTGAGCATGTACCAGGAGAGTAGAGCACTGTTACCAGTTTACATCCATTTCTGTTTGTCGTTGCATTTGTTGTAGTATGTTTCGTGTACTATGTGAATCAGACATGGATAGGATAGAGAGTTATTATGGTGACATGTCACTTGGGTTAGTTCGGGGGTAGTGACGAAGGTCATATTTCCGTTACACCGGCCTGTTTTCATTGCACAGTTGCCAGTTTTCGGTACCAGAGGTCACTTTTGAGTCACACTGGTCTTTTGTCAATCAATACGGCAAATTTTCAGTCACAACGACAATCTTTACTCGCTAGAACTCTCGCCATTAAATTGGGAGTGTTTAATGACAAGGTACCTCTATCGTAAGTGTTGAAACAGGTACATAACTTAGGCGCCGAAACCGATATTCGTACATAAGCTGTCAACCAAAAAGGACGTTCAGGGTCAATAATCTCAACAACGACCCAAAAGGACAAAAAAACACAAAAGCACTTTTAAAAAACAAAATGGGTGGCCCTGTCAGCTGTGTGAAATACAGCATAAAAAGTGTGATCATCACGACACGTGTTGGATTTTACACACTTGACTGCACATGTTAAAGTATGCTTCCCAACATACTCAATGCCTAAAACATAATCAGAGTTGTTTGGGGTATTCGATGTAGAGACTTAGTGGTGTGATCTCTGGAATTCAGTTTACTTCTTAAACATTTGAATATTCTTATTTGTGGATTTTTATTGTCTATTCCGACAAACTGAGAAATACCAAAATCCTGAATTAATCATCTCAGACCTGGAAGTTTACTTCATATCCCACAGGTTATGCTCTCATACACTTGGCACCTTTACGTCTGCAGGCCTGCGTCATCATCATTATCCCGCTGAGATACCACTTGTTTACTTCAGAAATATGGGCGTAATTGGGTGGAGTGGATCAGAGTTACGGTCACGTGATGGAGCAAGATGTCGTCTGGTGACAATGCATCAGGGGAATGCTGACACCAAACCCAGACAGTATGGCTTATATTCCAGCAATTAGCGCCGTGCAAACGCCACAGTAGTGACAACACTACCCATGAAGCTGGAGTGACGCCTGCATTGGTAGATAAACTTAATATCGACCTTGTACGGAGGTGTTGCCAAGAATAATGGATGCTATATCGTGACTGTACATGTGATAAATGCTCTGAATTTTGTACATATATTGTTTCGATTGCACTCTAGAGTTTGCGAAATGATCGGATAAAACGTAAATGACAAAGGTTCAACGAAGTTCGCGCGAGCATTTGCGTTGACAACCACTTGTTTTCCGCTGTAAATTATGTCGCGGATAAGCCACACGTGGGGACGTTCGTCAGTAATTTGCCAAATATCAGTGGTTTACCCATGGGTATATTTAACAGGTATTTTGTGTCATCAATAAATGCCTCTTGATACCGTTTCCTTAACCTAGAAAAATGCGTGAAACTACGTTGTTTTAAATTTTAACTTCTGAATACTACTGGCGTAGTGAAGTTCTTCGCCATATCGTCATATGTCGCCATTGATCGCTTCCTTTGAAAAGGATCCTGTATTTAAGGACAGGTTGCTTTTTCCAACTATGAAAGTTATAAAGCCATAATTTTCTCTCATGCTCGTTGTTTTATTTGCTTGTTTCTTTCTTTCTCTCATGAGGTATTGCTTAGATAAACTAACTAGATTACATGTCTTTCGGTGTGACTTTATATTGTTCTACGGTATACAGTTTACTGAATCATTGAGGATTTTGTGTTATATTCTTGGCAATCAATTTGAGTGGGAATTAACTTTTGTCAGGTAATTAACCGTTTATCTGTTGAAAAAATAGTCCTCTCGCGATTATTAGACCTTCATCTTTGGGAGTCCGCACATGACCTACGGCAATAAATCTGCCCACACCTGTTTCAGTTTACGAAATCAAATCTCTTTGCTAGAAGACACAGACTGTGAATTAAGTTGATGCCGAGAGGTGAGTAAACCGAGACGTCCTTTCACGCGTTGATGGGTAGACCTCTCCACGCAGTGTAGCCGTGTTTGTCCTAGAGGGACTGTTTATAGGCGGGAGATATACTGAGACGAATTACATCGCGTTCTGTTGGCCTGAGTGATCGTAGTGGATGGTCGAAGGACTATGCCCCTGTTTTGGAAATTTATGAATCGTTCACCAAAAATTATTTTGTGTTAAGATTTAGTTCATCACAGCTTGGCTATGCCATGCTGGGAAGTGGCTTGAGCGCTGCGTATGCATTGTATATATATTAATTTGATTGCACATTATTTTCTGATCTGAAATAGCTTCAGTGATAGAAATAAGAGAGAGTGGGATAGAAAAACAGAAGGTGTGCGTTGACTGCTGATTCTTGTATCTCTTATTTCTTTCTTACGCGATGTAGATGATTCCTCCTCAATGTGAAAATGTTTGTTTTAACATGAAAATCGTGTTGATTTATTTATTTGATTGGTGCTCGACGCGGTAGAAAAGTATATTTCAGTTATGGTGGGAGGAGACCGGACACATCAGTTTGAGGGCATCATTAGACCGTAAGGGTGTAAACGTAAAAGTTTTTCTTAATAAGATATCTTATATGTTAATATATCAGTATCTACCGGGAAAACGAAATAACGACAATACAGCTAGATTTCCAAGAACAAAGCCTCTTCCTAAATGAAATACACTCATCAGATGTCTTCAGTGATGAGCCAGCTGTTGTTCCTGTGCACAGGACGTGTAAGGCGCGTCACCGGTGGGCTATAGCTTATCAGCAAGCTATCTTATCTTATCACCAAGGACTATTAAATTACACTATTTATTAAATAAATAAATAACTGACTGAATAAATAAATAACTGATTAACTACAACCAATAACTAAAATATTTCAACGAATGCTCGATGCCTTTGGCATTGGATTGGTCCAAATAGCAGTCACGGTTTAGTAACAAATTGGTCTGAACATGCATCTCTTTTCGCAGTAACATGATTGGCGACCTCGTCTACGTGACCCATGCCTATAAAGTGAACCACAGAGCGGAAAACACAACTACAGTGTAGCTGTCACTTAAATGTCATCGTTTACGTTTTTGTCTAATGTCTTCTCAGAGTCAGCTGCATTTAATCGTGTTCTTCCATTTTCGCTGTGTTCCTTTGCATTTTCCACTTTTTCACATTCTTTAATTCTAAAGTCAGAAAGAATAGACAGAGGAATAGCGGTAACAGACTGCCATAGAAGCAGTTAGAAAAGTAGGCTGAAGGGAAAATCCTCAATACAGCACCGTCATGGAATGCAAGGCAGGGAGACTTCCAGCCTAGAAATAGCGATGCCTTAACACGGAGATGTAATTCACAGGTTGAGCGTTAAGGACACGAATGTGTAAATTATGTCCTAGTACTCGCTGAGTCGTATCATTGCCACCCAACAGCATCTCCCCAATAATCTGCCTCAGCTGGGAATTCAGAAAATAAAGAACAGGATATTGTCTCTAAATTACATCTCTGACTTAGCCTCATCCCAGGGGTAACCTTTGAAGGCTCATATTTATAACATGAAGTCGCGTATTGAACGGTTAGTAGTGAAACGGATGTACAATGAGAAGGACTTCCCAAGCCAAACTATTTGAAGCTGAATGCTCCAACTTAGCTAAAACTTTTTGTTGTCCACCGCAATCAGCAGCCCAAATTTTATCGATTTGCTTCATATATTTCAGTAGTTCCGCTGAATTACAATCATAACGCTAAAGCCCGAAATCGCCTCATTAAACAGGGATCTATGTGTCGGGGTAGGGAAATATGTCGAGTTGTTTTGCACTTCATAAACACCTAGGAATGAGAACCGAAAGCTTTGGTGTTGAAACAGCTAATAATAACACGGAAAAGCATTTATATATTTATTTATTTATTAATGTTTTATTTTCATTAACGGAGGAATTGTTACTGGGGTGGCAACGGGTCACCATACAGCCATGAGCGTTCAGGTCAGGAAGATAAGGACTTGTTCGGCGGCTTACAAGTGGCTGAAGGTGACAAGCTATGAATAGAGATCTTGTCAGGGTAGAGATCTAATTCGCAGGTAGGGAGGAGGCGATTTAATTCTAGCTGGCGTAATTTCTACCCCGATGGTGGGACTCAGGCCACAGCTCACAAGAGGGATATCCCAGAAGTAAGTGATATTATACGGCCTCAACACATCACCTCAGGCAGAAAAACAAGCTGGTAATAACTACTAAATAATCGTAAGATGTTGTTAAGCTGCAGAATATGTATATCCGTCATGACTGTTTCGATTCAGCTAATGTTTGTTGTCACAAACACCACACGAACACAGAGAGCGGGGAAATCAGGATTTATCTACACATCGTATGTCCTCACGATTGAAGCGTGGTATGTTTATTGAGAGTTACAAACAATACAAATATACTGTAGAGACAGTACTGGCAGACCGAGCCAAACTACCTGCCCTGTACATTATCAACATTGGATTTTACACACTGAATATAGATACACACGCACACGAAAACATTGATTCTTTTTCAACGAATACTGCAAGTATAAACAGAATTGCCGAAGCTCTCTGACATTTTTTATAACAAGTGGGGGAAGTAATTTAAACACACTTGGCCTGCAATAATATTTCTTAACATACTTAGACCCAGATCATGTGGTATTTATTGTCGCTTTAATGACAGACAAGCAAAAGTAAGGTTATTATGAAAGTATTCCGCCACAAAAATACTTATCCAAAGCGATTTAAATGCTGACTGTTCATTATGATAACAGCCACCTGAAACCTGACGCCCAGTGGCTTTGTCCTCGAACAGCGGTTTAAAAAATAAATCACCTACTTCGATGCAAAGAGATTACCGCTAATTTCGATCACGCTGTTATACATACTCTGTATTCTTACTGGAACACGTCTTGTACCTGACGAGCCTAGAGAGCTCCGCCTTGACGATAATGATGTGCCAAGTTCACTAATCTGGGATTGTCATAATTGTTCATGTCTTGTAGTAAATTGGAGAATTTCACACATGGTTGAGGCAAAGCAGACTGACATAGTCTGTTGATAGAGTTCCTTTGGTTTTTTCTTTGGAAAGCGTCACAGTGTTTCTCCAGCTGTTTCAGGGACCACTTATACTTGTCGTTCAGAATATCAAACTAACCAATTAGAAAGCGTGCTGCGGCCGCTGTCTAATCCGGTGATCATGTTTGTATTACTATAGGTCTGTCATATAAGCAGTTTACATATAGGTGGATGAATAAAATCAGTATCCAAATCGCGTACCATTTTGGTATATATGGTGTTGATAATAAAATACGTATGTTGGTTGCGCTTTGATTGAAACTGTTGATACATACAACGTTGCGATAATACTCAAGGCGATAAACATACGGCCCTTAGCCCCTGGTCTTTACTAAGGTCACCGTTTGTTCCCCTCCATAAGGATATGATTATTGTAGCTTTACACACACTGGTCATTTGATAGAGGTCGTGCCGCCACGGACAGGCTTTAATCAACTATTACTATTGCTCCCCGACATGATTTCAGCCGGGTAAACGATCCTACTTGGTGACTTCCATCGTAACAGCTGACTTTGCTGTATCTCACAGGAAATGTAAAAATGATCGATGCTTTGTGTTTTAATTTTCACTATACATAAGCTTTTCGGCTCCCCGTGCATACATGAATAGAAACGAAACTTTGACGCGAATTCCTTCAGCTAGAAACTTAATGTGGTTTCCTTTGATTAGAAACAAAACTACAAACCAAAACTTAGTGTGGTTTCCTTGGACAAGAAACAAAAACCTAAGATGCAAGACACCATCGAGTTTCAATTTAAAGATGTTCTCTGGGATTAGAAACTGGTCGATACAAGACAACCTTTAAAATCCTCCTGAAATGAAGTGACAAATCGGACCAATAAGCGTGGTTTGGTGACCATATGGTTTGGCCCAAACTTGAATTGTTTCGACATTCTCTGGCCAGTGAGGTTTGACGATTGATTTTACTTCTACGGGCATTGAATAAAAACCTTAGGTCACATGCCCTCCGAAAAATCCCGCACAATTTTCTCCAGAGGCTCAAATACAAGATGGTGCGCCCGTGTCATCCCCAAAAACAAAAAGAAAACAGATATTAATGTGTAAACAAGCTTTTTCGGGTAATTCCACAGAAAGGATTCTGCATCTGCCATTAGGTGGACGTTATCACATCATTTCGATCCAGAAATGCAAGACAGCTGCCACCGTCAACAACAAAGTCTAATACTTGCACTTGTATCAAGATTAATCATCTGTTAATGAATAATAGCTTCTTTCAGAATCATTTAGGAGTAACACGTTAAGAAAACACACAACTGATGAATAACAAACTCCTCGACTTTATTGTTGGTGATGTTTGTTATGCAGATTCTAACATTGTTTTGAATCCAATACATTAAATTGATTCGGAATCTCGGGACAAAGATATTCAATGGAGAAACCGGATGGCAAATCATCTGTAAGGGACTCCGTATGTGCAAGCCCAAAACACAAGATAAAATGAGACTCCACAAAAGCAGTAGCAATCCATAAATCCGACATTATGAACAGAAAATTGGTGAAAGCCATTCAAATGAAAAGAAGCAGCCCACAACTCAACTGAGATATCCTGCCGAGCCCATATGGCAATAATCTCGTTACTGCTCAGTTTTTTCACCTACTGAGGTATTGTTTATTTGCTTATTGTTGCATGTTATCCATTGTCATACCCAGCTAACTTATTCCTTTCACATACATTAGATGGGAAGTATTGTTTATATTCACCCATTGTCCCCTTGTATTAGCCTGGCAATTTTCAGGCCTCTACTCAGTTATTTTCACTCATTTGTCTAGATGTATTAATTCTACTTATTGTTACATGTTACCTGTTTATAAGCTTTGTGAAGTCTGTTTACTGCGTTGCTTTATAAACGATGTTAGGATCTGAACTGAGGCGTCACCAGCAATAAAGTCATTCCTTATCCATACGTAATGAGCCTTCTGAACTCATTAATGAGCATATAAAAGTCAATCAGCTCATTTGACTTCAAAATAAATTCCTGCACCAGCTGCGACTTGAAGTTACCACATGAAGCCATTTGAAACATATCAGTAAATAAATGACCTTAGCAGTAAAAGGACACTTTGTGATAATTCTGTACCTTACAATATCATAACAATCTGAAATATTGCTCATCAGGTCCTATTGACTCATCAGCAAAACTATTCATCTACGAGTCTGACACGGCAACATCGGCAAGCGCATCTGACATCTATTGGCATAAGCATTGAGACAAATACTACGCAGTAGATTCATGCAAACCCATCGTGGAGTGACAGGCCTTCATACCAAAGTGCGACTGGTATATCTATACTTGTATTCGTCCTAGAAACCATTTACGGCCTGGGGATTTAACTTTTGAATTGGATGCCATGCCTAGAATATCCAGTGTCTTCCGTTCATCAATGTAAACTAAGGTTTATGTACTATTTGTGTATAATATTTTACGTAATCTTTGTAAACTGGTGTTATGGAGAGTTGAAGTGGGTCTTAAGGGTGATCGACTTAGGTCCCCACAGTATGGTCTACGAATAGTCTATATGACTGTCGAACCTGACCATTCCCGCTATGTTTGCGTCGAACTATATAGCCGACCAGGAAGCGCCATGGATCATCGGATTGTTCCAAAGTGATCAAGTCCTCCACAATTAGGTGCTCCAGCGCACAGAGAAAAAATTCACAGCCCAGACAGGAAAATCCAGGCTGGTTACCATACGCTTGACGCCTCGGTCCTTAACAGCCAATGGCTTTGTGCGATAAACGATAATGTAGACAATAGACTCTAAGCTTATGTAGACAGTAGCATACAACAATTGGCACTCTTATTTTGTAAATGTTGTTGAGGGATTCCTAAAGATGTCTGTGTTCACAATACTCAGGGATTTCTACAACCAGAAAACAAAGTAATTTTCAGGTGACGCCTAATGCCTCGTCTACAGATTGGATTTTAGGAAATGAGAAGGAAAGTCGGCATGTTTACTAGGAACTGTTGATGTAAGACGCCACATCCCGCCACCAGTGGTGTGGTGTTTATTCAGTAAACACCATGTTTAGGAACTAACGAAATGTGTTTATTACAGTAAACCCGTGTCATGTGTCCATAGTAAACTCATAGCATGGAAAACACTGACCGATACATTATACGAATAAAACCACGTAAAACTATTGGGAAAAAGCGGAGCTTTGTATGAGACAGCTGGAGTTTGTTGTCATGTTGACAACCAATTCTAATAGAGCCCTCTCCAGTTTCAAGACATTACTACCTACGTATATATTCTACGCGTGATTTTTTGGTTGATATGAGATCTCTTATATTATTAAGTAAAGTGCATATCTTTGCTTTTGCATGCAGATGATAATATGGGAAGGAAAAAGCTATTAGGAAACATTTATACACGATTTCACGGCTTGAACAGCAACAAAGTCTAGTTTTAGATTAAATCCTTCGTGTTGTAAACGACGAATTAGGTAATAAAGGCCTGGATAGTCCCGGATGTGTTTTGTGTGCAATATCAGGTTTTGGTTTACTCCGATCATCCAGTCTTTCTTCATCCAGGACCCTGGCAACCTTCACACAGGTGAAACACTAAGCATATAAATAATTTATAACCATTTTGGAGTTTATCAACTCCCCTTGTTAAAGTTATGGGGATTGTATTGAAAAAAAAACATGATTGTTATGCATTGTGTCATTTTTGATGTGCAATTCAGGCTTTCTCGCATATGCACCGGTACTTTTTAAAATTCTAGTAGAGAGATTTTTTAGAACTGAAGGGAGTAATCTATTTTCGAAAATTTGCTTCAAATGCAATCTCAAATCGAAGGTCTAGTCTTGCTTTATATCATTTGTGGCGATACAAGTTGATACCCTTTTAAGAGCATGTAGTGAAATGCCTTCATTATCAGAAGTGCATTGTATTTTAAAAAGTATTAAATTTTCTAAGAACCGGAAATGTGTGTTTACTCACACCAAATGGCCCCAAGACTTGGTTTGAAAAATCCAAAATCGATGCCATGTACGTCGCTGATAAATCTGATATCGCGAAAGACCGATACCCATTTCCCTCCCCCTTTCGTATTACTTAAGAATATTTTACACCAACTGTGCCTTCCGGCATTTTAATCTTCAATGTATGTTTTTAAAATAATCATAGACCTAATCTAGAGTGTTCCAAAATACGCTATGAATAAAGCTCACCAGAGTTGGCTTTAAATTGTAGAAAGCCACTTAGACTTGAAAACATTTCAAAAAAAATACTTCTCACCTGGAATCAAGGTGCAGACTCATTACCAGCGCTTAGAACATCCACTTATGTGGCCCATGATGAAAACAGCTGAACGGAAATTGTTTGCCACTAGATTAAATTGAAGCAAATTTTGTTTTGTAGTATGGGAATTAATTTTAAGATCCACTCCAAAAACTGTGCAAAGGTGACTTAATATTTGGAATTGTGTGAGGGGAAGTCAAGTTGCACTAACAATACTACACATGGAAATGAAAAAAAAATAGTTTTAGTGCGATCCCCAAGGACTTGCAAGATATTTCTCTTTAAATATTACTTGATACTACTTTACTCAGATTTTCAAGTTTCCAAGTTCTGTATATTCTTTGAAAAATATATATTATAACCCAACTGCTCTAAAATATCTTAAGTAACAAGCTTGTCAGGGCTTTGAAATAAGAGAATATTCAGATCCTTTCTAAAAATAACACGAAATTATAGACTGCTCTTTACACATTAATTTTCCATGTAATTTATGAATGCTTTCTGCCGTTGGATATTTTGGATTTGGTTGTTTTCTATTTCGTTTCATGTAATGTAACCTAGCTGGCAAAAACGATTAGTGATGGGGAAGAGTGGGGTGGGTATGATATAACTCAGGGCAACATGTCGCCTGTATGACTTTGCCTAAGTAGCTCATACAATGTGTACCTAATAGTCTAGCCCTAATAGCTTTCTGTCCATTAAAGTGTATAGTCCTTTATGGTATCGATAAAATGTTTACTTCTTTATGGTATTGATGAAGTGTCTAGTAGAATATAGTGTCAATAAAGTGTATAGTCCCACTTTATTGGGTATCGATAAAATATTTAATTCTTTATGGTATTGTTGAAGTGTCTAGTGCCTTATGTTGTCGATAAAGTGCAAAGTGCCTTATGGTATCGATAAATTGTGTAGTCCTTTATGGTTTCGATAAATTGTGTAGTCCTTCATTGACTCAATAAAATGTCTAGTTCTGTACTGTACTGATAAAGTGTTTAGTTCTTTATGGCATTAATGAAGTGTCTAGTTGGATATGGTGTCATTAAAGGGTAAAATCCCTTGTGGTATCGATGAAGTCTCTAGTTCCTTACGACGTCGATAATGTGTAATGTCCCTAATGGTACTGATAAAATGTCTAGTTCTTTATCGTATTGATGAAGTGTCTAGTTCCTTATATTGTCGATAAAGTGTAAAGTTCCCTATTGTGTTGATGAAGTGTCTAGTTACTTATGGTGTCGATAAAGTGTATAGTCCTATATGGTATCGAGAAAGTGTATAGTCCGTTGTGGTATCGATGAAATGTCTTGTTCTTTATGGCATTGATGATGTGTCTAGTTCCTCGTGGTATCGATGAAATGTACGGTCCCCGAAGGTATTGATATGGTGTAGAGGCCTTTATGGTACCTCGTTCATTACAGTACCTGGTCCTTCACTCCGTCTAGTCCCCTATAGTGTCTAGTATTTTACAAAATCCAGTTCCTTACAGTGTCTAACCTTATAACGTATTGTCCATTATAGTGTTCTGTCCCTTATAATGTCTGGTCCTATATAGTCTGTGATCCCTTCCACTGTCTGGTCTGATTATAGTGTATTGTTCTTTGTACTCTTTAGGCTCTTACAATATCTAGCCCCTTGTACTGCCTAGTCCCTTGTACCGTACTGTCTCTTGTAGTTTCTAGTCCCTTAAAGCGTTTAGTCCTTTTATATAGTTTTTGTCCCTTATAGTCCCTTCTTCATTACAGTGTCTAGTTCCTTATAGAATTTAGTTCATCACAGTGTCTAACCCCTTTAACGGCTAGTCTAGTTTAGCATCTACTTCCTTATAACCTCAAGTCCATTATACTTTGGGGTCCCCTACACTTTGTAGTGTGCGGTTCTTTACAGTACGCCTGTCTTGTCCACTATAGAGTCCGGTCCTTTATGGTAGGCCTATATTGTCCACCATAGTTTCCCGTCCCTTGTAGTGTCCTTCCCTGGCAGTGTCTAGTCCATTATAGTTTCCGGTCCCTTGTGGTGCGCTGTTTCTTCTAACACCTGCTTCCCTATGGGTTCTTGTCCCTTGTACTCTGTAGTCCGTTTCTGTGTCTAATTCCTTCCAATATTTAGTCCTGTCTGTCCGTTATACTGTATTGTCCCTTGTTGTGTATAGTCCTTTACAGTGTAAAGTCTCTTGTAGTGTCTTATGCTTTCAAGCATATTGTCAGTTTTGTCCCTTCTATGGTTTTAGGTTTTCGTTTTCTTCAGCTGAGTATTTAAAGTGTCCATTAGACCCAAACACACTGGCTCCATTCTCCTTTATTGGGATGAAATGATGTCATGGATGTATGGACGCCGCAACAGAGAGTTTGCTTTGGAAAATGCCAAAGGCAGCTCGTTAGCCCGTTTCCAATTGGCCTCGTGCTCCGACGACGTCCGCCCCGCCCAACGCCACACCAAGCTTAATGTGGCTTCCAAACCCAGGTACAGTAAGAATCTTCCGGCTTAAAATAGATGAGCGAGAAAACCAAAACTTATATCAAATTTCATGTACAACATTGCACACAATAAGGGTATGACAAGAGAAATACATATATGCATGAATTGTAGAGAGAGTTTACCTATAGATGAAGTACAAATAATCCCAATTAACCGGTTGAGCTAAAGACACGTGTTCATCACTGCAAGGAGTGACCTACAGAGAGAAGTTCTGGATTCCAGGAATTGGTTTAGCGTTGCAAAGAAGGTGAAGCACATCTGGTGAATGAGAACAGCGTCCACTGACGACATGCCTGAAAAGATATGGTCAGAATTACATAGGTGTAAGTACGCTAACAAGCTGTGGATGGTCATTAGTTCCTGCCTGGCTCGACCCGGTATCCTCCTACCATAATGCTGGCCACCGTCATATAAGTGAAATATTCTTAAGTACGGCTTAAAACCCCAATCATATAAATAATAAATAAATAAATAAATAGATACATAATAAGACATGAGGATTGGGTAACGGTTTCATCTGGTAGCATACTCAGGCTGCTTAACCTATGCAGTGCTGAGCGTTTGTAAGGTCTGCGTGATATTCTGAAGTACGTTCTTGCTTCTACTACTTTTCCGAGCGTATAGGATGTGACAGAGACTGTCAACAAGTTTCTTGGTTCCACTGTAGGCTATGTGAAGCTGACAGCTAGGGTGAAATGGAATAGGGGTAAGCTGGATTTCCATCATATTTACGTATTCAATGGACAGAATTCTGATTGGTGCTGCGTGAAGTAGATAACAGTTTCCCGATGAACAACGCGGAGAGTTTCTTAAACACCGAATGACAATTATGCCTGATTTTAAGTTTCTCACCTTGAGAAATCTGTGCAGGGTTTTTCTTGTCTTTTGATCGGCAGCCAAATAGCCGACTGACTGATTTCAAAAACGGTTGCCAGGGACTGCTGACTGGGTGGAAGGTTTCACGACTGATCCAACATGAGTTTGAAACAAACCGAAGAGATCTGTCAAAAGGCAGTAATAGGCTTCACTGTTTTCCATGTGTTTTGTTCATCCTTTGAGACTTATGAAGGGTTAGACCTACCTCCTCCACGGGAGAATGCCCAGAGCTAATTCCAAATCCAGTCACGTCAGAATTTTAAAAGAAACAACCATGTTACTTCATTGCCCGTCAACAGGATGGTGTAAGCCATTCACCATTATACTGCTGCTGAGTGCAATAACGTGTTTTGTAACCTCGACGTGGCCTCCACGTAAGCGGCATTAAATATGTCGGCATTTTCTCTAATGAAAGCAGTCCGTTGTAGGCGAGTCGTTGCTATAAAGGGTCAACTTGACCCTGGCGTCAAACAAATGCGCATTGGTACATGTGTACCCTCCACAGGCAAGTTTATACAAGCAAGTGATATTGCTTTTTATCTACTGATATATGTCTCTTGCAATTTAGTATCCATGAATATCCACAGAGCAATAAGGCTTTTATTGCTGTAGATTTTCAATAACCTTGTATAAATTTATAGCGCGGAAAATTTTCTGAACATACTACGAGAAGTCTCCACATGTCATTTAGAAAAATACAGTGCAACAGTTTCCAGAATTACAATACACACATAGTTAACGCCGTGAGATTTTATCGCAGGAATTGTGAACTCGAGAGAAGTGGTGTTCGGCGAGTGCTGAGCAGAAGTTGAACTTCACTTGTCGAGAAAGTGGAAATAAAGGACAGTATATGATCTGCTCTGCTGAATCCCTAAATTCTTGTCTTGTATTCCTATGTCATCGTTACCTGAGAAAGTGATCGTACGACTGATTACTTTATAAACATGTGAACGTTACAGAGCGGACAGAGGGAGAAAATCTAGGTTTAGAATACACGCACGACATCATTGGCTATTACCGCGCTACACATTGCCTTGTAACAGTTGTACATCATGGTATCATGCGGAACATCATGAGATCGTATAAACCAATGAAAACCAAGAATCACTCTGCGAGGTATAATAATAGAAAATAATAATGGAAGAAGAAGTAAGCAACAGTTTCTAGTGTTGTGTGACACAAATGATTTGTCAAAACGTAACTGTACTATTCTTTGAGGTTGTTCTCAACCCTAACCCAGCCTTGTCATCGCCTATACACGTAATACAATTTGCACACGGTATTATATCATAGGGAGGATTGAATATATATATATATATACACCGACGGCTTGGTGTATAACTTATAGTGATTCTGACAAGACTAACAAATGACACCAAAACACTTAATCCATAGATAAGAAACGAGAGGAGCCGATCAAATATAAATATGTAATATCGGAGAGAGCGTGTTTTGGCTGGGAACCTTCAGTCTGCATAGCTGGACAAAAGAAGGTTGTGCCATCAGAGAATCAAACTGCTAATGACAATGACAACAAAGAGCACGATCAGACGTTATCAGACAAAATGCCGCGGTCAGACCGTTTTGCAGAACCTGAAGTCATCGAGGAATTTATGTTCGAACTGAGATTCTCATTTGGAGAATGTCAAAGGCGGTTTGTGAGTCGCTTGTCCACAGACCTCCTGTTCCGATGACGCTGATCCCAAAGCCTGGTGTGAAGTTTAGTATGGCTTGAAAACTCGGCCAGATGTAATAGCATGTGGATGTTCGTTATTCGAGACCTTCTGGTCTTCATTCCCTGTTCCACCAATTATCGCTGACCACTCACGCCCTGAAAAGAAGCCCAGAAAAGGACGTTCACCCATGATACGGAGAAGACAGGACATTATCAACTTTGACGAAATATATTCGATACAACAGCGCTACTTACAAATACACGCGTTAGTATATCAATCGCACTAGGGATGCTACTGTTATCAAACAAATTACTCTGCACGCACAATTTCCCACAGGACACAGCTTTTTGTATTATTATGACGTCACAAAAGACAATGGCTTCATAGTGTTGAGAACAAGCTTATGTGGTCCCGAATATTTATGTGGCGGCTTGAAACAAGCATCTACTGGGTTTGCATAAATTCCATTCCATTCCAAGATTTAACAGTATGAATTAGAAAAAGTATTTTAATTCCAGTTTCTTTGCAGTATTGTGGACGTTCAACATATTGATGTGTAGCATTTCCGGGAATAATAAATGCGCTCTGTGAAAGCGGAATTAAAGAGCACCAGGTTAACGATGTTTAAATATATATGGATGTGACGACAGTGACGGTTTCATGAAGCGCACTTAAGTATTCTCTTAACTGCCGTGACAAAGTATGTTGTAGACACAGAAAGTACACTTAGCTAAGGGCCACTTAGCACTAAGTACGCTTCAAGAAACAGGGCCCAGGCCTCATGTGTTCTGTGTGTGGTGTAAATACAAAACACCAACCCCTCCGAGATTTCCGAAGGGTTAGGGCGTCCGTCAGCTCAGCCAGCCAGCCAGACACATCTTATTCCAAATCACATCAGTCATGGTACTTCTTTGCTTGCCTCTCATCATGTTAGTATTAGCCATTATACTGTCACTGAATTCTGCAGCACGTTCGGTATCTTTGACATGGAGTACCACTAAAGGTGTCACCATTGCCTCTGAAGAAAGTAGCTCGCTTTCGCCATAAGGGGTCAACTTTACCCGGTCGTCAACAAGGTGTACATGGGTACATGTGTACCCTTAACTTAGTCTGTCTTTATACGGGCATGTCGCATGCTATCCAGTAACATGTCTCGTAATATAGTGTGCAAGAATATCCTTAGAGTGATACGGCTTTTACTACAGTGGTTTGAGTTTTTAGGCTTGATTGCAAAAATTACCAGTCAAGTAACAAAATACTGCAGTATATTATGACACGAATGATTTATCAGAACATAACTGCTCTTTGAGACTGTTTCTCTACTCTAATACAGTCAAACCATAGCCTACATGTAATGAAATCATATCATAAGGACCTCTACACCATAATGTTTACCTAGCAGTTTTTCGGGCAAATTCAATGAATTGACATCAAAGCCTTTTGCCTTCACAGAAAGTAAATTAGAGGGCCCGATCAAATATGGATATGTAATAGCACAGAGAGTGTGTTGTTTGATAACCTTTAGTCTATCTAGTAATTGCCACGGCTACAAAGACCACGGTCAGACGTTAGCAGAAACAATGTGATGGCCTGACCAGAGCCTGGAGAGAGAACAGAGAGAGCCTCATTTGCCAGTAGAAAGCGCCGTTCTTCACCCGCTACTTGGCAAATGTACTGACTTGAAATCGCGACCAAAGATTTGAGCTCGCGACTTGAATGACCAAACACTGATCGGCTGTTGTTGATCTCGTTCAATATTTTTACGTTTACAAATTGTACTAGAGTTTTCTTGTCCATTATACGTCCATTATCGGTACACATATTTTCACAGTTCTGATGAAACCTTTCTTCGGGCAGTGAGAAGGGTTTCTGAACCATGTTCCTGAAGTGAACCGCCAATAAGTCGTAAATGCTGTTTTGGGTGCCTCTTTTGTTCACTGATGGTATTTTTCTGCCATCGGGCAGCTAAATTCAATAAAATTCTCTCCACACATGTCAGTGGGCTAATGTTTTCAATGGCCTAATGTTATAATAAAAGTGAATGATATGTGTCAAATTCAACTGTGACAGCTGGAACAGAATAATGCCATCTGCCTGACGAGAATATATCAAACATCCAAGTAATCCTGCACCGTCTCCCTGCTCTGACTGGGCTGTGTTATTACAAACAGCCTTGTCTGGAAGCATAAGCTTGACTTAAACTTCTCAATTCACCATTCATTGTGTACTGTATTCATCTGCTGTCGGTCAAGAAACTGTGTTCCCTGAAATCTATGTATGTTACCCCGTGGGCCAAACACACATTTCCTTGTACACTGTTATAAACTTTTCTTATTTTTATTTATTTATTTGACTGATGTTTTATGCCTTGTTTAAGAATAATTCTTCGGCCAGCATTTTGGTGGAAAGAAACCGGGCAGAGCGCGGAGGAATCATACGAGCATAACCAGATTCTTAGCGGACCTTCTCACGTACGGCCGCTGAGGAAGTCAGCATGAGAGTTGAACTCATAGCCACCGCATTTATGAGAGGCACCTGGGTCATTACGCTGCACTGTCGCCCTAACTCCCTTGAACACGGAGTTCCCCCCTCCCATAATGTCGTATTGTCATCATGTGAAATAATATGTGCAACCTGCACAAGTCACGTGCTCCTCCAATTACGAACGTTTAAGCACGAAGGCGATTGTAGTGGTAATACCCTCGTAGAAATACTAGAATTAGTGCGATAAAAACACGGACTTTTTTAACTGTTTATTTTCTCTTTGAATTTCTCACTAAATGTCATAGCTATAATGTAACGGTCGGGTATAACAACTTATCGCTCCTCTATGTTTTAATTACCTCGGTTATCCTCGGGAACATTTCCTATGGGGGCCGAGTCATAGCAGGTATATAAGGGAGGCAGTCAGTGGTGAGCGTTGAAGTACAAAGACAGGTGATGCTATCACAGAGGGCAATGGTTGTATAAACGCAGAACAATAGCACTTGCCGTCACTGAGAAAGCAGCGGTTGGCAGACAACATTTCTCCGAGGTCATTGTGAAAGGGATAAGGTCATCTTATCAGATTAGAATGGATTTGGTGGATGCGTTGGCTTCAAGAGATCTTCAGAACTCGGTTGAGGACATACAAAGAGGAATTCTAATTTCGTTGGTTTCATTTGACATTTCTGAGAACACACCCTGCATTATGGCCGCAACGCGAATCTAAAGTTACCAATCTGCTTTCTCGCTCAAGTAAATCTCTATTCATTCTACGCTACCACACACGTACAATGCGTTGTGATAATAATCAGAAAAAACAGATGCAGACTTTTTGGGATTATCGTCAGGAATGATTATTAAAGTATATCCTTAATACAATATTTGTTCTTTGGCACTGTTTTATGCTCTACCAGGCTCCATTGGCATTCTCACTGATCATTCGCATAATGCGTTTCGGGGAGTACATCGTATTACAAGGACAATTGGCTGATGTATGGCCGACGGCTGGATGTAGATTATATGCATTATTTCCTTGGACAAACTCAGAGGATGGGCACCACAGGCTTGATCTCTCCGCTACAATTAAATGAGAAGACCCGATCATATGTATACATGTAATAACAAAGAGAGTGTATTTTGAGAAATTTTCATCTGGATTTTCGAACAAAACAGGGCACTGCAATAAGAGAATCCATCTAGTAATGACAATAACCACAATGAGCACGATCAGACGTTAGCCGTGTCGTGCCTCAGTCCTTCTGCAGAGCCTGAAGTTCCAACAGAGAGTCTGATGTGGAGAATGCCAAAGAGTCCCTTGTCCACAGACCTCCTGCCCCGATGGCGCCGGTCCCGAACCCGGGGTATCATGCTTAGTGTGGCTCATCTCAGGTGCAGTCACCTGAGTCTTCTGGCCGAAAATCGCGAACAAAAGAGCGGAAGAACAAAGACATTGATAAACGTTGATGTCGAACATTGCGCATAGCAAGAGTGTATATAAATAAATAAATGCATGCACTATAAGGAGAATTTACCAGTAGGCCATAAAGAAAAAACAAACTAAAAAAAACCAAAAGAAAAAAAAAATCAAACAAGCCCAACAAAAGGGTTGAGGTAAAGAGAAATAAGAATAAGAAGCCACCTACAAAGATAAGTTCTGGTTTCCAAGAATCGGCTTTCTAAGAAGGTGAAACACACTTTGTGAATGAGACCAGGAATAAGGTGACAATGTTTAAATGTATACTCTGCTAAAGTAAAACCGCACAAAGTTAGAACAGATGTCAGCCAACACTACAATGATCGTCAGTTTGTGGTTTCATGGCTGAATGAAATTCCATGCTGATGTCATGAATAGTGGTATTCTGACTGCTTCACCGTGCAACTTGGCGGAAAAAGACAGCGTATTCAATTAATCCAATTAATCCAATTAATTATCCATCTTTAAAAACAGCTTACTTAAAGGACAAAGTTTGACCTGTGGGATACTCTTTTCGCAGCCTATGTATACACTGGATGGTAAGCCCTGAGGCTAATGAATGGCTGTGTCCAGCACATGTTGTCAGGTCAAATGTGGTCACGTTAAAAGCCAATTAAATAACGCTATATCACCGGGAAGAGGTGCTTATTTGTACATTAGATATGTGTCTGTGTCAGTTTACCAAAATACACTCGGATGTCTATCTGGCACAAACTAACTTAAGCCATCACTACACGGTAGTAATTTTTGATGTTGATCATTGGTCATCTCGTACTTTTACACCCTCCAGCCTAGCTCTCCAGACCAGGCCAAACGGATAGGAAGACGTCTTAAGTGTGTGGGAATTGGCTGTGAAGAAAGCAGCCAGCTTTAGGGCGAGACGTTGCCAAGGGTCAACTTAGTACATGTGTACTCTTAGTTTCTTTCTTCAGTATACGGGCAAGTGGTACTGCTATTCATCCACTGGTATATGCCCCTCGTAATTTAGTGCACATTTCATTTATTCATTTGAAAACGCATGAACATCCGCAGATTGCTGGCGGACCTTCCCACGTACGGCCAGAGAGGAAGCCAGCATGAGCTGGATTTAAACTTACGGCGACCGCATTGGTGAGAGGAACCTGGGTCATTACGCCATGCTGTCACGCTAACCCCCTCAGCCATAGAGGCAACTAATTTATTGTACATGAATATCAACAATAAAAATTTTATTACAGTACATTTACATTTTTCCCAATCCTTAATATATATATAAAAGTCATATAGCGAGGAAAAGAATATCGTGGAGAAGTTTCCTAAGTAGAGTAAGTGAAGTCTCCAAATGACAGTGAAAAGTCCGTCAACTGGGAAAAACAATATCCACAGTCAAATTTCCAAAGATTAGTTTTGCTAATAAACTTACAATCTCTCAATATACAGTCAATAGGGAAATATTGTGAAACAGTTCCTGAATTACAGTAAATAATAGTTGCCTGGAAGAAGAAGTAATCAACAACCCCTATTGTTTAGTGACACAAATGATTTGTCAAAATGTAACTGTACTATTCTTTGAGACTGTTTTCAAACCCCAATCCAACAAGTCTATACACGTAACACAATTTGCACACGGTATTATATCATAGGGAGGATTGACCATATAACGACCAACGACTTGATATATGTCTAATAGTGATTCTTGCAAGGCTAGCAAATGACACCAAAACACTTGATTTACAGATAACAAAAAAGAGGAGTCGATCAGATATGGATATGTAATAACAGAGAGAGGGTGTGTTGTCAGCGAACCTTCAGTCTGCATAGTGGGACAAAAGAAGGTTGTGCCATCAGAGAGTCCAGCTAGGAATAACAATGACGACGCAGAGCACGATCAGGCGTTATCAGACATAATGTCGTGAACACACCGTTCTGCAGAGCCTGATGTATGGAGGTTCTGACAGACTTTCTATCTGGAGAATGTCAAAGGAGGTTTGAGAGTTCCTTGTCCACAGACCTCCTGCCCCGACGACGCCGGTCCCAACCAAGGGGTCTCAAGTCTAATTGTGGTTTCCAAACTCAGGTGTAATAGCCCGCGTTATGGCAATTAATTCTGGAGAACCATTATCGAAATAGAAACCCAACAAAGAAACTTCGATCTCTGACCTGGCAAGTTTTAACGAGCGGCTTGATAGTGTTATAAACGTCGAGGATGAATATTGCAAACTGACACTTTTCTTGGAAATAAATGAATTAATGGGCCAGCCTCAGTAAACATAAACATAAAGGTCAGCAGAGCTTAGGAACTAAGGTTCAGCTGAAATGTGCTCGTGTTTCAGATTCATGTCATTTCGGTCATACCAGTATATTTTTTTTAGTAACAGAGTGACCTGAATGTGAACAATTCATGTCGTTGTCTAAATAGGCAAATTACACCAATCCATGGCGCTGCTTAACTGGATGAATTACATCAATTGATGGTGCTGCCTAACTGGATCAAGTACACCCATTGATGGTGCTGCTTAACTGGATCAAGTAAACCCATTAATGGTGCTGCCTAAAAGAATCAGTTACTCCAGTTGATGGTGCTGCCGAACTAGACCAATTACTCCAATCCATGGTGCTATCTAACTGGGTCAACTACTGCAATTAAAGGTGCTGCCGAACTGGATCAGCTACACCAATTGATGTTTCTACCTTACTGGATCAATTACACCAGTTACTTTACTAATCATAACGAAATAAAAAATGATATTTTATTAGCAGCGTTGAAATTTTAGCTAATTCATTCATTTCATTAGTGTTGAACGCCTTACGTAAGAATATTTATTTTATAAGACGGTTGGTGGGTAAAAACCGAGAAGAGCCCGGGGAATCCCATGACCTTTGATGTCAAACTGAAATGTTTGTATTTATGTTTTTTTATTCCGATGTTTAATTAAGGTTTAACGCAAATTAGCTTTACAGGTGAAGGAAAGCAACCAGGGCTTGTAGAACCCCACCGCTCTTCGGCAGATAACTGACAAATTCACTGACTTACAGCCGTAGTTGACCAACCAGGAACGGGACAAGAACACACGACCTCATTAATCCAGAGCGGATCAGCGGCTTGCAAGCAGAGATGCTAGTTTTAAAATGTACACGTTACGAGTGATCTGCAATTAAAATGCAATTCATATTGGATGGAGTATTTTCCTTTTAGTAACCTGTTAAATCAGTAACCAAGGAAAAGAGGTAGTTCTTGATTCATCCTAATTATGCTTTAAAGAAACCCTCTGAATTTTGGGTGTTAATTCTCACGGGACTACAACTCCCAAGTGACTGATGTTTCAGTCAAGAAAAGAAAGATTCGACGGATGAATCCTATACGGATGGAAAGGATAACAACGCAAACATCTGACGTGCAGGAATCGAATCTAAGAATCCCTTAACATCTTAACAGAGATTGGTGTGTGAATATTCGTGTTTATTCGCGTAGAAAAGTTGCCGATTTCGCTTCAATAAAAAATATAATGTCTCCCACCAGTTGGAACCATATATTTTATTTATTTATTTGATTGGTATTTTACGCCGTTGTGAAGAATATTTCACTTATACGATGGCGGCCACCATTATGGTGGGAGGAAACCTGGAGAAACCATCCACAGGTTCGAACCATATAAGCAAAACACATGCAATCAGGGAAAAATCTGTAAGTTCTCATTGGGCAGGCCTACGAATCAAGTCCTTCTTGTCGGCAGAGTTTCATTTTGCCAATCGGCAGGTGACAGCTGTACAGAAAGGAACCTTCATCAAATTTTGTGCACTGAAGCTAATCAACAAACGACGCTATCCTCCTGCTTCCAGCATAAATAACCTGCCCCACTGTAGACAAGTATTTTAGGCCTGGCTTGCAATGGCTTTGCTTGTCCTGAGATGATCTTTATTGGTTGCCTCTGAGCCATGAAGTACACACTTCTCGCTGCGTTCATCTGCTTTACAATGTGAGGATTTGCGACGGTATTACATGTAGGCCTAATCGAAGATTGATTTATGTAAATATCTGTTTGGTGCTTTATGCCCAACTCGATATTATTTACATGTAAAACATAGTGATGAACTTCACAGCTCTGAACAATCCATTTTTTAGGGTTGCAAACAACAAATCATACCTATACATATCATACACACACACTATAAGAGAAAACAAAATTGAGCTCTCAAGGAGCAGGGTTTCCGGAGGCCGAGGCCTACGTGAGTTACCACTTAGAGTTTGATAACATTTCTATAAAACATTGCACTAGAATCCACTAATGACAGCTGGGGAAATGAGTAACAAGCATCCGTTGGTTTGCTTTGAGCTAGACGTTACTTCCAATTAGCAAAATTTATTTAACCCATTGAGCCACTGAGGCTCCCGCTATTAGCAAAAGGCTGTTTTCTGGCTGAATGCTATCTAAAGTTTACAGTAGCACTTTTTTGTCATCAAATCCAATGAAGGAACATCAACTTCAACTATTGACTATGTTATTTCCGGTTACCAAAGATGATCCACAGGCCTACAGTTTCGAACTGAGGAATTCCTACGTCTATAGGGCAGTTTACAGACGAAATGTGATTGCTCAGGCTCAGTCGACGACATCTCCGATTCATTAAAGTGTTCCTTCTAGGATTTGAAAAAATCAGTCTTGAGTGATTAGGGAATTACAGGCAAATGGCCTTTACGTTAGAAGTTTAAAGAAAAGATAACAGGTAATACATATCTAGGATGTTTTGATTCTGGTAGCCACTTATCAAGTCAAAACCATTTAAGATTCGATTGCTAATCGATTTATTTATTTATTTGGTTAGTGTTTCACGCCGTACTAAAAAGAATGAAATAAAAGATAAATCAGGGTGAAGCTTGTCTGCTGCAGACTAGGTGCAAAGCAAAACTATTTTGTGCCTATTACCAGATCTTTACTGACCGCACTGAGCCGTTATGTAAAGAGCACGAGCATATTACGTCTAGTAATAGACTGTTTCAAACCTTGCGATCTGGTCGGTCACATTTTGTAGAGCGATAAGAGTCAGGCTGACAGTCAGTATTCAATAACTAATAACAGACCAGTAATGACTACCTATTACGGCTGCTTCAGATTAAAGTGAAAGACAGAAAGGACAACATTATGTTGTGTTATTTTTTAACAGCTACTATGGCAGAGGGAACTGACATTTCACCGTGCTGCGTCGGCTAACATGAAACGTAGCCACTGAGTGTGAGTCTTGACGTAATTGTTCCAAGCCCGGAGTACTTTTGTCACCTGATACTGTAAGCTGCTAGGGTTGTGGTTGAAGCTTATGCATATATGTAAATTTATATCTTGAAGCCATCAAGAAACTTACTTCCGCCATAACACAATGGTCTGGAAATGCTTTGCTGTGTTGTTCACTCATGCATTTGATTTGTATATAATTAAAATTTATAACATTAAAACAATGTCATGTCCCTATGCTATTGCAGGTTACATTGACAGTCAACTCAGAGCATTTACGTCACAGCTGTTAAACCGCTGATGTCTCCCAGGTCATTGATTGAATCTCTTATAAGCTTAAAAGCATGGGCGCGTTCAGATCCCCAGTCGACAGCACAATACTTCACACTTAAAACGAGTTTTTGTATTTAAGAAAGAATTTTGTTATCTTTTCAATGAACAGTGCCTCAGTCACGGGCTGTCTTTCACTTCAGTGTTGGTTTTCTTGTGAACAAAAGTAAAACTTTTATCTACATGATTTTCAGGGGCCTCCTTGGCTCAGTGGCTTCCTCTCCGGTGATACGTGGGAAGGTCTGGAAGTAACCTGCGGATGGTGGTGGGTTTCCACCCACCATAATGCTGACCGCCGTCGTATAAGTGAAATATTAAAACACCAATCAAATAAATAAATAAAAACGTGATTTTCAGCCATGCTTATATGTTGCTCGGCCCTTACTTTACAGTACAGTAGTGTGCAGAACTGTTGAAGTTTCTATACTACTGAACATTGCTGTGTGTATGGCGGGATTTGTTGTTTGTTCCTCTCGTAATGCAATTAACAAACCCGTGGCAATGAACTGTACCTTTATCAAAAACAAATAGCAAACGAAAAAGAGCCCTTTGTCTTATCCAGTAGGTGGCTAGGGGCATTGCTTTTTTACCAGAATAATTACTTGCTCAGTCTCCTCGTGAAATGTTGTTAAATGTGCCGTCATGTTTCTTGACCAAAAAATCTCCCGGACTAAACTCAAGTAAATACAGTGTTATTGTTGAAACAAAACAACATCTTTCCCCTGAGAAACGTTTTGTGGTCAGGTTCAGCCAGGCTCTCATGTCAGGGTAAATCGAGGAGAATAAAAACATTAACAGCAATGGAAGCAAATCCTTCAAATTCGCTTTTCTCCGGTTACAGTTTTTATACCCAACCAGTTAACTGCATGTTAAAACTGAGGAACCTACCCGACATTGTGTGCAATGTAAACCGTATGGTGGGTTTCCTGGGAGCAAAAACGCTCGTTTGGATCTTAGCGTAGTTGATATTTTACAATTACCGAATGAAAAAGTAAAGGCGGGTTCACCGATAATTGGGTAGGCTTGAGCCATGTGCAAAAAGATTACATCTGACATGAAACAAATCAAAAACCTCTTTCTGAAATAACGCGGTTTTGTTTTTCATTTGTTCTTGAATGTAATCTAATACTGAAGCTGAAGTGAGACACATCTTTTCAATCATGCTTTGGCACCAAGTGAAGCATAAGTGAAATAGTCTGAGACTCAATTTCCCTCTTTTACGAGTAATCCCATTTGCGAGTAGGTAGTATTTGTAAACTTTGTATTTTCTTGTCCGTCGGCTTTGTGTTTCCTGTTGGGCAAGCTTAGATGTATCGCATGGGTTAGTTGTTAATATTTAAGAGGAGAAAATGATAAACGGGGAAGTATCCTGTATGAGGTAAATTCCATGCTTCTCTGAGAAATATTGGTGCCATTTTTTGAGGATATTACAGTACACATAATACAGGGTGCAATGTGGCCTTGAATTTAGCTGCTGAATTCGAAGAACGGTATAAAACGACGCACAAATTAAATGTTAAATTAGTTGTGGGAGGCTTTGTTTACATGTAGTTTATGCTAAGATACATGCATATCAACAAATCCCGCGTTCTGATAAGCTAGTGAACACATCTAAAGGCAATGCCTTACGATCATATGTACTGTAATATCCTCCCAAAATGGCGTTTCTGTTTCTCAGCCATCATAAAATTTTCTAAATCCTGAATGATGACATGTCGCCCCAACCTGAGTTTTATCATCGGTAAGGTGACAACACCCTAGCGCTCTACTAGACAGTAGGCCACTGGTAATGAGAGAGCCTTACTCTTACCTCACCCACTGCCCTCCGTCTGACTCCACACTTGTGCAAATATTCTAATGGCTAATGATGAGACAACCTAGTCCCATTCTAGTCCGCTTTGCCTGATTTGCCCCTAGTGTGACGAGTAGCGCCCTCTACAAAGCGACGGGTCATTCTTATGTAGTGGCAGTGTAGAGGCCTAAATGCACTAACTAATTCACATGTAGAAAAGGTCTGTGCTAAAAAAATCCACTAGGTTAGATGTGCTCCGTGCCTATGTGTTACCTCTGCCTGGTTTGGATTTGGCTTTTTTAGGCAACTTCATATGCAGCATTGTCAGAAATACTTGACCTATAGGAGTTTCAAAATCTGCATGAATATTCACACCGTTTTCTGTGTGAATTGTGAACGTTTTTGTGCACTCACTTTTACACCTTTGCTATCTGTACATTCAGACTACAGCTGAGCTTTTGATAGCTATAATGAAAATATTATGGCATGGGGAAAGTACTTAGGAGAAAAAACACAGGAATCCTCTTTCCTGCTTTTCTTAGCAAATTTAGCGACAATAAATATCCGGGTTGCCTGCTGCTTTGTCTGGTGTATTTTTGTGTACTTTGTTCTCGTCTGGTAGGTCACATGTGCCCACACTCTTACAGCAATGACACTGTGCATCAGTATTGCTGTATTTTTACAGAGATTTTGCATGAAATCCAATGTCTGGATTTTGAACAAAACAAAAATAAGGAGTAATGTATAAGTGACACATGTATCTCCAAATCCGAAGTCCCATTCTTTTGCTTCTGCCATTTCTTACTCCAGAAGATGTTCTGGGCGATATTAAGCTTTACACTGTAGCTCCAAACAACAATACTTTGTAATTTCAATAAAGAAATTTACGAGATACAAGGTGCGAATTACAAAGAAAACCCATGACATTACTCACATAATGTGTATGGCGTATGGAAGTGTGGCGGCCAACTGCAGTCCATGAAACTTGCACTTTGAGGCGTATGTATTAGCTTATTTATTTGGTGGAGCTTTACGCCGTTCTCAAGAATATTTTACATTCAGTATTATGGTGGGAGGAAACCGGACAGAGCCCGATGTAAACCCTGTACCATACACGTAGGGCCGTCGGGAAGTCAGCATTGGCTGGACTTGAACTCACAGCAACAGCATTGGTAAGGAACTTTGCAGTCATTGTACTTTGCTAGCAGGCGAACCAATCGGTCATGCAGGCTCCCATCGGAGTAAGAAGGTGTGTTGTGAAAGAGCGGTTGTTTGGAAGAGGATAAAAAATGAAAAGATGAAAGAATTGGGACAGACAAAAACGCCATGCAAAGTGGTTCAAGTCGATAAAAGAGCCCACGGTCAGTACAACTCGAGCAGGACGCCCACGTTCTCTCGTCTAAACAGGTTACTCAACTCTTCAGAATAACGCCGTCAGTTCCTGGAGGTTATCATAGTCGTTGGGAAGATAATTGGGAAAATCTTCTTTTTATGCATTTTTTTTCTTGCCCATTCACCACGGAAACCAAAAGTTTACTGTCATGGAAGGAAGGACGAGAATAAGAAATGAAAGCGCTAAAAAATCGTATGAGATTATACCTTAATATAGTTGGACAGAAACATTAACCTTACCAGCAACTTGCTGAGGAACTTTAATTGGTGTGCAAGAGGAAATTTCTCACCGCGTCTGGCCTCCCCAAGTGTTTAGGACACTTTTCTGTATTCTAAATAATCAGAATACAGATCACAAGTCTTCAAAATGGAAACATTTATAAATCTGTTGGATCAGTTTTTGTAAAATCGTGGTAATTTTTATTGCCATGTGAGCATATTGGTTTGTAGAGTTGGGTACCTTATTTGTGTAACATTCCTATGCACCCGTAAGCATAAATGCACAACAATGACAAATTTGGTACATTTACAGTTATATTTGCTGGCCATTGCGGCTGTAAATTGAAATTGAAAGGCATGGTGAAATGTGCTGTAAAAGTAATGGCTGTTAGTACCGTACACTTTTTTACGCAGCCAGAGAGCTCTAAGTAAAAAATTCAATCTAATAAGCAGCAGGGTAATGTAAAGTTACAGCTAAGACCAGCGTTCCACCATATATAAGTGCTACAATTCTAAATTAGCCACTTGTGTTTGTACAGCCTAGGTTTGTAGATCAACTCCTGTAAACATATTAACCTATGCAATGTGTCAGTACAGAATTTTCTCTAGGCTAAGACGAATGAGTTCAACAGAGTACCAGTATACCATAATTCAATCTCGATAAATGTGATGAAAAAATACAAACGTGGTGCCAAATTCACAATGAAGGAGTAGGCTAATGATAATACTACGTTCATGAAGACAACTGGAACACATTTCTATCTGGCCGACAGAGAACAGATATCATAACTCTGGATAATCCGCAAACCAGTGCGAGAAAACAGATCTTGACAGGGAATCATTCTGCCTGACATGGCTAGAGATGAAGTCCCATAGAGGATCGCAATCGATTTAACGGACGCCCCAGTGAAGGGTGATCTTCAGAACCCGATTAGAGAGCGTCGTGCAGAGAGACATTCTACATTCCAAGTATCGGTTTGGCTCTTGGTGACAGCAGGATTAACGGTTGCAATGCCAGTTGAACTACATCACCGGAAAGTGGTGCTGAATTCTGCATGAAGCATGTCTGTACTAATTAACCAAAGGACACTTCGGTGTCTGGTTTCTGGCTCAACTGACTTGAGCTTTTAGATCAGTAAGATCAATCAGTCAGTAAAGCTTTTCTCGGATCGTAAACTACACGGTAATAAGTCTGGTCTAAAATCGGGGATAAGTTTTTATGACCCAAGGGACAAAGTCTCCTTCCATGTTGTTAGACAGGCATATCCAGCTCCCTAAACCGAACTGAACGACTCAGAAATCCTCTCAACCCCCCACCCCCTCACACACACACCCTCTCACCTCTCAATCGGGAGAGTTTTCACCTAAGTACGACAGAATGTCACATGGAGAGGTCAGTGAAGTCTTTACTGAGACATAACACAGATTGTGTTGATGGGGTCAGAAATGGATAGATCCACCACATCAGATGTTCCACCACCCCACGACAACGTTACTTTTCATTCCATCCCCGGTGACAGCCATAGGGGAGTTTCCAGTTCGAATTCTTGTGTCGCAGAAGGTAAAAAGACTTCAACTGCGTCATGTGACAAAATGTCAGGCAATTTTGTTCACTTTTATTCACCTGTCTGGCCGAGTTCTGGGGTTACAAAGGATCTCTCCTTCAACCAGGAGCGTCTTAAATTAAACAACTTCCAGCTCCATAATTTTCCTAATCGTAAGTCCAATCTAAATAACATTTTTATAATTTTCTTATGTTATAGTAAATGTAATCAGAAACAGTTTCCTAACATTTTTGATATGTCACCTGGTACAGTAGAGCTTTTCTTACCTATAACGAAAAAAGATTTCGAACTAGAAACTCCCACCATGACGTCACAGAAATATTAAACATTTATAACCATTCTGTAGGACTTCCGATTGACCTACTTGCAACACTATTGATTATGATTTGGCAAATGCGTGTTCCTGAATGACAGTTCAGAAAGGTTCGGCTTCTAACTTCTTTAACAACAGAGAGTTGACACAGTTTTCGAAACACAATTCACAAAATTGGGTAACGATTTTGTTTTACTTGTAACTTAACAAGGAGAATATTTTGAGTGCTAAACGTGTGCAATTCTGTAACTCTGTACATATGTCTCTAGATGTGATTTTTTTTTTTCGAAAGACATTGTTTTTTGGTTGTATTCTGTTCATCAGTGTAAAAGGTTTGGCGTTCATAAAGTTCCAAGACCAGCTTGTTTAAAGTTGACAGCATCTTTTTATGGAACCCGATAACGGCCATATTTGCTTTCGTCTTTTATAGTGATTATTTAGACCAGAAAATAATGCGAAAGGACGAAACAACGAAAGGACCAAACAAAAGTCCGAAAGGGCGAGGCTTTTTTCACCTCGCTCTTTCGTACTTTTGTTTCTCCCTTTTTGTCTTTTCGAATTTTGCTTCATGTAAAAACACAAAAGAGCGAAACAATGGAAGTGCGAGACTCCATCAAACATCGCACTTTCGCACTTTTGCCTTCCGGTTTTAACTCACAGTGCATATGCTAACTGGAAGGAAAAAGTACGAAAGCTTGAAGTTTGATGTGGTATTGCCCTTTCGACCCTATCCCGTCATTCTTTGTTTCATCCTTTCGCATTATTTTCTGGTCTATATAATCACTAGCAATGACGAAAGCACGGATGGCCGCTATCGATTTCCAAGGTGAAAAGAGGTGAAAGACAGCGCATGTTCAAAGTTAAGTTTACTAAAACGGTTGGACAATCTTATGTTTATTTCGGCAAAGTACCTTTTCTAACAGCTACTACGTGCAATTTTGTAATCTTCTTAATGGAGAGATCCTCAGTCATGAGCTGCCTTCTACTGTAAGAACGAGGCCTAGGTAAATTTGCTATTGTTCCAGCCATAAATAGCCAGCTTAAGTTGTAATATAAGTGCCACGGACGCAGTAACCGGAGAATGGTCCAGTTGATTTCTGGGTTATTCAAGAATACTGTAAAAGGCTAAAAGAAGCTGTTGGGTACTTACCTGAAATAATTCTCTTGCATTAGAGCATTGAAAATTCACTGCTGGTTTAGTTATATTCAGGCTGACTCTTTACTGACGAAAAATTCTCAATAGAATAAACATCCACTTTATTTCTGAGTCATTCAAGATATGAAAGCTATCTCATTTTTACCAACATAACGTGGAGAGATTCTAAAAGAAACCGTGACCGACACTAAAACGATACCATGTCATGATAATTAGGACCTGCTTTGAATTACCCCCTTTTAGAAAACCGCGAAAGACTTGTTATCCAGGTGTCATCATCAGGTGTCTGATTGAAATAGTTGCGAAGCCTCCCTGCTGTCTCCTCTCAAGGTTTTCGGAATGAGTCTGAAGTATATTCGGCGGGCCTGTCGAACATCTGTCACAGGCGTCACATTTTCCGAAAAACTGGCCCCACCGAAATTTCAGAAGGGTTAGGGTGTCCACAATCAAGACGAGATACCAACATCTATTACCAAATCCAGTCACGTCCAGACGTTAAAACTGGCAATCTTGTTTACTTCTTTGCCCTTCAACTTGATGGTATAAGCAGTCCACCCTTATACTTAGTCTGATGGTGATACCATGTTTTGTATCTTTGGCATGGAGTTCCACTGAAGCGGCACTAAATATGTCAGCAATGACGCCAAGAAAAACAATGTCTTTCAGAACGAGGTGTTGCCGGCTGCTCACGTAAGTTAAATAATAAAAAATAAATGAAATACATAAAACAAATTACACACCTGATTGTCGCATAAATGTCTGAAGGATACATAAATCCCATTTCAGATTGATGATTGTGTTCCCCTTGATCTGTTGCCATGTGTTCATGTTATGACACATTGTAACATTATTACCAACGTGCATTTATATTAGCCATTCATGGGGTTATCATTATACTCTCCGAAGACGAGAACAAGCTCTTATGAGCTTTATTCCCTCCAGAGCTTTCCTAAGTGCATATTTATGTAATATTTCAAGATTTATTGTGAATAAATAACATGAAATGAATAATAGTGAGTCAGGTTCACACTAATATTAAACCAGGAATACATTGGTACAAGTGTACCACTGGTTCAGTCGGCCTGTATGCAAGCACATTGCACTGATTTTCACGCTCTAGTATTTGTTTCATATATATAGTACTGATTTTCATTCACTGGTGTATGTCTCTTGCCATTTGGTAGACATCTGAATATCCACATTTATTTGATTACTTTTACACCTTACACAATATTTTAAAATTTTATGGAAGTCATATTTTGTGGAAATAGGCATGGGCAAATTTAAAGATTATTGCAAGCGAACCATGCAAAAGGCAATTAACCTGTAAAAAAGTATCTAAAGTGGGATTGCTAAATACCATTTCCACTGACAAAATTAGAATCACAACCTGTTATATCTAGATACCTGAAAGCATAAGTAGAAAACATTTCCCAGTGATGAGAAACACAGCTGAATGTTTCGAAATTTAACTATTTTTTGAAGCCTTTTCTACACTCTAACACTCAGTTTTGATTGCCTTCACATGTAATGCAATTTGCAAACTTCATCACATCAGATTGTCGTATTGGCCTCCTCTCGGGTCGTACCTGGGAAGATCTGCCAGCAACCTGTGGATCGTCGTGAGTTTCCCTCTGGTCTCCTCGGTTTCCTACCACCATAATGCTGGCCGCCTACGTATAAGTGAAATATTCTTGAATACGGCGCAAAACACAAATCAAATAAATCAAATGTACAATTACACCAAATCTTGATAAAATGTGATAAAAAGATTGCAAAATTCACCTTTTATGTTCTGCACTGGACTAGTAGATAAATAATAGACGCTAGGTTTATAGGGACAGGGGGAAGAGAATTCGATTTGACCAATGTAAAAAGGAAAATCGACTTATTCCAGGTAATCCACGCAATCCAGTGCAAGAAAGCAATTTGATGACTTTGATGTACTTTGACCAATTTAATGGATTTGCAAGTGAAGATAGAGATCTTCCGAACTCCATTAAGGACTGTCATACAAAAGAAATGCCGGGTTCCAGCAATCGGATCGGCGTTTCTGAAAAAGCGAAACACGTCTGGGGAGAGTCGGGTTAACTCCGTCCAGATGGTAACATGCTGTTTACACAGGGACAAACGTGTCGCCTCAGTGTGCGACAGAACGTCACAAGGGGAGGTCAGTGAGTCATTGACATTTCTCTCCTTATTTTACTGACACTTTAACCCCGACGGTGTTGATTGAGTCAGAAATCGGTGGTAGGTGAGATCTCGTTTTGACGAGATATACTTTTAAAGAGAAAGCGAGGCAAAATCAAGGTTCTGTTATGAAAACTCAAACCTACTCAAACCCAAAGAATTGTATCCAGTCAGAACGTTGGGACTAGTTAACCTATGCAGTGCTGTAACTTAACACATATATTGTTAGATGTGTTCAGCGTTTTTGGTACACGTTTGTTGTATTCTTGGCACCAAAGTAAAAGGTTTGGCAAATGTTGTCTTTAAGCTACATCGTTCCAAAGTGGACTGCGTGAAGATGAACCCTGCCGTCGGGATGTAATTGGCCTACTACGGTGTACCCCTGGCACTAGACCAAATGAAAATCTGCTGTGGGCTCGGTCATAGATAGGCAGTCTAACCAGTTATACACAGCTAGTCTAACCAGTTAAACATAGTCAGTCTTATCAGTTAAACTCAGTCAGTCTAACCAGCTATATATAGTCAGTCTAACATGTAACAAATGTGAATAGTGCATTATATTACATTGACGATGATCAGATAGTCAGTCTTCCTGGTTTAATATTAGTGTAAACAGGGCATTATTTTGATTGCCGATGGCCTCGAAACACTCTCTAACAAGATAATGGATCGTTTGATTTCTAAGTTTTTCCAGACTTCTCTGGAAAGCTATGTGATTGGTGACATTGTGGACAATTTCTTAAAGAAATCGAGACAGACATCCCAACCATCATGATGTTTAGATACAGTTATAAGTTTCTACCCTTGAGGAAATTGGCTCTCCTACGTCTCATCGGTCATGTCGTTAGCCAAGTAGCCGTCTGATCGAAACAGGTAGGACTTATCCCTGTTGAGTGGTTTAAAGGTTTCTGGTCTTATCTGGCATGAGCCCCAAAGGAACCTGGGCCAGTCTATCACAAGCTAGTTACAGGCGTCAGGATTTCCCGTTGTGGTGTGGAAAACCGGCACCACTGAGATTTCCGAAGGGTAAGAGCGTCCGTTTCCACAGCCAGAGTTGATTCGAAATCCACTCAGGTCTGAAACGTTAATACTGGCCTGCTTACTTCTTTGTTTACCACATAGTGTGATGGCGTATGTCCCGTCCACCTTTACCCAGTTAGTGATTATTACATTATGCTTTGTGTCTTTGGTATGATGTCCCAGTGAATAGGCACTAGAAATTTCAGATTAATTTCAGATATACTGGCTGTCAGTTATTTGTCTCGATCAAAATCTTCTTTTTGATACCTTTTTGTATCAGGCTACCCCATGAGCTCCGGTAGTTCAGTTTTAAGTCCTCATGATCGCTATTCACATTTCGCCCGTCTGAAGAAAAATTATGTGTTTTCTGTGACGTTGTGGTTGTGTGAACTCAGAATGACTCTTTCATCACAAGGCACCTCTTTGCGTCGCGTACCTCTGAGCTTCCATTAGAGGGCAGTCGACAGGGCCGTGTTCCATATTACTGATTGTATCCATTCGGGCCGGATAATGTGGACGCTGAGCTGGCAATTCAGAGCTACTAATAGCTAAACTTCTTTGTCTTTCATGTGTAGTCTTATCTATTCAAAGCATGTCTATCTTTCAACACGTTAAAATTTGCAATGCTAGATTTTCTTCGCTGGACAGGATCCACAAGCCTCTCACCAGTGCTTTTGTTGTGAGTTGAACCTATTCTGATATTTTCTCCTGTTCGACGCCGGGAAGGTTGCCAGCAACCTACGCATGATCGTTGGTTTCCATCGGGCTTTGCCCCTGTAATGCCGGCGCATTATATAATTGAACTACTCTTGAGAGAGGCATAAAACATCAATCAAATGAAATCTTTCCTTCACCACTGAACAGCGGGATTCATTGAATAATGCCTCCTACAACGTGCCTGGCTTCTGTATCTATTAGTTCTCCATCTCGCAGGTCTCATTATCTTGACATGGGTTTGATATGAACAACGACAACTGGTTTTCTCCCACCATAATGCTGGTCACCGTCGTATGTGAAATATTGTTGAATACGGCAGAAAACATCAATTAAATAAATGAATAAATAAATCCTTTCACTGCTTACGTGTAACCATCTGCTATATGCCATACTGTTGTCACTGCTCTGTTCAAACCTAGATGATGTAGTTTTATATCACTGGAAATATTTAGTAAAAGGAATCACTGAATGCATCGCACGGCTGCAATCGTGATATATGGTCACTTCCATTTAAAAAGGAAAAAAATGGGGGGAGGGGGGAAATCGCTGCTAATTTGGTCGAATCATTTATTTGTTTCCTCTCTTCATTTCCAGCTGATTTTTACCTCATCCCATTCCCGGCAGTGATTTGTCCAGTGCTTTGTGACGTCACGTCAAATTGCTGAGCCTCCTGCACGTGTATGGTCTCCTATGAATGATGGCCGCAGATTTAAGTCTCATAAGTCTATCTGCCTTCCTGTCTGTAGACGAGAAGGGCTACTCCTCGGCGCATACGCTGTAACTAGATCAAACGGATATTTGTTGTTGACTTATAACTTCTAAGAATTGTAACAAAAGGATACTGTAGTGATTTGACTGGCAGACTACCGTACAGGACAACGGTCCGGCTGATTTCGTTGTTATGCGAGATCGTCAAAAGAGGTCCTGACTGGCATCACAATGACAAGGTATCATAACAATTATGTGCAGTTTTAACTTTCTCCCCTGGAAAAAATCTTGCACGATTTTGTCTCTTATTCTCGTGGGTAACCTAATAGTCGTCTGTTTGAAACAGTTGGGATTTTTGTCAGCTGACACGGCTAAGGGTTTCAGGACAGATCTGGTACAGGCCTTCCCCTCTTATAAACTGACTTTGAGTGCGACATCATGGTTTGTGTCTTTGGCATGACATTCCAGGGAAGCGGCTCTAGCAACTCGCCTGTATTGTTTCTCAAGAATGCAGTGTGATTAGGGAGGATATGTTGCTGTAAGGGGTCCAGTCTGATATTAAATAAAGTCTATATTTGTAACCGTTGCCCCTTTTGTTACCGCGTTTCACATATTCCACAGTCTGTTATCAAGCTACAGCAAAAATATTCACGAGAACAATGGGAAACTTTTGGTTACAACAATGGTTACTTTTCGATTATGACACAAATAAGTAGTGAATATATAACAGGTGTTTGAGGCTGCCCCACTATATACCAATGGTGCCTTGGTCATCGCCTATACAACCAATACAATCTGCAGACGACATTGCATAACATGGGTGATTGACTGTGTAATGACCGATGGCTCGACTTGTAGGTAATAGGGATTCTGACAAGGCAGGGGATTGACACCAAAGCCTTTTGATCTCATAGACAATATACGAAATGACACGATCTAATATGGATATGTAATATAAAAGAGAGTGTGTTGTCTGGGAACCGTGAAATTGGATGTTTGGACAAAGGAAGGCTGTGCCCTCAGAGAACACATCTTGTAATTTTAATGGCCACAAAGAGCACGATCAGACGTTAACAGACGCAGTATTAGGTCCAGGCCGTTCTGACAGCCCTCAAGTGATGGGTGTATCGATGTTCCAACAGAGAGTTTGATTTGGAGAATGTCAAAGTCGGGTTTTGTGTCTCTTGCCCCGACCCCAGGGCATCAAACTTAGTGTGGCGTCTAAACGCATGTGTAATAGCACGGGGATGTTGGTTACCTGGGGCCCGTCTTACCTGGAATAGCTTATGCCAGACGTAGACGTTTACGTCCGCTTTAGTAGCGGTTTCCGTCAGCTCCTACTAGCGTCTTACGAAAGTTGTCGGATTCCTTAACAACGTGTAAATCTATTATAACTGGTGGAAGAAAATCGGGTAACTGTAAATTTGCACCAAACTTTACATCAAGTCGCAGCTACTCCAGCTTTGTAAGACGGTCAGTCGTTCCTGCGACACACGTGCGACAGGCTTACACCCTGTGGCAGCCTTACTCCAGCTTCGTAAGGCGGGCCCCTGAGGTCTTCTGGTCTCCCCTTGTCACATTGGGAAGAACACCCGGCAACAATACAGTTTACTGAATTTGAGTCTAACCTGCAGAATTTTCTTGTTCACTATCTATTGATACATTTTCGCCGTTCTCATGACAAATGTCTTCAGGCAATGAACAGATCTGGGTTTTGGTGCAATCAGCCTATTTTCTGTTTCAAAAGTTCTGAGTTCAAAACCATACGGCTGAAAGAAACGACAAGTAAGTTGTATTCATCCTATTTTGGGTAGCCCACCTCTCCTCCAACCGCATTCTGTGATGTTTTTATTTGTGACAAGAAAATGCACTTGACTGCCCCAACCGCCGAAACCCGAGAGCAACGATTTGCTTTGAGGTATCGCATGTTACAGTTCCATTTTAAATTGATTCCGTTCACTTTTATTTGTTGAGAAAACGCTTAGATATATACTCGAGGTAGAGCCTTTGCCTCAACATTAGACGGGGCCTCCGTGACTCAGTTGGTTAGCGCTGGCGCAACGTAATGATCCAGAAGCCTCCCACCAAGGCGGTCGCTGTGAGTTGAAGTCCAACTCATGCTGGCTTCCTCTCCGGCCCTACTTGGGAAGGTCTGTCACAACCTGCGAATGGTTGTGGGTTTCAGCCGGGCTCTGCCTGGTTTCCTCCTACCAGAATGCTGGCCGCTGCCGTGTAAGTGAAATATTCTTGAGTACGGCGTAAAACACCAATCAAGTAAATAAATCAATAAATGAAACTGCTCAGCTAATATAGCAAGAAAACTCAGACGAGTATAATATAACTGTTCTGTGAGGCTGTTTCTACTGTCTATTTCTGCCGTGTCATTTCTTATACACGTAATACAATCTGCATACGTTATCATATCACATGGGTGATTTAATGCATGACGGCCTACGACTTGGGGCATAGTTAATACAGTTGCAGTTGTATTCAAAAATACAATTTTCACTGAGACACACCCAGTGAATTAACACACAAGCCTTGTGCTGCCATGGATAATAGACCATGGCCATAGACCATCGAGAAGACCTAATCAAATACGTATATGAAATCAGGTGTCTGGGAACTTTCAATATGGACCTTTGTGCGGAGGCCAGAGTCATAGGTGAATGGATGTTCCAATAGAAAGCCTTGTTTGGAGAATATCAAAGGCGGTTTCTGAGTCCTTTAACCACAGGCCTCCTGCCCCGGGCATCAAGCTTAGGGTGGTTTCTAAACAAAGGTGTAATAGCATAATGATGTGTTTTCTTTTGCTTTTTTTTTTTGGAGACCGTCTGGTCTTCCGTCCGCATTTCGCCAACCACAGTTGTCAAGCCATCAAGGAAACTCTAAGTCGCGATTTGGAGATCAAAGAACATTGCATAGCAGGCTGCAAGGCTTTAAAGACATTCAATTGTTTTTCCAGTCGCAGTAGACATATACTAACGGAGATTTTAGCCACGGACCGGCTTTTGAGCTTTTAGGATTACTCACTAAATTACGCGATTTAATTAGAATTTTCTTTTAACTTTTAATAGTCATTTTGATACGACTGCATGTTGTCTTCTAGTAATAGAGCCTTCTGAATGAGAAATTTGTATGGTGCAGCTTCAGTGGACCACTTACACTCGTTACTTATCAGTCATAATAAATGATTAGACTACTATAACACTGTTGTCGTTTTAGGGATTACTCTTTCTGGATATAACACAGGGGCCTGTTTTATACGAGTTTGGGCCTGAGACTTGAATTGTAATCTAAATTCAGTTGTGAAATGCATGCATCACATCGGTCAAATTTTGACTGATGATTTTTTTCTGTAGTAATGCCATTTCAGCCAAGTCTGAGGATCCAGCATTCATCAGTGTGTTTTCTAAAAAAAAATTGATTATGGGCTACAGGACCCAGATTCTAGTGCTGAAAATTAGCTGACACCACTTCACGACAGAGACCTGTTGGTCGAATTGTCTAAGCGGTTCACATATATTGCTGGTGCCTGGCTCTCAGGTCGATGGTTCGAAACCCTAAATGGTCTCAGTCAGTTGTCATCACTAGAATCTGTGCTATATCTAGAAAATGTAATCACCATTAATGATAGTACTGTTACGTAAATTCACATTCTAAATGGTATCTACCTATACGATTTGACAACAGCAGTATGAAAAAATTAAACAGAGGAGATAAGACACCAATCCCTGCCAATAGCTGCTTTGGACAATGCAGATCAAACAGATCTCGAAATCCAACACGCGACCATGCGTCGAAAAGTTGTTTGAAAGCGAAAATATGAATTTTAAATGTGTTGAAATTTCGCTTTTGATTTTACCGGTGATCCATACTTATAGGCTTTAGAGAAGGGGTCTACATAAAACTGTCACTGAAAGTTGGATAATTAAACAATGTATATTATATCTCCTCGTGTATTCTTAAATCAATGTGCGGAACACATCGCATCGAACTGGGCCGAAACAGTACCGAAGTCTTATTGTCTGACGACCGACAACAAAGGGAGATTTGCCGCCCGGCCCTTTGTATTTGTCCGCTGAAGGCTAAATTTAGCACAAAAACAAAACACACCCAACATGGCAACCGAAAGCAAAGACGTTGACAGCGTAATGCGGTCTCCATGACAGTTATATGTTGTAAATGTCACGCAAGTGAAGAAAGTGCACCTTCACACGACGAAATTAGGAAAATTTTTCTCTCATGCTATGTACAACAGAGGGAGGTTGGATGGTATTAAACCAAATGTGTGCGTAACAGTCATGATGACTTCCACCATGGAGGTAATCTATTTTACCTCCATGCTTCCACCGACTGCTGCTTGTTATTATGGGAAATTACAACAGAGGTGTGAACGGTACAGTGAGAACTAAACACGTGAACTGGAGCAAGATCATGCATGCCCTGCAAGAAACTTTGATGAACAAAATTATAGTTTCAAAAATAGATATTAGACACACTGCTGCTTTCATATTCAATACTGTATGGGTAAAATCAAGCAGGAGTACATATTATTAAATCTTCGGGATTATTATACATGTGCCTGATAGACTGATTTGATGATATATTTATATACACATGTATTAATTGATATTAACAGAGCTTCAACACACAGCTGCAGAATAAATTATTTTCCTTCAATATTCTTTCACCCGCACTTAGTTAAAAGTGATGAGTAGATACACAAATTTTGCTCTTACATGTGTGATAAATTTGAAGATTTGGATACTACTCTGTTTTGACACAGTCTTGTACATACATGTACTACTGGTACTTTTCAGACTGTACTTTGAAGTGGTGCATTGAGAAGTTTGAATGCTGGCCGCCGTTGCATAACTGAAAAATTCTTGAGTACGGCGTGAAACACCAATCAAATAAATAAATCAATAAATCTTTGGGACGGGACAGACAAGTTCTGTGTTTCCTTCTCAGGTGGGTGATATTTGGTTGGTTGAACTCTAGCACCAGTTATAATACTTGGGACAAAACATTCCCTGCAAAGCTGAAAATGGTTTTATTATTAATGTTGCAGTATGTGCAACTTAAATGAACTAAATAATTGCATATTTGATCACTACCCTTTACATGAATAAAATTATATATCTCTATAAATGAATACAGGTCAGTATATATTTTAAAATTTAGAGAAATATAGAGCTATATACTCTTATATTTATAAATATAAATAGTGAATTATTACTGTATTACAATGACTATACACTGTTTATATTTGCCTTTCATTAAGGTCAAACTCAAGAATTTTTCACTTACTTGATGGCAATCAGTTTAATAGAAGGAGAAAACCAGAGTGCCAAAGGTGAACCGTGGACCTTCGGCAAGTTATTAACATACTTTCTCATGGGGAAAAATATGCATAATGTTGGCTCAATACATGTACCGCTCAAATTTACACGAATATAAATATATTAGCATTTGTAATTTTTTATTACTTGAAATGACAGAATACTTTCATGAATGGTTAGGATAATGTTGTTTAATAATATTCAGGTGTATTGCAGCTGATAACATCTGTCACATTCCCTATTGAGCATATAAAAACCTTAATGACTTTTGCAACAAATAACCCATTGAGGGTCTGTATGAAATTCCAACCTAATCTCTTCATTCGTATCAGTAAATAAAAGATTTTTTTTCGTTATAGTGTAGATGTATTTGTTACTTTAGCAATCATTCTCAGGAAATGCATCGAATAGATGGGATTTCCTACACTTATATATCGAGACCAGCGAAAATGACAATGATTGCTAATTGCTTTCGCAACACTGAGTCGTCTCAGTGTCGTATTGTATAGTGTTGTACTATAAGTGTTGTATGTATTTGTAAATAAAACATTCACTTCATAGAACTGGACACTAACAAGCGAACCGTTCCAATCTGGCTTGGTAGCTGGCTTGTTTAAGCGGTGGGGTTAAACACTCAAGTCGTGAGTCCGAGTCTCCCTCGAACCAATATTTTCGCCGGTCTCGATATATCAGTGAAGGAAATCATGTTGCTTTAGGTAGCAGCAATACACTTATAGGGCTAGCTGTTGTCATTGGTGGTTACTTTGCTAGCCTGGTGTCATTAATGCGCTTATGAATCTGAATCTGAGATAAACTGTTGAATGTAATAATGTCACTAATATAATTTATGGGTTGATTTTGATATTCATTTAACATATTGGTGTTTATGAAATTAACTAGCGAGTGAAAGACGAGGGGAGACTTATTACCAGCACTACCTTTCAGATATATTACAAATATGTAGATGTAGTTGGGAATGTGTTGCATTTATCGGAGGAGGTGGATACCAGAATGATATTTACCAGTTTAAAGAAGCAGGATGCTTTACATGGAACAAGGTATATACACGTAGTTTAAGTCTGCGCATCACCCCACTGTGTTGATGTAGTGATAAACACGAGACAATGTAAACATGACCTAATTCCGACACGTGGTTGTTGGATTCAAGGGCGTGATAGCTTTCCCATTTTTAAATTTATCTCTTTTAGAATAAATCAAAGTGAGGATAAGTCGCGAGTGACATTATTTAACCCTCACTAGAGTGTGCGTCTCGTTAGAGCACCCACATATCAAGAACTGTCATAATTTTAGGCTCAACTGGTTCATCACAGCGATAGAAGTAGGCTCAAGTTTGTTACTATAAATCGTACACGCGGATTGATATACGACGTTTTGGGGTGCCTTGCTGGACTGCTTGTTAATCCGCCAACATAAAAACTTACCGCACTATAATGAGCATATTCTCCCTATTGTGCTACTTTTGTGTGGAGAACTTTTTGTTACGTCTCCACTGGCCAAACTAGCATGGATTTATTTAATACCATGTAGACCCGCTCTTATTGAGAGGAAAGTTCTATTCTAAGCGTCTTTCAGCGAACAGCATACGGCTGGAGTTGTCATTTAAGGACGACTCACACAAATCTCGGCAGTTTCACCCAAAATGAAGCTATTTACACGGTGGAAGTTTAACCCAGTCATCTAGACCCTTAAAACTTAATGATCATCCTAAGATCAAAGTATGGTGACACTTTTGCAACACAAATAAGAAGTACAGCTCAAATGACAACAGATTTGTGGATTTTGTGGCCACACAACTCTGTTCATATCCTAAGTCCCAAAAGAATGTGCTTGAAACATTCTTTAAATATTCACATATACAATGCTACTAATATTCACACCGAGCAAGAGAACCAACCAACAAAAATAAAAAACAGCTACTTCTGCTATCAACTGTACCATTCCGCGGCATCTTCAAAACACACTGCAACATGGTGGAAAGTAACCTGTTCTCTTTTTCGCTTTCCTGTACCCCTTGTTACGAACATCGTCCTTCAAATATTGTATGATATTTTTTCCCCTTTTTTTGGGGGGGGGGGGGGCTTTTTCGCTAACCGGGTCAGTGTGTGACCTACATTATGATTCCTGTATACGTTATGGCCTACACCGAATTCAGTCGCGTGTTCTTGAGGCTCCTGTGTTTCGAGTTTTTGTACCCAGAGCGTACACTCTGGAAAGATGTATCTGTGTTGCAAACATTTTCACGATCAAACCATCCAGAATTTTCTTCGAGTCAGTCTATAAATATGAATAACGAAGTTGTGAAGTTTCGGACTCGTGTTTACCACTTCAGGATTTCGGGATTATTGGAGATCGGCTTTCACGTCATTCGACATTCGTCATTTTGTTCTTCATTTTCTGTACTTTGTGAGCTTGTGTTTCACCACTTGCTAATTTGTTTGAGACAGTATTTTGAAGCTTATAAGGCTCATTGTCTCTTCCTGGGATAATGTCCAATTCATCCCAATTTCCCCTGAAAGTGACTTTGCATACATTTCCTAGGACTGAAACATACATCATTAGCTCGACATCACGGACGCTATTATCAACCCGTCCGTCCTGGAAGGTTGCACCTTGCCGGGGAGCTGCATATATACCATCATCGGCGTACCGTACCCACTACGGTTTGTCACTTACAGGACGGTCAGCCTTCGATTCGAGAATCCCAAGAATTGTGGATTCTATATTAACGTGGACTCGCCATTGGAAGCCGGAATACTCCATCAGGATTTTGATGCTATCGTCAGTAAGAAACTATATATATTTGTAATTATCTGTATTGTTTTTGTATATTATTGTCAGCTGTACTATTAATTTGTCTGGTTTGTTCAAATATAATATATTGCACTTATAAAAGCGTCTTTGTGTTTCTTTGTTTGATCTTGTGTAAAGCCTATCGTTGTCTGAGAGTTGAACAAATCATTTTGCCGATAGTGGTATCCGTACTGTCTTTGTGACTGTCTTTCACAGTTTTTCACCAGGTACGATTTACCAAAGGAAATACAATCTGATCAGGGGTCAAATATTATGTGAAAGTTATTTCATTAAGTTATGTATCAGCTGGGTATTAAGCAACTAACATTCACAGCTTACAACCCTCAATCCCAGGGGATACCATCAAACCATGAAAAATGCTGTCCGAGTGGAATACCCAGATGATTGGGGCAAAGGGATTCCATTTGTATTGTTTGCACTAGGGATACTCAGAAAGAATCTATTGGAACTAGTGAACCTGAGTTGGTCTATGGCCATGATGTTAGTGGTCCTTTAGCTTTGATGAAGGAGCATATCTTATCTCAAGCAGCAGAAGGAAACTTATTAGATCATGTTTCCCAGTTTGTGACAGGTTATGTAAAGCATGAGAGACAACTCGAGCTGATTTGAAGACTTCTCGTTTAAAACCCAGTAGTGCTCATGGTCTTCTGAAAAAAAATTGCATTCGAACCACACCTGTGGTCATTAGCTAGGTAGCGCTCATTACTGAAGTTTGTCTTCGACAAACCTTGTAAATATAGTGCGCCATGTGATCGCAATTGGTAGCAATGTGCAAACAGTATTCCGAGGATAGTTTCCAGTACATTTAAACTGCTGTTGGAGCTCAGGATTAGTAGACAGCTGTGTAGCCCCAAAGAAATGTGTTTTTGTATTACTGTCTGCCAGAATTGCAAAATACTATTCAAAGTCCAATGTATATGTACCGAAAAATCCAATGTCCTATGTGCCCTGGTTCCAAAACATAGAAAAACCGTACAAATGTCTTTCCGTTGGCAGACGTTTGCAGAACTTTCTCCTTAAAGGGAAAGGCCTCGTATAAACGAACATATGATGAGTGAAAACACCAGTAAAAACTGCATCTGAAAATACCTTCACTGCTCTTTTAGATTTTCTTTTCCCACCAAAATGAACGCAATGAAAGTGTATGGTGGGTTTTATGAATCATATTGATAACGTGTTTCACCTGTGACGTCACGCCGAATTTTCTATGGCCCTAAAGCAGAAATTTAATGTCATATTAGCGGTTTCATAAGCAGACAAACATTAGAGGATTACTCCTCACAAGAACTTTATTCAGACCTGAACATAAAAGTGTACAAAAAGTTGTGTGATATCACATTATCAGTATTGTCCATAAAACCCACCAAACAATCAAAATATTTGACTACGTTTATTTTGGTGAAAAAAATCTAAAAAATTCGGTGAAGGCATTTTCAGATACAGTTTTTAATGGCCTTTTCACTCACCATTTCATTTTTAGGAGATCTTTCTCATTAAAACGTGGTTAGCTCAAAGTCAAAGCCATTGTTATTTAGCGATAAGATAACAATTTTGTCAGCGAAGAAAGAAACAGCTTTTGATTTAGTTGTTTTATCCTTCAATAGAAATATGTTGAAGTTATCTTCCGCTATATACTACATTCCCACCAGACCGATCTGCAGTCAAAGGAAAAATGATCGCCTTATCTCGACACAAGGAGAATGAGGCAACCTTTTCAGGTGTAACGATCAAACCAAGAATGGCTTAATGCCAAAAAAAAAAAATGGTTCGGTAATATAAGATAAATCCCATGCAACCATTTATTTTTGTGCATCAATTGTGTACATTTATGTGCATCTTTTCCTGTACTTTTTTATCGCCAGAAACATCTACATTAAATACTTTGTACAGAGAAATGCAAGGATCTCCTGTACACTTACTGTTCTTACATAATTGCTTGACATTTTTGACAAGTCACATGACACAGTTGGACTAGAAACTCATCTTTTCTGAACATCTAAAAAGCTAAATTTAGGAACTTGACAACACCTCGGATTAGGGCACTTGTATGTGGAATTTTTTTAGCACAGACCTTCTGTACATGTGAATTAGCTAATGCAGTTAGGCGTCTGGACTAGCACTACATGAGAATGACCCGTCGCTTGATAGAGAGCGCCACTGGTCACATTAGAGGCAAATCACGCAAAGCGGATTCGAACGGCTCAAAACTCTTTCATTAATATCCTGTGTAGGACTCTCAGAAATGTCCTAGCTGGATGTGTAAGATAGACAGCGTTGGTAGCGAGCACCACTGGTCATTTTGGCGTCACATGGCGGCCAGCGGGTGAGGTAACGGCAAAGCTGTTTCATTTATGTCCCTTAGTTAGAATTTCTTCTGGAGAATCATAGGTGGGGATGTTAATAAAGTTAACAAAACATGTCTGCTTGCATCGGTCGTGGGTCGTTAGCCTGGGAAATTGAGCCCCAGGCCATGTCCCTTAGGGCAAGGCATGGTGAAAAAGATGTGTCTCACATCACTTTCAAAAACACGTTTCATTCAACAGCCAATGGGAAAAACTGCTTTAAGCGAACACGAAGCTTGTGGTTTGTTTTATGACTGATGTAATTTTGTTGCATACGGCTCAAGCCTATGTGTCAAGCAATCCAGTCTTCTGAAATGACAAGTGTATTATTGCTTCTTCATTTCGGCGTGGGATTACTTTGTGTATTTTATGCCATCTCTTCTTCTCGTCTCTGCAAATTGGCGCTCAATAAATCAACATCAAACACAACAGAGGCACATTAGTTACATCGGAAGAAAAAACAAAGTTTGGAAAAGGCAATTCTCAATAATAACCCAATTATTGGCGAATCCTTCGGAAATTGTGAAATAAGAAAGGTAGATGGACTCGGGAGTTTTTGCTGCCAGGAAACCCACAACACGGTTTAGATTTCACGCAATGGCCATGAGATAACATCACACAAAATTGATTTTCAACCATGACTTGTATATATATATATATATATTATATATAGTAATTCTGACATCTTTGGTGGGTAGTTCGAGTGGAGTTCAAATATATGAACATTGGTCGTTTCGATAACATGCCGCTAACATGCCTTCACATGAAGGACTTACTTCTTAGGCTGCTGGTGTTTATATCGTTAGAAATTTTTCTTGACACGACAGCGTGGTTGAGTCTCAGATGAAAACCTTTCTCAGAGAAAAGGTGATGATTTATTTCAACAATAACGGTATATTTTCTCTAATTTCTGTCCTGAACATTTTTGGCGAAAAACGTGACGACACATCGCTATCGTCAAATAATTCGACACCATTCGTGAGGGGACTAAATAAGAAATCATTCTGGGAAAAAGACATGCCTCTTGCCAGCAAGGAGATATTTTCACTCCTTTTTCTTTCCTTGTGCTTTGTAATGGAGGTACAGTTCATTACAATGAGCCCCTTGTTTCCAGTACGAGAGAAATAACCGCCATGCTTCGCTTTGGCAATCCGCTGATCGAAACGACCAATGTTCATATATTTGAACTCCACTCGAACTATCCACCAAAGATGTCAGAATTACTATATATAATATATATATATATATATATATATATATATATATATATATATATATATATACAAGTCATGGTTGAAAATCAATTTTGCATCTCTCACAGGACATGGTGCTTTCTGCTGAAGAAATCCTCGACTTGAGAATGGCGCCTCACAAATCCCAAACTTCAAGAAGACACGTCGGAAATCAGAAGTAAACCAGGCTATAAATTATCCTAGATGGAACAAATGGTGTTTGGGTCACCTGTTACATGCACGTTTCGGGTTGTATATTTTGACTGTGTGAAAGTTTGACTTTTATCCGTTCATAAAATTGTGATCAGACAAATCGCAAGGCTCCAAACATTCTGTAACGAAAGAGAACTCATCAAGGGTTCAAGGATCCCTCAGGTCTCACTGAAGTCAGGAAAGGTCTTGTAGTAGACCAATAACCGTTCATATTGTTTGTTGCTTTATTCCCAGTTTATACCAAACAAACTTCACACTATATTCAATATTTATATTGAATCACTCTATTATTGGAGTCAGCTAAAAAAAAACCCTGTCTAAAAGTCGTAAACTCTAGATTTGCTCATGGAATTAAAGTCGGTTTAAAATTTGGCACTTCACTGCGGGAAGTCAGGTTTGCTCCATCCGTGAAACTTGCCCTTGCCCTATACATGAAATATATTTTGATTTAGTACGGGGTGGATTGCGAATCTTAAATTTCATCCAGTGAACTAATCGTCCTAGCATTTGTTGTTTTTCAACCAAGAGGAAAACATAATAAACCGGAAGTAATGTCAAATGAGCCGGAAGTAATCATATTTCGCTTGCAACCTGCCCTTCGAGACGTAGGAATTCTGGAATTGGATAGCTTTAGGCCAGCGGATGCTCGTTACTAAGCGATACCGAAAGTCGATATTCATTCATTGCCTTTTATGAGAAAAACGTGCTATGTTAACCATGAGATACTATTAAGGTAGAGAACAGCTTTCTGCTAATTGACAAAAAACAGAGATATATCTTTTACACATTGTCACATCGTTTACAATCCAGGTGAATCCTAGTGCATTGTTCTATGGTAATGTCACAAACCGAAAGTGGCATCAGACAAGTTTCGACACCGGAAATTATGTCGCCGGCGCTTAATGTTTTTTGCCTTTAGCAGCATGTGTACTAGGCCATAGCTGCAATTCAATAGGCTATGTGGAACCCTAAATTTTTTTTGGTTTATTTAGACTTGTCTCACCAACAGTTTATTCATTAGAGTATTATGTTTGTTTGGGTTTTGCGTCCTACTGAACAATTTTCAGTCATATGACGACCAGGAACCCTTAGAATGCAGACATCTGTATGCTGTATCTCCTTGCAGCAGGGTGAGCTATGCCGCCAAAGTACTGCCGACACTGGAGCATAGTGTCGAAGACACCAGACATGACACCCTACCCAGTCACATTATACTGACAAAGGGGCGACCAGTCCTGTTTCCTTGCTCTAAACTGTCAGTGCCGAGCGCCAAGCGAGGCAGCAACAGGTACCATTTTTAAAGTATTTGGTATGATCTCCCGACCTCCACGCTCTAACCAGCAGTCCACCGAGGCGGATCATTCGTGATGGTTAATAAAGCAGGTTGTGAATTTATCCGGTGAGGCAGCACCATCAAAGTTCACATTCACTCTAGTACTGTTAAGACCGAAATGACCTTAAACTTATTTATTTATAAATATACATTGGCGGATCGCGAACAAAAAGTCAACAGACCTCAAGTAACGAACATCCTCATGCTGTATGAGTTATGAAGCCACACTAAGCTTGATGCCCCGAGGTCTGTGTACAAGGGACTCACAAACAGCCTTTGATAGGCCTCTGGTAGTGCTCTCTGTGGCCATTGTAATTACTACATGCAATCCCTTGATGCACAAACCAATTTTGCCCAAGCATCTAGAGTGAAGGACCCCAGAGAACACACTCTTCGACATTACATCAGCAGATTTGCAGGAAGCATCAATTAGGCGGATTTCCAAAAAATTCTTCAATAACTTTGAAATCAAAATAGATCATTATCCTGTTACTGAATATGCCAAGGTTGCCGTCAGTCAGACTACTACGTTATCCTTTATAGTACATTTGCGACAAACTGAAATGACAATCAAACAACAGTTTTCCCTTTGGTCCAGTACTAGGGAAACATGTCAGTCACTAATGCCTCCCAGCCCCCAACACACACAACTTCACGCAATCCACCTCTGAACGGAGTAACTCTGTGACTACACTTTTCAAACCGTATACGCTTCTAAAAATGAGTCAAACATAACAAAAAATAAATATACGTATTAAGGTACGGGACGTCAGCTGTTTACTGCTTAAGAACTTAGAGTCGTCGATCTGTTTTTGCTCTAGCCTTAAACAGCGCCTAGTCAAAAACGAGATGCGTGTCACATTTATACTGTGTTGGAGCTTAGAGGTTTGTCACATTTATACTGTGTTGGAGCTTAGAGGTTTGGATATGTCTTTACTCTCTCCTAGAAACAACATCTCGTCATATACGAGACTCCACGGACAATTAACACCAATTTCTAACTTCGTCAACACTGTCGGGAATATACGTGATTAAAAAACAAAAGACAATATCTCCAGTGACCTCTCCCCGGGACATTCCGGCGCCCTGAGGTTACACCTTAGCCACTATGTAAACAGCTTTTTACCACTCCGGACCAGTCTCATGGGCCGTTAAAAAGAAATCTGTTCTCAATTTTAGAACAGAATAATTGTCTTATTGTGAAAGATACACGAAAACCTTTATCTAATCAATTCTGAGCCAATGAATGTTTTACTCTAGACTGGCACAGGCCTGCTTCATGTTTAAATATGCGCCTCTTACCAGCGAAGCATAATACTATATGATTGGTGTTAAACGTGAATACCTTTCATCTGACAAGATGTGACAGTGAAAAAAAATGTATAGATAGTACTATTCAATGTATATCAGACTCGCAGTGCGGTCGTCAACCACTCTCTCAGCAAGGGCATTTCACCGTCATAGAAACGCCAAACCGATCACTGGAACCCAGAATGTCTTTTTATATGACATTCCTTAATTGAGTTCTGAAGATATCCCTTTGCTGACAAGTCCATTTTATGTGTAATGAACTCCGAGTCAAAGCACATCAAAATCAGTGCGAGGTCGAGAGAGAATCACATTTCATCAAGATTCTCTTCGAGCCTTTGGCTTTGTACTGTTAAAACAGGAAAGAGGGCCTCCGTGGCTCAGTTGGTAAGCGGGTTAGCGTCCCGTGAAGACTTAGAAATCACCCACCAATGCGATCACTGGCTTTCTCTCCGGTCATACGTGAGAAGGTCTGCCAAAAATAAATAAATCAAATAAAACAGGAAATAGACCAGCAGCCCTTAAACCTTAAACCTACGAAATTCATCTGTGATATGGACGTCGAAAGTATGTGCCCATATGATGGACATAACATTCTGCAGGTTATTATCAAACTCAGTAAACTTGTACACTGCTCTTCGATTTTATACAAGCAGATCGGCCCTTGATCAGTAAAGTCCCGTGTTCGAATCTGGCCAACCGCTGTCTGGCTGCGATTTTAGTGACCAAATGGCTGGCGAAAAGCGGTGGGTTTTACAGATGACTGATGTTCCCTGCTTTAATATCCGCACACACACTCTCTGATATTACGTATCCACATTTGATCGGGTCCTCTCGCTTATTCTCTGTAAAGACAGAAGACCTTGAAGTCAGTCGACTGGGTTTCTCAGAAAATCTGTTAGCTATACATTAAGCTGTCATGTTATGCAGTCAATCTTCCCTGTGAACGTATACGTCGAAGCCGACATTGGCACACGTGCCGTCAAACAAAATGAGCGTTCCGGGTAAACGATCGGAAAGGCCAATTTCCAAAACGACAAACCACCAAAGAACTAAAAAGTACATGAAAAATTAAAATTAGGACCGATTCATGCAAAGAGAAGCAGTCCACAATTTTCAATGATGACGAAATTACGCAATGAATGTTTTAGGCGAATGAATAAAGTCAGTTTCATAAAAGGGTGTTCCATTTTAGTATATACAGCGTCGATAATCAAATATGTGTCTGAATCATGCCCAGTCACTCAGCTATTCCGAGGGGGGGGGCGGTCATTATTTAGATAAAGATATAAAATACGGTATCTCCATTACTCTTACACCTATAACCTTCAAATTTAATCTATTAATCAAACGTCTCACGTGATGTACATAGTTCCCAATTCCAGGGTTCGCGTCTGGGAATAGCTTTTTGAATAACTGTCTACTCTGTATCTCCATTAATAATACACATACAGGCCTCAAACTTAGTCTGTTAAACAAACTTCATACGGGCTATCACGTGATGTACATAGTTCCCAATTCCAACACCAGGGTTCGCCTCTGCGAATAACTTTCTGAATAACTGTCTACTCTGTATCTCTGTATAATTCCAACACCAGGGGGCTTCTCTGTGAGTAACTGTTTGAATAACTCTGTATCTCCATTAATACTACACATACAGGCTTCATATAGTTTTAACTTTTTTTATTGTTTTCAGAAAAACAAGGGTTTGGCAGACAAGTTCAGAAAACTCTCTCTCTAATTTAAACACATGCATGACAGACAGTGTGACACAATCAAAATAATGTCACATGAAATATAACACACTATGATTCTGATTTATTGATTTATTTATCTGATTGGTGTTTTACGCCATACTCAAGAATGTTTCACTTATACGACGGCGGCCAGCATTATGATTTGAGGAAACCGAGCAGAGCCGGGGGGAAACCCACGACCATCCACAGGCTGCCAACAGAACTTCCCACGTAAGCCATCACTAGTTGAACTTGAACTCACAGCGACGGCATTGGTGGAAGGCTTCTGGGTCATTGCGCTGCGCTAGCGCGCTAACCGACTATGATTTTGAAGTAAACATTAAGAATAGTACATAACATTAGTGACTATGACATAAGAAATAAAACACAGTTGTACAGAGGAACGTTGTCTTGGTGGATCTTGTACATTACTTTTAACCTAGCTGTTTTCAGTCCATCAGCCAATTTTTCCTAGCCAGTTTCGTAATACAGACATTCTTTATTTGTATAAATCGGGATACCAGTGAAAATTCAGGCAACGGAAAGTTGAAATCTTTCTAATCGATTGGTTAGTTTCTGACAGCAGTTGTCCCAGACAACACATGAAAAGTCTAATATAGGCCCAATATTTGTTATACATATAAGTTATGTATCTCGCTAATGATTCTCTACTAACTTGATATTCAATCTTTCGAAGTATCCCTATTTTTTGGATGCAACTTTGATAGCATAATTAATATGGGAATACCTTTTACAATTTCCTTGCAGAAAAGCTCCCAGGTGTTTGTGGTTTGGTGATTCTTTAATAGCGCAATTAAACTTTCTGCTGGCCTTTGAAGAAATTTGTGGTAAACGGTACATATATTGATTTTAATACACTGAGTTGCATACTCCATTGCCTGGACTTCGTTTTCATATCATGATTCGATATCATTTCAGGAACATTTGGCGAGGATTACTGGATTCAGGTGTCATCGATAAACAGACAAGACATACTTAATATGTTATCAGCAAAAATTATTAATGTACAACAAAAAGAGAACAGGTCCAATAATAGAGTCTTGGGGTGCCCCAGCGTTTGTTGACCTAGAATCGGACTCGACATTATCTACCACGAACTTTTGTTTTTGGTCTGTTAAATAACTTCTAAACCATTCTAAGAAATAATACTCAATATCATTTTGGTGAAGTTTAAATAGTAAACCTTTATGCATACACTTTCATATACCTTTGATACATGTAGAAAAATCACACCGTTGATGTCGCCGTTTTCTAATCCTTGACACAGACTGTGATAAAATTCTATTAGCTGATATACAGTAGAGTGGCCAGGCTTAAATCCTGACGATTACTCATGAAAAACATTGTTCAAAATGAAGTGGTTATAGACATGCTTGAATATTATTCTTTGCATTATATTTCCTATACAGCTTAGGACAGAAATTAGTCGATAATTTGATGGAGGATGTTTGTCGTTTTATTTAAATATAGGAATGACATGTGTCCTTTCCCAGGCATTTGGGAAAGTCTTAGTCCTAGGTCAATAATGAAATAAAAGCTATGAAGGTTTGTTTATAGAAAGAACAACTGATTTCATCATACGGTGACTAATCATAACGCAACCTATCGCTTTATTTCTTTGTAACGTATTTATTATGTCACTAGTCTCATCTTGAGTTTGCCTTTTCTGTGCTTGAAAAAAGTTTGTTTGTTTGTTGTTTTTTTTTTTTTTTTGCCAAGATCATCAACGACAGAAAGAGGAGGAACACCTCAATCTTTCTCATTATTCACACGTTTGCCTTACATGCTTCCAACTTTGGGCCCCGTTGAAGTGGATTTGAGAACTATGTACATCACGGGATAGCCCGTATGAAGTTTGTTTAATAGACTAAATTTGAAGCATGTATGTGTAGTATTAATCTAGATAAAGAGTAAACAGTTATTCAAGTAATTATTTGGGAACTACGTACATCACGTAACAGCCGGTATGAAGTTTCATTTAGGTGCTAAATTTGAAACCTATAGGTTTAGGAGTAATTGAGATACGGCCTATTATATCTTTATCCGTTTCATAGCTAGCCACTAACTGCGAAGTGCTGTCTAAAGTATTGCACATATCAAACTTCATTCATGAGCGACAATATCGGCGATTTGCTAGAGGCGCTTTACCATAATGTCATGCCAAAGACACAAAACATGGTGTAACACTGGGTAAGCGCGAACGCTGAGAGGCAAAGAAGTAACATGATTGCCAATTTTAACGTGTTAAACTTGGCTGGGTTTAGCATTAGATTTGAGTGTTTCGCTGTGTACGCTGAGTCTCTAACCCTTGAAAAATCTCAGTGGAGTCAGTTTTCCATTAACCCTACACACAGAAGTCGTGACGCTTGTGACAGACCGGCCCAGTTTTCTCCCAGGCTCATTCCAGATGAGATTGAAAACCTTTAAACCACTCAACAGGAACAAACCCCAACCGTTTCGATCGGAAGGCTGTATGGACATAGGTGAGCAAATCATCGTCGGTTTTGTTAACAATCTGACTGTCTAGGCCTATACCTAATCCTTCAGCAGATTTCCCTTTTGTCTAGTGCTACAGACGCATTAATACCCCGACAGCTGCCCTTAGCTTCTACTGTGGTGGAGGTAAAAATTGGATACATCTACACTGTTAGAAAAGTCCGTACCGCACTAACTCTACGTGGGGTTCCACACCAGGGCCATGTATTATAACATTACATTACATCACTGTATGGGATGTAACAGACATTCTTATTAGATACAACTTTAATCCTATACAGTTGTATTTATTCAGCACATTTTAGCTTTAATCACTGTGTCTGCTATCTGCTGTCTGCTGAGACGTAGCACCAACAGCACCGCTGTCCGGTGAAGTAGTTGATTTGATTCGTGCTTAATGGCATCACGTGTTTTCTAACAAGATGTCACAGCAGAAAGACCAGTATAGATGATACCATCCAGTGTAGACTTACACAGATATTGATACATTGTCACCTGCAGACTGGCATTCCAGTCGTGAATCCGACCTTCACCAAGTATAATTCACTTTCTCGGAAACGACAAACCGATTGCTGGAATTCATGCCATCTCTTGTGGAGTATATGAAGTGCCTTAGTCGAGTCCTGGATATTTCTCTTTGCAGACGCATCCAATAAATCGAAGAGTTACTCTCAGGTGCTTTTTCATGCTACAGACAAAGCAGCATAGGCCACGGAAGATATGTAGGCTTCCCAAAATAGAATTTATTGGCCGTTGACTGCAAGCGTGTGTTTTTGTGCTGTTACACAGAAGATAGGCTTGGAAAATAGGCAGAAAAACGGCTTCAAAATCTAAGGCCTACTCACCGCTTAAGAGAAATTTGTCTGTCAACACAATGAAAATATGTGTACAAATAATGGACAAAAACATTCTTCAGGTATAATCAAATTGTAGAACAAAGTTGTAGTGTTATTGGATTTTATAAAAGATCGGTCGTAGTTGATCAGCAATTTGACGGAGACGTCACAAAGCACTAGAAAAATCGCTGCCGGAAATCATTCCTCAGGGATGAGGTGTAAATCTGTCGGAGAGGGAAAGAGAAAACAAATAAACTTTGCCACAAGGTTAACATCGTGCTTTTTTTTTCTTCTTATCTTTCACAGCGAAGATATCATGATTGCGGTCATGCAAAGCACTGAATGACTCCCTTTGCCAAACAGTTCCAATGAATAAAAAACTACAGCATACAGACTAAAACCAGAGCCGAGACGACATTATGATAGTTGTCCAATGGCTTAGGTAACCGGTGAAATCCGACCTCTTGTCAGACTGCCTCAGCTAAAGTTTTTTCCCAACTGTTCATGCAAATGCTTAAATAGTATGAACTTAGGCCTCCCCCAGCACCATAGTTTATGCTGAAGTAGGTAAATAGAGATGAAGGGATGTCAATCGCTTTGGCCAGGTATCGACAAACCTTGCAAACATTAGGCGAGACTCAACCAGCGAACTGATGGAGATGCATTTTTAATATGACTTGCTGTTCAATGGTGAAGCAAAGATTTCATCTGATTGATGTTTTACGCTTGTCTCGAGAATATTTCATTTATACTACGGCGTCCAGCATTATAGTGCGGGGAAACAGGGCAGAGCCCGATGAAAATCTACGACCAAATGCACGTTGCTGCCTGCCAGACCTTCCCATAAATGATCGCAAAGGAAATCAGAAGCGGCTGGTCTTGAAGTCACAGCCACCGTATTGGTGAGAGGCTTCTGGGTCATATCCAACCAAGAAGTTCTAGCATTGTTAAAAAATACAAATGGGTTGAAATGATAGGGCTACCGAGTGAGGGCACAGAGCTTAAGCTTTCGGTAGCTCTCAGATCCGATAGTCGTGTCTCCATCACAGCTTCCACATTTATCGTTCCAAATCGTTTTATTCTCTAATCTTGAACCCGATCCTGTCGCCTGTGCTGCCCTGAAAAGGCTAAAACGTAGCCCGATGAAAACAGGTTTCTGCTGATTTTAGAATAGTCCTGACTTCATAACACCTCAATTGTGGGACAATTAAAGGTCACAACTTCACAATGTAACTGACGCATCCTCAAAGCTTTTGGTATGATGCGAACAAAATACGTAGAAAGATCGTTTAAGAGGATGGTTAAATTAAGAGTACAAATCTGTATTTCTGAAAGCTAAACTGGCAAGAACAAAACATATCTCAGGTCTTTTGATCTGAGATATGCCGATAGGATCTTCCATCTGCCTCGGGGATAGTATAAAAACTAATAGGCCTTTTTCCCCAATGGCATGACGTCATTAAGGTAAATTTGATTACCACGAGGCCTTCGTGCCAAGTCATCTCAGAACGACATTTCTTTATTGGTTCGAATCAACTCAGTAAAAGCTTTGAATACGCTTTGAGTACGCTTTTTCAAAGAGGAGGCCTCATTTGTAGTTTAAATATTTGAGTCGACCATCATTTTTCCCATTCCAAATCCTCATGAAGACATGAAGCAAACCTGTATTTCCCATCGTGAGCACTGGCGAATGGGAATTTCCATATACATATATATATATAGAGAGAGAGAGAGAGAGCGATAGATAGATATATATATATGTATATGTTGCGCATCGATTTTATGTGTGACTCAGCCTCTCAAAGGTGGTTTGTTTTACATCTGAAACCCTGCCTTAAAATAGCAAAACTGTTCACTTTCTCACGAAATCAGTTTTGCCGAAAAGTAAGCGAATTAAAAAGGACAATAGTATTTATGGCTCTGTGAGCCCCTAACTATACGCGATCGTGCCAGAGTTCTCCAGTTAAACGTCTTTTTGTTCAGTGAAACTTCCTTCTACAGCTGAACTTACTTCTTCAGTGAAACTTGAATTACATGTGCAACACAAACCCTACCTATTGGTTTGCAGAGGCAAACGGCTAGCTGGTGATTTTCAGTATGATTTTGAACGTTTTGCCGAAAATCTCTGTTGCTATATTGGTGCTGCTGGGGAATTGGCTACCGGAATTGCTTTCACAAAACTTCAATCTTTACACCGCTAATGAAAGATAAATGAACCAAACTTGCTTTTGATGGCAAAAACGTGCTATGTAATCCATGAGATAGCATTAAGCCAGAAAACGGCTTTTTCCTAATTCAAAGTGACGTTAGCAAACCGATGGATGCCTTTAAACTCAGGTCTAGATTTATGGTCTAACACGTATCAGTCTTTACAATACAGATGAACCAAAGAGATGTCATTCACTAAATACTTTACCAGGACATGATCAACAAACTGAAAAGGATTTTCTGTATGCTGACTTCCGGTCAGGCACTCTGACTTTGCAATTAGGTTTGAACGATTTTCTCTTCAGGTACTACAAACAGGGTGTTAGTTATGTCAAACGTAAAAAGACGACACAGACTGTACAGATACTTTAAGTAGCTAGTTCTCTTCCACAATTTGCAATTCTCCGAGAGCAATGTAAACTCATTTGCAACCCAAATAGGTTATTATATTTGCAGGACTTTGCCGCTAAAAGTAACTGTAAACTCTAAAAGACACTTTTGACATCAGGCAAGAAAAACTCAGTCAGTATGTACATATCTGTATGCATGGGCTCCACTCAACATTTGCTTTTATATGACAGCAAAGAGTCCTGAGAATGTATATGAATGTATATACTGTTTTGCTTGTGCCAGGGGGAGCCCCAAAAACTTGCCGCAACTGGAAATGTCTTAAAGAAAACATCAGACATGACATCCCTTCCAATCACATTAAATTGTCACTGGAACGATCACTCCTCTTTTCTTGCTCTAACCTCTCAGTGCTGAGCGCCAAGCAAAGCGGCAAGAAATGCCATTTTTAAAATTTTGGGTATGACCCGATCCGGAAATGATACAGGATCACCGGACCTTGAAAAGAACGCCCTAATCACTACGCCGCAAAGAGAGATTGACGTATAGGCGCCGTAATACCGCCATTGTATACATGTTCATTGTAAAAGAGGCTGGCTTGGACTTAGTTCTTGTGCTAACTTATGCATTAACCTTGGACTTATATTTGAACTCAAATGTTAGCTTTCATTTTTGTCCTGAAAATTTAGCGTGAGTCTTGAGTATTAAATAAAAATCAGTAAGGTGAGTCACAAATTAAACGCAGTAATCTTGTTTGAAGTGAAGATTAAGTTTAATTTACTTCTCAGAAGGCTTCGAGATCATTGGGTCAGAAGATTTGCAAGGTGTTGCAAATGACGATGCATAGTTGACTCTGGCAACTCTTATTTCAACCATCCATAAATCTCATCACCAATGTATTAATCGAATTAATTGCAGAGTAAGGCTTTAAACTCTAATCAAATAAATAAATAATATTGTTAATCTGGACTAAATAAGGAACATTCTCCTCCCAACTGTGTTAAATACAATCTGTTTAAATAATGGCGTCGATGTTTGGATTTTGACCCTATTAGATGTGACCACTCATCAGTCTAACGGGAATTACGGCCCGGTATTAACACTTCTTGTGCATTCAATTTAAATAAGTATAGAAATTCAGAAAAATATGATTTAAGGTGTTATTAAGCTAGGAGATGCACCCAAATTGAAAATTAATAGCACAACTGTCAAATTGAAAAACAAGGGCTTACATTTTAAGGGCTCGCTTTGTGTACGACGAGTTAACATATTCACGAGTCTGTTTCCATTGACTAAGTGTTGGGCTGCAACTTCTGTTAAAAAGAAAGACAACACTAGGCCAAATGTATATATGTATTGATAAAGAATCATATTTATAGTTCATAAAAGGACTGTTATCTATTTTTGTGATGTAGGATAACTGAGAAATCGCAGTTCAAAGTAAGCACATACGCCCACGCAGGGAGAATAGAACGGGCCGCCATGGTTTCAATTTTTACCATTTCTACCACCCGAGAAGACATCTGTTTCCACTTGTCTCCCTTTCTTAGTTCCCCATTTTGCCATTCAAAAGCAGTGTTAATTAAGCATGACATATTTTAAAGCCATTTTCAATAAGAAAGTGGTCGTGGAATACGTCTGGAATTATTTCCCAAGGTATCAACCAGGAGACCACAATGCGTGGCCTTCGATTGTAATAATAAACGGGAGCGTACTTCGCACACAAAGGAATGTCTGGTCCCTAATGCTGAAGAGGGTAGGGGACGGAGTGACACGACATTGTGTTTCCAGTTTCTCTCTGTTGGCGTATCGTATGGCCTCGGAAGAATTCCAGATTGAAAGATGACGCATAGAGTTATCGAGCATGTCATAAAAAATGCCTGTGCCCGTTTAGATCTGTTTGAACCCCTCTTCAGAAATAAATTACATTTTATGTTGTCTTTTCTTTTAAACTCGCAAGAGTTTGCACGATTCCTTGGCAGGACATGCAGCAATTGACTGCTGATCTCTTTGTTGAAGGGATATTAAGCATCACTAGGTTTCAGTTGCGATGCTGTCCACATATGGTTCAGTACTCTCTAAGCAGGAATATTGGTTCATGTGTCCCATGGAAATGCCATGCCGAAGGCACCAGATATGCCACCAGACATGCTTCAATCCTCGGACTTGGCACAAAAACACTGCCATTGTAATTTGGGTTGACAAGTACGCAATCGCACAAAGAGACAATGAGCGATACAAGCTCCTAAATACCGTCTCAGAAAAATAGCAAGTGACGAAACACTAGCTCACAAAGTGCAACGTACAAAAAATGGAGTACAAAATGACGAATGTTGAATGGCATGAAACCATAGCCCCAATAATAACAAAGAAAAATCCTCACGTGGACTTCAGTAAATATGATTGCGAAAGTTCTACAATTTCAATCCTATTTATAGACTCATAAAAAACTCATAAACACAGAAGCCTCGACAACGCTCGACTGAATTACAGTGCAGGCTGCACAGTATATAGAGGGAAAAATATAGGTCAGACGTTGACTCAATTAGAATACCGAGAATAAAAAAGAATATATATATAATACAATATTTTAAGGATGTGGTTCGTAACAATCGGGATAGAACCTTTTCATTTCAGTCTTATGTCACTCATCCCTGGCTGAGACCATCAAGGATGGTGGGAGCAGTGTACTCAACACCTGTAAATATGTTTACATGACTTTAATCCTTAGCCTTGGAATTGTCGTTGTAACAGACGAAGAAGCACACACCTGAACGCGGCTGTTAGCAAAACTAGGATTGGCAAAAAAATAACCCTAAAGCGGACTAGACCTCTCTCATAAAACGTGTCCTCACAAGCAAAAGATCACAACTGCAACTATCATTAACTGCACTATTTCAAGGTAAGTATACAGCATTACCAAAAATGTATGAAAACAAACTAAATTTCCACAATGATTTCTATCGTATAAACAAGAAAAGAAGGGGGGGGGGCAAGGATAACTCTATATTCACTAACTGTACAAATCTGAACTATTATCGTAAATACCACTTCTTGTATAAAGTTACACTTACAACTTGCGTGACTACTGGCTGTGTGGTTGCTTTGTACTGCAGGAGGTTAGTCATCGTAACAGGATTAATGACAAAGTTCCCGATAAAAGTAAAGCCATAAACTAACACAACATTTCGTTTGTAGGGCAATTTCAAGAGTTTATAGGGCAATTTCATTCAATATTCAAGAGGTACAACACTGGTTAAATAGAAAAATTCAACACAATAAATATGGTGAACACTGAAGTGAAGAATACTTGAATACACTGAGGAGAGGACAGCGGCAAAGGACGGCATTCTACACCCATAACTGCATACAATATTAAAGCTCATGTTCCTCGTTCTCCACTAAGGTGGTTCAAAGTGAAAAAAAAACAAAGCATGGCGCGAACTCCAGCGGAAAATCCAGTAAAACTGCACGAGGAGTTGCCTTAACTGTCAAAGTTTAAATTTTATGATCTGTGGAATTTACCAGTTTTTGTGAAATCACAAACGTTTGAGGCTCCAACTAAAGGCAGTTAACGTTAGAATAGGTGGAAGAGTACACTTTATGCTTCTAATGTCTTCTAAAGGAGAAGAAACGTAGAAAAGCTCTCATCGCATCATCCATTGCCAATACTCGTCCATTTGATTGCTTTTCCATTTGAATTCCGACGAAGTGGTTTCAGAGGGACTTCGGGAGTGACCCTACTTTGCTTGCTTTATTTATTTTTTGCTTTGTTTTCCGTCACCTTACGAAATTGTGAGTGAAGAGGATATTCTTCCAATCGCTGGGAAGCATGGTATACCAGCTCAATGCCCAATAACTGCAAGCACTATTAAAGCTCATGTTTCTCGTCCACCGCTATGGCTATGCGAAATGCCCTAGCTATCCGATTTTAATTTTCATGATCTGCGAAATGGACCAACTTTTGAGACAGGGAAATCACAAAAGTTTTATTCCCCACCTAACGGTAGTTAATGTTCGAAAAGTTGAAAGTATACTTAACGCTTATAATGAAAAAACGTGGAAACTACTCTTATCGCATCATTTACCGTCAATACTCGTCAATCTGATTGCTTTTGAATTTGAGGGGGCTCTGTGGCTCAGTCGGTTAACGCCCTAGCGCAGCGTAATAACTCAGAAGCCTCCCACCAATGCGGTCGCTGTGAGTTCAAGTGCAGCTCATGCTGCCTTCCTCTCAGGCCGCCTCTGCCCAATTTCCTCCCATCATAATGTTGGCCACCGTCGCATAAGTGAAATATTCTTCAGTAGGGCGTAAAACACAAATCAATGAATACATAAATAGATTTTACATTTGAATTCCGAGGAAATGGTTTCAGAGGGAGTTTTGGATTGACACCAGCTTTACTTGCTTTATTATTTTTTTGCTTTGTTTTCTATCACCTTTAGACACTATGACATTGGATAACTTGAGGTACGGGTTCAATGCCATATCTTTGCGCCACTGGTGTAAATGTTCATCAGTAACTTGTTGAAGGTCGGTGGTTAGGCCGGGAACTCCGGTTTTCTCCACCTATAAAACTCACAAAAATTGTATAAGTGAAAAATTATGGAGTTTGGCCTTAAACAACAACAAAGACATAACAAACAAGGTAGATATGTAACTCCCTTGTAAGAACAATAAATGAAATAAATTCATTGTCCTTGTTTGAAAATGATATATGTCATCCATCATCAACGTGTAAACCTTATTTTCTTCCATTCATGAATGGTTTACATCGTACTATGGTTCATCCACATGGGAAATACGCACAAGTAATGTGACATAAGCTCTGTGTTAAGCCAAACCAGGAAGCCGGTTCTCTCCAGAGCTTAAATAGTTAGATTAATGACGGGCCTGGGAGAAATAACGACCTGGATGCCCGAGTACCGTCTCGACCTGTCCCTAAATCTCCCTGCAATTAGTCCTATCACTCAATAAATACTGGTTGGCTTTTTAAAGCCTAGGAAATGAATCCCTCCAAATGTTTGCTCTAATCCAACGGAAACCATCTCTGAGTATAAATCACTATTTTTACACAGCAACCCAAGAAAATTTATAGCAGTTCTTCGATGATGAAGATCAATATCCAGGCGATAGTCTTCGGGTTTCTGGTACCTGTGTTTTTTATATGTAGAAAATGTATGAAATATTGATACAGATATCTATGGAAACCGATAGAGAACATCTCGCTACCTCGCTGCCTCGACCTTTCTAATAGAGGACGAGGCAGCGAGGCAGCGAGGTAGCGATGCTAGGTAGTGAAGTAGCAAAGCGAGGTAACGAGGCAGCCAGATGACCCACCATCGCTACCTCGCTGCCTCGCCCTCTAAGAGAAAGATGTCCTCTATCGCTTTCCATAGATATCTCTCATCTAAATACAGCCACGACATCCAGGTCATTTCTCACAGACGAATATATAAGATTCTTACCATTTGTCGGCCCCAATATCCACTAAATACCGGCTTAAAAACATAAATATTCATTACTGTAGTTCCTGTCACCTTACATAGATACAGGAAGCACAGAAGTAGATTTGCGTGCTTATAGATGTATATTCAGCTAGCTGTGATCCGATAAATACACAGAACAGAACTGAAACAGCCAGAGGTAAAAGACTAGAAGTGGAGAGTACAACCAGAGCAACGACGGTCGTGTGATAGTAGTGCTTTTAGTCAAACCTCTAGTTCTTTTAATCCCAGGAGAAAACTGAAGACCGTTAAGTAGTTTACAGGTCAGTGCTGCGTCATCGTTTACCTGTACTGTAAGACTTCTGATTGCTAAACCTTGGACTGACCTGTCGAGATTTTGTGGAGATTTGGGATCAATTAAAACCTTTCTACACCTCTCATTATCTTTTCCAAGTGCACAGAGGTCATAAAATGAAGATTTAGACCTCATCTATCGCAGACTGAGATTTTCTCACCGATTTACGGCGTGACGGAACTCACACCGCCATTTTGCCGTCAGAGACTATTACATCTTACCTTGAAATCTCCCAGAAAATCGCCTGACTGATATTTAAAGGATATATGCCTTGAAGAACGAAACTCAATTCATATTTAGTTATGATCCAATCAAATGAAAAAAGAAATATTATCAACTATACATACAGTAATAATGGCCGATAATGGTGATGGTCATTTATTGGTTATGGTCATTACTATTATTACTATGCAGTTATTGGCTGTTTTTCGAGGTTGAAACTTGGATTTATGACACTCTGAAAAAAGAACTTCAACCCAGGACAAAAGCCTTATTCTGGTTAATTCCAACTGTATAGTAGAATAATTATCGATTTTCCATTCGATTGACACCTTTATTTGTCAGCTGATAAGCTGCCAAAACTTCGAACCGAACACAAGATATGCTTGCATATATCTTGCTTAGCTCAGTCGGTTAGAGCACTAGCGCAGTACAATGACCCAGAAGAGTCCCACCAATCCGGTGGCTGTGAGTTCAAGTTCAGCTCATGCTGGCTTGCTCTCCGGCCTTACATGAGAAGGTCTGCCAGTAACCTGCGGATGGTTGTGGGTTTCTTTCGTGCTCAGCCCGGTTTCCTCCCACCATAATGCTGACCGCCATCGTATAAGTGAAATATTCTTGAGTGCGACGTAAAACACCAATGAGATAAGGAAATAAACCATCAAATATATATATATATATATATATATATATATATATATATATATATATATATATATATTCAGCTAAACGGACATGAGCACAGCATGATATTGAACCACCTCTCGACATCTGGCCAATGAGATCGCTTTCTTGAATGAAGCTGCCATTAATTCAGTTACTTCTTTAAGATATTTCTGCAAATTTCTGTGTTGTTTTTGTCTCCATAAATCTGATTTATTGAAATACAAGAAATAGTCTTGAGTAGTTCGTTAAATCCCTGTGCGCAGTAAATAAATAAAGAAGTAACAAATAATTAATAATCTCCAGGGAACAAGTGGAACGATTTGGGGTTTGATGTTAAGATAAATACAGGTACTACAATATAGTTATGGTAAAGGCGACCTACGATCAGGACAGAGCCATGGACTCGATCGAGCCATCAGTGTGCTCTTGTTTATGTAACAAGGGCAATAATGCCATATATGACATAAAGAAAGCTAAAGCCAATAGAAGCTCTCAGGACACGCATTCGGAAAAATGCACAATGCAGATGGCATGACGGTCGATGAGATAAAACTTTGCACACAGTGCGATATAATTCGCCTTTGTAATTTCATTGAGAGTATCCGCTAGGCGGGGCACCACACTTCTTGATAAGTCGCCAGATCCCCAAACCAGGCGTTCATCATGTCCATGATGTTTGCCGACGGGAAGAAACTTTTTCATCCCTTTTACATATAACGGGATTGTGTATGACACCAAAAGCGCTCGCGCCTGTCGAGAAGGGAAATGAAATCTTTGCAAATTTTAGAATTACAAATGTTCGTCGCTGCTGGCAAGATAGGTTTTATTAACAAGCACATATCTGATATGACGATGTTGGGGAGATTGCGAAGGTTTCAGAGGGACGTAAAATTCATTCAGGGGATGTTGAAATCTTTGGCATAAGGGTACATCCTGACAAGCAGTAACCAGTTCCAAAATAACTTAGCAGTCAGAGGACTACGCTCACCTGTGGACAGATTCTATTGATCTAGATCTTTACATCCAACGATAATTTGATTGATTCTTTCATTTTCTTGATGCAATGCAAATTCCTTCCCAATTAATCATTCATTAGACCGTTGAATACTACACGGATTTATATCTCACGTCGAATTCCCGAACATTTCACACTTTTGTGAATCCGGGTGCTGAGCTGCTGGCAGCTCTACCCACACGCTTAGTAAACCTTATAGTGTTTACAGAGTTTACAGTGTTACTCAGATGGTCGTTAAGGACTTTCTCTTGTCATTCATTGACTGATTGACTTATTCATTCATCCATTCATTGGATACAATCCAATTTCCATTCAATTAAACATTCATTCATAGATTGCCTCACTGTTTGATGTTCGAGATCGAATTCCAGAAAATTTCTCTTTGGGCCTTTGGGGACTGAGCTATTTGTAGCCTTAAGCATTAATATGGCTACGTTTAGTATGCGTAATGGTGTTCTTAGGGTTGATGTTACCCAGACCGTCGTTAAAGACTTTCTCCAAAACATTGTAATCTACTTTACTGACAGTACCTGGCCCTGGTCATCCCCTATAGAACGTGGTCTGCATCCTGAGTAGTTAGAGGCGCCTCTTACCATGGCTTTTGAACTAGTCTGGAAGAAAATATTGCCTTTCTTCTCTGATCTTCACACGCATCAGGTTATAGCAGATGCAGATGACAGTTCAGCATGTATATAATTCCTTTAGAGAAAATGTTGTACAGATGCATCGCTCTTTTATGACAAATTGAGCAGCTTACATGCAATTTTATATAAAAGAACGATAGCTTTTACTACAGGCTATTTTATCTTAGTAGACATCAAGTTATGATGTCTAGCAAAAGAAACCATTGTCATTCGCAAAGTCCGTAAAGGACACTACAGATTCGCAAGTATCTCTGTTCGGTGCAATAAAGATTAAAGAACTCAAGTTTTCAATGGTGGTGAGCATTTTCTTGTATGTTTCTCAAAGTTAACCAGAGTAATCTGCTCAAGACTCATCACAAAACGGATGTGAAATTCTGCTCAGGTTTTCTGTTAAGCACATTTCCGCCACGGAACATAACGTAATGAAATTCCATGCTTTCTTATTGGTAACTCAATCTGCATCTGATGAAATACTGATGTTATCCCCCCCCCCCCGGCCCTCCACCAGATAAAGCCTTTCTTGGTTTGCTTAAGAAATGGTGGACTGAAATTCCCAGTTTATATGTCGCTAAATCTCGTCTTCTTAGGGAGCCTGAGATTATCTGGTTTATAGTTCAGTGCGTCGTAAATAAGAACGCAATAAGAACTGGATTCGTTTTTATTATCTTAATGTTTTTGTTTTTTTTACTGGAGTAGTAAAAAGAAATCATAGTTCAAGTACCAGCTAAAAACCTATAACTGCGAGTAAACCAGGGCGGCTATGACGGTGTGATAGTTGGAAAGCGTGAAATCAAGCCAATTGTTAACTATCGCAGTGAGCGTTTTTTCAGATTATCAGTTTATATGTTTGAACGGTAGCAACGTATAGGCCCCCGTCGTCATAGCAAAGTCAGGTGAAAACAATGCTGGCATGTTAGATGTAAGTAGTCTGGAATTACTCATATGCTCAAATTATATTTAACAAACAGTAACGTGGACACAATGCAAAAGGACCAAGCTTTGGGGACTCCCAGCTTACTAGCAGAATCACGATATCTGCAGATATACCATATAAACGACAACAACATAGAGGGTGAAGTCACATCAACGATGACAAAGTGTGACATTTGGCGAATGTTCCCTCGTAACCGGTGAAATCCGACCTCTCGTCAATTCAGCTCAGTTAGGGCCTTGTCCCAACGAGTAGATAATAAGAACTTATACACCCTATGGCACTGTGGCGTAAACAGAATTAGTTAAAAGAAGTGCAGGGAAGTTAATCGCAATTTATTGTCAGTCACTGGTCTAGATTATCCAAGAAAGATATGTGATCATCACATGTATTAAACACTCACATGAAAACAATGTAAAGGGTAGAGGTCTCTTGAACTCTCAGCCCTCTACCAGAATTCTGATCTGTGCAAACACACAATGTAAAAAGACTAAGGCACAGGAGAGTATTCCACAAAGAAATTTTGTACTTAAGTAAAACTTATAAACTTAACTAAATTTAAACATTTATTAAATTTTAAAAACAAATATATGGATGGTGCATATATATCATGCCGAAGTCACACAAATTTCACTGAGTATGAAATGAACTGTAAAATCGAGGGTAAACGTTTTTACTTAAGTCAAATATTGCATTGCGAATTATAGGCTTCAGGAGCAAGTTCCATAAAACCATATCTGACATAAGTCAAAATGTGGTTAGAAAAGTGGAAATTTTGAAACTTTTGTCCTAAGATAAAATTGATGCGGTAGTCAAATTCATAATTTTATGGGACCCAATATTAAGCTCTGAAATCGTGAAGTCAGAAATGGCTTTGTCGAATAGGCCTCTGAGTCCTTACCACAGAAACGACTGCGGTGGTCACGCATCATGGGTGTAAACAGGGAGACCTGGAGTAGTAAATAGATCTTATTGGTTAAGGCCTTGTATGACGCCTGCAGCAGAACCTGTAGTATTATGAGATATCATCGACTGACGGCCTGTTGTCTGCAGCAAGATATTTAGTATTAATCTCAGTGGATGGCTAACTTACGTCTACAACGAGACCTGTAGTATTATGAAATCTCTTTGGTTGACGGCCTGTGGGCTGCAGGAAGATATTTAGCATTAATCTCAATGCTTGGCTAACTGACGTCTGCAGCGAGACCTAGATTATTATGAGATATCATTGGCTGACGGTCAGTCGCCTGTGGCAAGATATTCAGAATTAATCTCAGTGGTTGGCTAACTGAGGATGCAGGGAGACCTGCAGTCGGGCAAGAGATCTCATTGGTTTAGTGCCCTAAGTCCGCAGCCACAAGGGACATTACGACTAAACCACCCTTAGGCTTCATTGTCTCTGTAGGGAATTTCCTCTGTCATAGTTTCAGCCTCTTTGAACCAAAACTGTTGAGGAGCCTTACTTAACCACTCTTCCTCCAAGGTTTATAAAACGATTTCCAGCTCACATATTAATCTGTCAAAAACGGGATGCCTTGTAGAAAAGTTTTAAGAGAATGTTACAAAAATTATATCAAAGAAAAAATTTTAAAATATATTATACTGCTTAATTAGAAATTACCAAATAAAATGATAAATTGCTTCTGTAATTCTTTTAACTTTGGGTATAAATGAATGTTATTATACATGGATAAAAACTACCTTGCACGCCTTTTATAACTGACTTAGACTCCCTGATAAAATCCGAGTGCCGTTCAGCCTCTGTTCTTAACTACATAGTGAAGGAACTAATGAGCAAAAAACACAACAGCTGTACCGGTAATGTTTTCAGATTTCATTCAGTCCTCCAGTGTACTCAATAAAAAAAACTTTCATGTAAGATCGATCCAAGTACTTTTACACAACGCCACATGGACGAGACTTGACAGAGCCTTGATTTTCCTGGAAATTTCTCAAAATTGAGGATTTATTGATCAGATTGTATCCTACCACTTCGTCATGTGACGATCAAATAGAGCTTAAGGTTTTCTAAACTTTTGAAATGGCAAAGCAGAATGGCCAGTAAGTTAATTTCCGTTTCAGAGCTCCTAATCTGGCAATCAATGTGAAATGAAGACAATTTATTTATCTCATTTTGAGAAAAGCTCTATATAAACGGCGAATTTAGCTCCAGAGTCATACAAAGATCGCACTTCAAAAACTTCTTATAAAGATTGTGTGTTGAGATTCTTGCAACAAAGGATGATACTATTCGTCTACCTGAATATTTGGGAGTATTTTTTTCCATTTCCTCTTTTTTTTCTCCATTCTCATGTGAAGATACTTTTTTTGTCTACAGCTGTTGACCCGATATCACTGAATATTTCATCTCCAGCAGTCGACATATCACGTGATCGGAAAATTGATACTACTCATTCTTTGTTAAGCCGAATTAAGCTGACATCTGTGAACAAAATGTATGACATTTCGATTTAATGATAAAGCACCCAATGTGACAAGGGAGAAAAAGTGTATCGCAGAGGTTTCCATATACATGGATATGACATTTGTAGTTTTGGACACTGTACCTCGGAGAAGGACGGATAGCCTCCTCTCATTGCTAACGACAGGAAGCCGAAGTACAGGGGCAATAATCTGGATAGTCCAAATTTGAGTTATCTTTCAGAATGGATTGATTTACTATTCAAAGGTTGCCAGGGATGACCACAGCCCACAATAAATTTTCCATTCACTTATATACATGTTCAAGTTTGGCCTCACAGCTCTGTCCCTTTGCTGTTCTAACAACTCCACTCAATCAGTTTTCTCATACGGGTTGAGGGGTCACACTTTTCGTCAAAAATGGATAAAGAGCGTATCAGGTTCAGTGATACCAGTGAGAGACCAGTGAACTCTGACTTGCCAATACTTTTGCCTGGTGTGAAGCCGCCTTGATTTCTTGAAAAATATATAATATAATTTAAACATTCTTGAGTATGGCGTACAGCACAAATCAAATAGAATGAAACTTTGAACCTTTTATCACAAAGTAACACCAGTGGCGAGCCAACAAGCAGAATGAACAGCAACAATAAAAACGAAAAGAGCAGTAATACAAAGAAAGAAGAGTCTAAGCTAAATAAAAGCGACATCTTCGACCACAAGTTGCCGGTTGTCCTGCCCAAGTCGGTGTAATTCTCCACACCCTTGAGACTTATATAATGGCGCGCTGAGAACCTTTGGGGCACAACCTGGCCTGTGATCCAACATTGATGAATATGCATGAATATATACAGTCCTCATGGCATTGCACCGTCCGCGGAGAATTACGCTGTGTTTTGTCTTACATGTCACACATTTACAGAAACGCTGAAGTCAGTTGTCATTTGTCAGGTAAATTATATCAAGTAGGAATATAATATTTGAAGTCCAATTCAGCAAATCGTTTTCATTTGGTTTATGCCAGACTAAACCCTTTTTACCAGATATATATAACGTTCATAGAAATGTGAACAGAACGTCCCCGGGGAAATAATGGTTTAATTTGATATCATTTCGTATATTGATGGTTAGCGCCGCATTTAAGAATATTTTAACATTCACCAAAGCGTTAGTATCAGGACTGAAGGTAACCAGATAGTCCTGAATAAAGCACTGACTCTTGGCAATCATCTGACAGACTTTGCCATAAGTGACATACTCCCTTAAGAATAATGATAATGGTAATAAAAACACTCACATAGTAGGAATATATAAATTATCGTAATAAAGCTGTCGTAAAGCACAGTGGAATACCTAAAATGTTAACAGTTACGGTATAACTAAAGCAGAATCAATTTTTTTTCAGCTGTTATTTCATAATTATCAGAACTATCTGCGTGTTCAATTCAACTTTTTAACTTTTCGCTCCGATTGTAAAATAGCTACGTGCAAGACACTTTTATATCCGTCGCTGTCACCTACTTTATCATGGCGCTGCTTCCCCAAAGCCACTGAACAATAGCGTCTATAAAGAGACGCACTATAAAACAAGCGTTCCCACCCAAGATGTCCGTCAGCTCCGCTTCACATTCACAAATGTCTGTGCTCAATAAAGATGTATAAATGCAAATTTAATATCAGATCAAACAGGAAACTTAAGGAAAAAAAATAGCGATGAAGTACGTTAAATACACACACCATTATCAGAAATTGAAATATATGCCTATTTTTATTTTTTGACTGTAACTCAATAAGTTTAGAAATAAACTATTCATCCTCAAAACTTGACATCACACGCATAATTATAATATGATATTAGTCATATAAATGATATGATGTTCAGGTTTAACATGCATGCACATGTAAATTCAACACATTTACAGTTATGAATAATTAAAACTATGCCATGTGTGCGTAAAACAAAATGAAATACAAGAAGGACAGTATGATTGGGGATCCTGTAACCGTCCAACTCAGCATGAGAGATAGGGTAGTGGGAGACGGCCCAATTACCGACCTCTTCCTGCCCCTCATGTCAGTTGGAACCTCCTACACACATGTACATGTACAAACCAAGAGAGTTGGTGATGGGTGCATTCCCATCCCCTATTTGGTTTGAACAATGTACACGCATGTAAGCGTGTTCGAGGGACTCCTAAATAGCGTAATTTATAAGGATCAAGAGCTAGATATGAACGCTATCACCATATTTGTGTAAGCTCCTATTCGGAAAGGCGAATATTGATAAATTTGCTGGCAACATATTCCAGTGTCATGAAATAATGATAATGTGGTGGTACCTTATTCGAATATTGTTCGTTTCAGAGAGCTGAATAACGAATAACGTGCATGGTAGCACCATATTCAAATAAACGTTTTTATTCGCGTGGACTTGCTATATATTGAAGAGTTTAATAACCGAACGTGTCTAAAGACTTGGATATCCAAAAATGTCCTAGCTCTACATTACAGATGCTGGAAATCTAAAATCATATAACAAAACACATAAAAATAATGAAAAAGTGTACATGCTTCTCTATATCCACTTCATCATCGAGAACGGAACATCAAACGTGAATCTCTCGTTTTTTGTTATTCCATGATCGAATACTGAGAAACCGGCGAAAAAGGCATGTGTTGTTTAATTCTATATTGCAGGTGTCATATGGATATCAGAAGAACGAATGCATTGATTGCACGAATTTTATTCTTCAAAAAACAAATATGTTGCTAACCTCTGTATAACCACTACTTTATCAGAGAAATAATTAACGAATAACGAATGTGATGTGATGGTAACTTATACACAGTTAGCCCATTATACTGGAATACCGAAAAGCTTTCAATTTATTCTTCAGTTGTTTATTTCATTGTTTTGTCCCTCGATCTGAATTACCTTGACGTCTTCTAAATCCGCTACAAGTGTAATTCAGACAACAGACCTTTAAACAAAGTAGGCATCGTCTAAAAGGGTCATATCGTGTTGATTCCAAGTAAGGTCTTCATTATTTTGTTGATTTTTTATTTTTGACTGGAGGGGTGGCCTTTTCACAGAGATAAAAAGAAAATAAAGACTGCGGTGATGGGGGGGGGGGGTTCTTTGTACCGTATTAAACACACAGAAGCGCTGACTGTGACCTCACACATTCCTTCTAACTACTAATCATCCCCTGGTTGTTGAATGTCTAAGTTCTACATGAATATATATGTAGAACTACACCTGCCACTGTAATTTATGTGACAATATAACAGTTTCAACATGCTTAGCACCAATAAAGGAATCCGTAGCGTCCCTGGGGGTCAAGTTTTTCAACATGGCACAAAAAATCCACCGTAGCACCTCAATATTGATTTCCATTTTAACCTCTACAAAAAAGATGCCAAGAAAATAACGAAAACACTATTTGGAATCAGTACGAATTGGTCGTAGCACCTCAACCTTTGTTTCCATTTCAACCTCTGTGAAAAAAATAACGCCAAGAAAATAGTGAAGACCACACTTGTAATCAGCACGAGATGGCCTTTAGGTGATATGTACTGTATTTGAAGCTAGTCTGTTACTTGAAATGTCGCTGTATATTGGTTTTTTGCCCTGCACATAACTGCCACGGGCAGTGACGTGCATGTGATGCTCCCTAGATGGTCCATTTCTCTCTCATTACAGAAATATTTCTCTGTTTGTGTCATTTGTGTTTATGCCGTGTTCAAGAATATTTCACTTACACAACCGTGGCCAGTATATGGGGGGGGGGGGCAACCGGACATAGGCCGGTGGAAACTCACGAACTATCCGCAGGTTACTGGCAGACCTTCCCACATAAGACCGGAGGGGAAGCCAACATGAGCTGAACTTGAACTCACAACGACCGCTTTAGTTAAAGGTTCCTTGGTCATTACGCTGCGTTAGCGAGCTGGCCCCATCGAACAAGGAGGTCCCCGTTACTACTAAAAAGAAAAGCATCTAAACTCAGCTCTAGAAACATTAACTACGAATTCCTGTATTTAAGCCGGTTGCCTTAAAACGGTTTCCATATTTGCTGGAATTCATATCTATTGTGGCTTGTTAGGCCAATTTGAATGTAAGCTGCAAGTGATGTGCCTATCAATTCACTGGACTAGAAAGATGTGTGGCAGACTAACGTTAACTCTGATGCGGAATGCAAATCAATGACAGCAACATCAAGGTTTTCGGCAGACAGTGAATGAGCTGTTGCAGGTTTTTATTCCCGGTATTACAGGTTAAATGATCCTTTATTTAAAGGAAACACAATTTTGAGTTGTTAGGTTTTTTTGGCACTCACGCTCATTTCACAGTTTTTCTATGTTTTAATAATACATTGAATCCAAATCAACCATCCATGTGAATAATATCTGATCTCTGTTTTTGTCTTGTTGAAAGCCTTGTCTGCATGCAGGCGTGTCTTCGTTACAAAAAAGTTTGCATTCAACAAAATACGTGTAAACTTTAGTTAGAAAAGTGTGAAAACTTCAGTGTCAATGCAGACCTTTTCCTCAAATTTCTTAAGAAGAAAAGGTTATTTAAAACATTGTTATTTGATTCGTGATTTCGACTCTCTCTTGGTATACATCTTTTTGTCATGATAACGTTCTATATAAATAAGGATATTATGCATGTCTAATAAACATTCATTTCCTTGAATTTGTTCAGTTTATATGCTTAACTAGAATTTTAATCAAATTTATGTTTCTATGTAATCGAAAACTATGTCATATTTAAGATTTGTGCTTTTTCGTAGATATACGCAACAAATTTACTTTCAAACAGATTTATTATACTTGCATCACAACTTTAGTTAAAACATTATGTTTCCGAGATGATATGTACCAAAGCGTGGTTCCAAATACACACCACATTAACATTGTTTTCAAATTTCCTTTCATCTTTAAATAAATGTCAAAAAATATGTTGAAGATCATATTTTGCACATAAATTTCCATATCCTTTCTGTGAGCTTTTGTTTTTTTTTTTTTTGGTTTTCTTTACTTTAACTCGACTCTGTCGGATAGCCTCTTTTCCCCTAAGAGTACCCGCCGTCTTCTATGGCAAATTATGATTTAAACGGACAAGGCTTGTGACGAGGTAAACTGTAGAAGGCATTTCCGGTGCGAATCTCTCCTCCCAGGTAAAGAGAGAAACTCACTCGCTAGAAACGCACGGAATTGCATGTAATATGGTATATACATCACAAATTGAGACAACAGGGCACTTGCCGTTTTACTCGCACAGACACAGCGGTAAGAAGATTTTCTAAATAACCTGAAAGTTAATACAAAACTCTCCTTCACCGCAACACGAGTAATAAAAAAGGGAGAAAAAAACTTGTTAATGTTCGCTGTTAAGGAATGCTTTGCAGCATGTTGTATAACAGACTATAGGAATGCTTTGCAGCATGTTGTATAACAGACTATAGTTTAAATAAACGAAGTAAAGAAATTCATTTTGACGCTCTCAGTATCTCGACTTTAATTAAGTCATCCTCAGGACAAATGAGTCATATGAGGCACGTTATAGATGTCTTTACAAGCATAGAGTAGGCTAACAGAAAAGCGTGATAAATATGTCAGGTAAGGATAAGCACAGTAATAAACATTTTTGCTGTTGTTTGAGAGTTTTCGCGCTGAATGGGTTTGACATTATCTAAAAGGATTACACATAATGTGTAGGATGGCAAACCCAGTAGCCTCCTCACAGTACCCTATATCATAGCAGTTAAATGTCAGTAATGTGTGTAATAAACATAAAGAAGAAGAGGATCCAAAAATAAATGAAAAATAGATAAGAGTTTTGTTACAACACAGGAGTGCGTATGATGTGTACTATTTTATCCTTCATCCCCATTGCCTTCATCTTCACCCTGGAAACCGCCGTAAATAGATGAAGTGGATGTGGTTTATTTACTGGATATGCAAATCCTGACCCGTATCACCACCAAAATGTGTAATGAACTAGATCATTTTTAGTTTCAAATCAAAATTTCCTCCAATTTTTTGGATAGCCTTTTAGGTAGAAGTCATAGCCTCTCTTGTTGAAGGCAATACACCAGATATAAGAATGGATGTTTGCCACATCACTTCATAACTGCCCTTGTAATCAGGCGTCCTGAGAGTCTAGACAAAAGAGACTCCACCTCATACGTGGATGGTAATCCACCCCAAGCGGAGAGCGATCATTGCCACCAGTGTGACCATTTACGACGTACTGGCGACCGCCCCGGGGGGTCAGACAATCAAATTATACCCTGAAGTGACGTCCTTAAAGAGGACTATCCGGTCATCGCCCGTTCACTTCACGATATCATCGGCTCACGGTTTACAATTTCTGTATATACAGACACCATACTTGGCTTTACGACACGACAAAGGAATGTGCTGTAAGTCATGCACAAAGACAAGTGCGGACATGTACAAAATGTACTGTACCCGTCCACGTATTTGATGTATGGTAGGTTTGCAATATTTAGTTTCCTCCCAATTCATGCGTGATAAGGTGTGTCAGCATAAGGGAAATGGCCGTGGGTTTCTATCGCTTTCTTCTCGGGGTAATGCTGAAAATGCAACATTCTTGAATACGACATAAAAGCCCAACTAAATACAAAAAATAAAGAAATAAATGAGCAAATACAATATTGACAATACCTCCGAATTTTATACACCCATGTTAGTTGTAACTTTTTACATATTACTGATGTATATTTGACTAGTGTTTGTATCTGTCCAGCACTTCAGCTGTGAAAAACACGCGTCGAGTTTTGTGGTTGATACACATGCCTTTTTAATGCCACGAAAGGAACTCATCTTCAGAAAATTGTCTGATGCATACATAATTGGCTGCAAACCTACTTGCAAAAGGATATCATTTGTAATCATGGTGTTTACACTATACACCATTTGTTATTAAGTGTTAACACTATACATAATTTGTTATATCCTTTATCTGCAGGGAACGCCTTGAACACTACAACTTGTTCGACCCATTTAGACAGGTTAATCTTATAATCGGGTCATCCGGTGGAGTCTCTGAGCTGATACATGTTCTCGTCATATGTTGTTTTTACAACGAAGTTGCGCAATCATAGACCTCAAGTCTGCCTTGTACATTGTGATTGGTTACAACAGCTAATGTGTTGTGACGATTTTTAACTTAATTTACGTAAGTTTCGGTTCTATTCCACATGTTCATGGATGTGTTTAAGAAGCAGGAGCTTAAGCACCCCCTAGCATTATGGCTCGAGCAGAATTAGATAAAAATACAGTGAGCCATTGTTGAATTTGACGTCAAACACAGATCAAATAAATTAATTTATGAATGCATGGAATGTATGAAACTGAGAGGCTCAAAAGGAAGATTACTTTCAGGAAAAAAGCAATACCTTGTTTGGATGTCATTTCATTGCAATACGAATGTACACAACTAGTCCTCATACAGATATTTGGAAATTTCTGATATCCCAAAGGATTGTCGAATATATACATGAATATGTGCTATTTAAAGGGAACTCCATTTCTATTGTATAAAAGTCCATGAATAAGGAATGCGGTTCACGGCGAATCATAAAAAAATCGTCAAATACCGTGCAGACCTTTTGCATGGCATGGATGTGGTACTAATTGCATAGTGTCTTCTCGGTACGTTTCCTTCATCAGTTGTCTTACTATTGCTGGTTGACTGTGTATCCAGTGTACAGTGGCTAAGAGATCCATATTATAGCTCATTTATGTAGAATATCCCTATTTTGTTATAGTAGTCATAGGTCTTATACTTACTTCGTTTAATATGGCAGAAGGCTTTTATCACTTTATAATGATTTCCTCGACTGAGGAAAATCTTCGTCTAACTGTCACACAAATATCAGCCACTCGGCAATACCACCACCCATTTCTAACCAGCATGGAAATTTAGCATCTGACAAGTAATTGGAAACAGAATAAATCATGTAATGAAGCCTTTGGAGACGGCAGTTAAATATATCTGTGATAAACTGTGTCATCAAAAGAGATACCGACTGTGGCATGTGGATGTTTTACCGCCACGCCATGAGGACGTGTCATCCATGTGGATCTTTCACCCATGTAGGTACTCACGTTACTAGGTCATCATTGCCAACCATGCTAGTCTAACACAAACTGATGCCTTATGTTTTCTTCTTGAAAGTTCCTTTTGTAATATGTTCGTCATAAACACGGATGAGCTCTCGGTCACCAGACTTACACATGCAATAATTATTTTAAACTTAAGGCTGCTAAACAGAATCCACCATTGCTCCCATACGTTTACCAAAAAGAGGTCACCCGACTGCCCTCCAGATTATGAAATCGGAACTAATATCACCTACACAGGACGGAGTACTCCAACAGAACTTAAGGGACATAAAATAAATCCACAGAGAATGATATGTGAAGGTCGTTAGTCAAGTCTCAGTGTGTCAGATTACCGGGGCTCAACGCCTCCCAAGACATAAACAATACGAACACACTCTACAGTGACGTTAACCATGTCTCACGAGACATCACACGAGACAAAGTCGGACATTTTCTTCTTGTTTCTTGACCGATCCTCAAGGCAGTAATCACTTGGATCAAAGTCAAGTGGTGTTAACACAGTCACACAAACTGATTGTTTGGATCAAGAAATATGTGGGAACATTGTTTATTTATATATGTACTTTATACATAGATATGCACAACGTATGTATGGATGACTTTAGATACAAATATGCACTCCATATGTGTTGGAGGCTTTATATACAGCTTTGCACACCACAGTTCGGGCATTTCGGGCAACGGTCGCAAATGTCCCATAAGTGACCAATTTTTCAGTGTTGTGTTAATGAACAGTGAAATAAACAAAACTGTGGTCCATAGAGAAAGCAATATCTGTATATCGATTTTCGTCACGTGTTTATTCGATCGATTTATCCATCATCGTGTGGATAGCTGACTACCCATAGCAATTAAGTGCAGTGTTTAGTATTCGAAAAATTTCGTATTGAGTATGCAAATTAGAAAATGATGATGTCACACATTTTCTGTTTATACGTGTGCACTCTCCTTGGGTGTCAATGAATACTATACAAAGGAGAGGCATACAATGGGTACCGTACCCTTTCCCACACAATGGCAACTCTCGGCTCTAAACGGACTGGACCATTGTTCTCTTTAAATGACTGAGAACTTCGATCCATCAGTTTGTCGGGAGACTATGGCAGAGGCAGGAATGGACACAGCCTGGAATGAACAACAGACCACAGGCCCGAATCATTTCAGGTCGGAAAGGTTCCTCATTTACACCCGTGTGACAGACATGCGAACTATTTTAACAGCCATTTCACTATACATCAGATTTTCACAAGGCTTTCCGTCCGCATACAAGCTCTACCAGTTTCTCTGTTCGATTGTTGAATATGTCTATCTCGTTTCCGCACATGATCGTACCCGTTTGGTACGGCTTCGTCTCGAACACACCTCTATTTCACACAAATCAATGCTCACAGACAAACTTCCTGGTATGTCTGCTCATGATAACTTTGAAATAGCCAGACTTTTGTGACTCTCCGTGCGTGAACTGAGCTCCATTACTTCAACGGCAAAACACTCCCTGAATAACTCCTCATAGTTAACCGAGTCTTCTCGGTTAAACTTGGTATTTCAATCAGAGAGCTAGGAGACATCAGCTGTTTATAAGCTGTGACGTAAATGTTCTGAGTTGTCTTTGAATGTTACATGTAATAAACTTGAGACAGCACACTGTTTTAATGTTATATGTTTTAATTATAACAAGCACATATATGAACAACGTTGCCAAGTGTTTCCAGACCTCTGTGTTGTGGCGGTGGTAAGTTTCTTGATCACTTCATATTATAAACGTTGATTTAAACTATACATGTAAGCGCATATTGAGGTTAAAAAGAAAAATAAACTCATTTGTTGATTAAAGTTATGCTATATTTGCACCCAAACCAATCTGCTGATTAAAATAATGAAAAACTATTGCATAGATTAAAAAATCATCCGTGGATGGCTTTAAATGGACCGTGCACGGGAAAAAATAAAAAGAAAACACCGACAAGTATGAAGTGGTTTAATAACATTTGTCCATGGCTCCCAGTGGCAGATAATTTAGCAAAGTCGGAATCTTTACTGAAAAAAGTTCCCCTGTTTTCGCTTGCAGCACAGTGATCTCCCTTGAAATCGAAACTACAGCAATGCTTTCTTGCGACTCTTTGGTTGTTCTCACTCTCTTTTGCATTAAATTTGTCAACATGAAGTCAAAGCTTATAAATCACCTGACACTATGGTGTATACCTGTACCATGCCATCACGAATCTTGTACATTTCGCTCAAGGATCTAAAAAATAAATCCAATCTATGTTATGACTACCATTTTTTGAACCTCTAATACTGACCACCATGATATATATGAAAAACTTTTGTGCATGGCGATAAACAACAATCAAATACACAACTGCTGGCGAAATTGAAGGTAATTGTAATTTTTCTCGGTTGCGAAATTATGTTGTGCAAGGTGACTGTCGGGCTCTGCTTGCTAGAGCAGGATCAACCCAATTAATATGTCTTAAAAATGTGACTTTTCTCGAAAGAAAAATTATGTTGTCCAGCAGAGAGTGTGGTTGTGCTATTTATTCCCTATTTTAAAGTAAAAGACATCTCACGACCGAGGTAATAGTCATTAAAAAGATTATAAAATTCCTTTTTGAATACAAAAACAGTGTTTTAATTTATATGAATTCGTTGCTGAATTATCTTCGTTTGAAGTGTAAAGTATACTTCTACACACTGGGGATCTGGACGCACCCATGCTTTTAGGCTTATGGGAGTTTGACCAGTGAGAGAGCTAAGGGATATCAGCTGTCTATAAGCTATGACGTAAATGTTCTGAGTTGACTGTCAGTGTAACATGTAATAATCTAGAGACAGGATACTGACTTAATGTTATATATTTCAATTATAATTAATTTCTTGTAATTAAGTACATGTGTATTTCCAGACTATTGTGTTCTCACGGGAGTAAGTTTTTTGATCACCTCATGTTATAAATTTACATAGATTTACATTCAAGTTTCAACGACAAGACTAAAAGCTAACTGCAGTCTCAGGAGTGTTCCACGGCCCAGGCGGGAATGGATGTGTTTCATGTTGGTTGACGGAGAACAGTCAAATGAATTTTAACTGCCGTAGCAGCTGTTAGAAAAAATACTTCACCGATATAAACATAATAATAATATTGTCCAAACTTTTGGCAAACTTAACATTGAACATGTGCTGTCTTTCACTTTAAATCTTTAAAAATATTTTCATAGCGGCGGTAGCATAGTGGACAGAGAGTCTGACCCGTGCGTACAGTATACAGATAGTAGCTGGATACGTTGTCTTCACCGCGTATCCCTTTTAGCCCGAGAGGGATTTGAGGGATGCATATTTTCCTCAGTTTTTCGATATGCCAGAATCCACAAACAGGAGATCGTTGGTGGTACGCAAATATAAAACGTTGGATACAATACAGCCCGCAGGGAAGATATTATCCCAAGAAAAGTGGGGTAAGCATTCGGGCCGACACGTGGAAACACCTGACTGAGGTCTGTCATCGTGAAAGGGTAGTGCTGGGTAAAACAGATGAAGCGGTTTCCCTGCCAGCCAAAGCATCTCTCACTTCTCCGCCGCCTCCCTCGCCTCTCAGTACCGCGGAGAACACCATTCTGAATAACCTGGTGTGGTCAACAATGATAGGACATATGGTTTTCCTTGTTAGTCAAGTCAGGAAAGAGCAGTGTGAGGGTTGCCGTGTTGACCATCCCAGATGAAGTCGTGTTGACCATCCCAGCTGAAGTCGTGTTGACCATCCCAGCTGAAGTTGCCTAAAGCCACTGAAGTACATTGACGTAAACAGTGAAATCACCGTCGATCAGGCTGCATTGCGTCTAGATGAATCTAAGGTGATCATTGATTTCCAGAATGCGGCTAAAGTTGGCGAGTGCTAGGAGGATAAAGTCCACCAGTATCGCCAGGGGAGCAAAGTCCAGAAACGTAACCCGGATTTCAGCAAACTTTACTTGCAACGTTTGACAGGACGATGGGATGAAGATCAGGAGGCGGTGTAAGTGAGTACTTGAGAAAAAATTTAACTGCCCACAGCGGGTTTCGAACCCACACTTTCTCATATATATATGTTTGTGGTGAGTCATATGGTCTTGTGTTGAGCTATGCATATGTATGTATGCCTGTATACACGTATAATTTTCAGACGAGTGTTTTTCTGTTATATATATGATGTGCACTGTTGTTATGGAGAGTCCCATGACCTACACTGAGTTATGTACGTGTTTTATTTAATTTTTATTTTATTTATTTTCAGACCACCTAACCCATCCCCCAAGTGACCTCAGTCCAACTTACGTTGTAGAGGGACTATACGAGTACTCAGTCTTAACAATTGTACAGGTTTCCATTTGGGTAACACATCTGTGACAACTGTCAACCGGTACCAGGGAAATGGGCGTGTAAAAACAGAGAGTATTACAAGGCTGAGCCATTATATGGACGATTTATTGAACTTTGAGATTCTATGAAATATTTTGTTAAATTTCTCCACGCAGTGGTTTATATTAGTTCCAGTTCGCGAGTTTTTAGTCTTCTCTTTTCTGAACAGTGTGTTTCTGAATGTTCTACTAAAAAGGAAAAAATGGGAGGGATCTATGTGTTTGTAGTAATTGTATGGTTTATAGTGTTTTGTTTTTTTGACTTAGCGGTTTACCTAGATGATTGATGTTTTATTATTATTTATCACGCACTAGGACCAGTGTTGATTCGGGGTTATTCACACCCTACGTTCTTGTATTGTAAGCCTATTCCGCTTACATGCCATATGGTGTTGGTTGTAAAAATAGGAAATGTCGCTAAATTAGCGGTTTACCCAGATAAGATCATTTGGTGCTTTTATTATTTATTATGCCCTAATAGTGGTGTTCATTTCAAGGTCATTCACACCCTCTCGCTCTCTACGTCTTGTATTGTAAGCCTATTTCGCTTACTTGGTATACGGTGCTAAGAGTTGCCTCCCTTGAAAACTGACATTTCGTCTGATACCCAACTCCTACCAAACCTCACCCTGTTGGTTGTAAAATAGGTGGAATATCGCTAATTACTGAAGGTCTATATATATATATATATATATATACGCATTTAGAGGATGGAAACTTTTGCCTTTCTTAACAGAACTAACAAAAACAGACACATGTAGTACCCTACGGTTTTTCGCTATTATTTGGTTCGCTAGACACAGGACAACACTTCCACTATGAAATCTAGGCTTTTAGGTTGGAAAGAGCTTGTCGATACAATTATTGATGTTTGAAGAGTCTATGTTTGAAGACGATATTGTGAACGAAGGGCGCTATACTGTTTTACAGGTATTTACGAATGATGTTTGTGACCGCATAGTGAATCTTAATCCTATTCGCATTTAGTATTGTCGTGAAGTCAAACCGAAGCTCATGGACTTACAGCGCAAGCAGTCAGCTACAGCCAGTAAACCCGAGTCGATATTTCTTACGCCCTGGATGCTTACATCTCTGACTGTCTGTATCACTTGCGCTGCTACCTGTTAATGGCTAGTGAGACGGACATAAAATGACGTGAAAAAAAAATACCGTACCTGTCCCTTATGACATACCGCCGGCGAGGAGGAAGAGTTCGATCCCATACTAAGGCACAGAAAAAAATTAAAAATCTCAGGATACGGTCTCTAAAGTCTTAGAGCAGTTATATTATGATCCCCATAGCCCTGCGCATATAGCGGGGATAGGTTATTTATTGCGGGCAGCATGTCAGCATGATCTCCGGGTGTCATGTGACCCCCTAAAGACTTGGCTAGCGGCAGAGGTGACGTATGGGCTTCACCATCCGGCTCGTCGACACTATCGTCGTAATCGGGTTATAGTAGGCGGAATAGACAGTTAGTGGCAAGCTGATTTGGTTGATGTCAGTAAATTAGCCAAATACAATTCTGACAATCGCTATTTGCTGACGTACATTAACATTCTTTCCAAATACGCCTGGGTAGTTCCTGTTTGTATCAAAAATGTACTAATCGTACTGAAGCGTTTAAAAAAAATTTCAAGCCTGGGCGAAAGCCATTATATTTGCAAACAAACGAAGGCAAAGAGTTTTTCGACAAGGGTTTTCAGGCGTTTTTAAAGGAGGCTGGGGTGTTTTATTTCCATACTTTTAATGAAGCGAAAGCCTCGGTAGTCGAGCGGTTCAAACGGACGTTTAAAGCCCGCATGTATAAACATTTCACCTTTACTAACACTCAGGGTTACTTGGATGTTTTACCTGCCTTAATACTGGGATACAATCGGGCTTATCATAGTATTCGCCGAGCTCGGATTACCGTTACAACTGACAACCAAACTGAAGTTCGCGCCTTCTTATATCGCTCTATGTAGTTCTGGTGCAATCGACGGATTTATCAGTAGGAGACTTCATTCGCATCAGTAAAGTCAAGGGGATATTTGAGAAATCTGGTCTCCCTAACTGGAGTCAAGGAATTTTCCGCATTCTGGCTCGTCACCCCAGGGAACCTGTAGTTTATACATTAGAGGATTTGAATGGAGAACGACTTGTGGGGACATTTTACGAGACAGAACTACAGCCTGTCAAGGCTACACATGATACGTACAATAAAGTGGGGACTTATTAGACAGCAAAAAGGAGCGTGGCAAAACATAGCGACAGGCGCGAAGCGTATTTAAACAGGTCTGCATCCTACCTGTGCCCAGTCTCCTTTCACCATGCCTAGGTGCATAGCCGAGTGCATACAAAGCCGACGTGCTAATAAAGGTACAACCTACAACGATGTGTATATCGGGTTGTTAGTAGGCAGGAGTGGGAGTTGATCTAACAACCCCAATCACCGAGGATAAATACTTGCTACATCTCCTGCAAGAGTGATTGAACAAGACGTTATATGATAAGTTATTGAGGAGTAAGGCGGACATGTTTCGTTCGCCATTTACTGGGCCTTCGCGGCGACCTACATTACTCCATTACATAGTGAACCTTCTAATCCGGTACCTACTCAGTGGCTGGCTTAAGACAGATATTACTGAGCAAACTAAGCTCAAGTCTACATTACCAAAGACTGAACCTACTATTTACCTGTCTTGTCAGTGGATCAGTGGGAAGTGGCAAATCGGTCTTTGTTAAAGGTGTCATAGAGCACGCTCGGGAACTTATTCATCCATCTCCAGAGCGTGTAGTATGGTGTTAGGGTTAATGGCAACTTAAGTACATTACCTTTCCAAATGATGAATTTCAAGGAGTACCTAGTCCCACAGCATTTACTCTCCGGGAGCGAACTCTAGTGTTTGGTGGCGATATTATCGACAAAGCAAACGAACGTGTAACAGCGCTCCTTACCCAGGGAATCATCACCGTAATATCAGTGTGATCTGTTTAACAAAAGCAAATACCATTAGCTGAAACGCTCACTACTTGGTAGTATTTTAAAAAACCAGAGACACGCCTCAAGTCACTACCATTCCCAGGCAAATGGCCCCAGGTAAAACTTATTACGTGCAAGAGGCTTTTAAAGATGCCACATCCGAGCCTTAAGGATATTTACATGTCGATTTCAAGCAAACTACGCCTGATCATCTCCGTTTGTGGACGCACATATTCCTCGATGAGGTCCAATATGCCTACTTGCAAAAGTCATGAAATTTAACTTTCAGGAGGAGATAAGTCGTGCAGTCATGTGCAATAAAAGCCTCCACATTTCACTTGCCTTATCAGTATATAATTAGACAGCAGTCACGTCGGTTCGATTACGCCACTTTGCATTTTTACTAAAACTCTGGCCAATGCGGACCCACATGTCAAGCAGACAATTCTTCACGGACCTGATGCAGAATTTATCCGCTGTATATGCGAGATTACTCAGAATGTTTTAAATGGGAATGTCCCATTAAAACCAACTCAGAAGGCTCGGTTATGCCTGTGCAAGAAATATCCACGCACGCTAGTAAACAAGCGTACTCCACTTCATCGCAAACAAACTATTATACAGAAAGGTGGAATAGCTCCCCTCTTTTTGGCCACCCCTGCTATCGCGTCTTTTATATTTGGTTTGTTTAGGAGTGACCGTTAAAACAAATATGTCTCGTGAAAAATTGGCCCTGCTCGAGCTCCGTTTGTTGGAGAAATTGGTTCACCCGACTTCGCCTTACCCCGTCCGGTCTACTGTCAAAGTCCTCAACACATTAGATGTTGATACGGAAAAAATTATAGAATGGGACATTCTACCTCCCGCGACTCCGTCTTCTCACCTTAAGAAGCGTTTAATAAAAAAACCCAAGAACAAAAAAAAAAGGAGAGTTGGCACGCCAACGTATAGGAGCAACTGCCGCATACGCCCATCTCACCCAAGGCCTCAAGTCACCGACAGACTTCTTCTTCTCTCACTATTTCACGATCCAGACGTAAAATCATCCAACCTCTGCGGTGGTCTCCCTACTAAAATCTCGGTTCCTCATACTATAGAGTTAGTTCGGCTCTGAGACGTGAGATAAACAGCATGTTTTACATGATTTTACCCAAAAATAGTTCGCTTGACTATTTTCCAGACAATACGTTAACAAATTACACCATCCAGCTAACTAAACCGATGCATCTCTCGGGAAATTGGAAATGTGGCCTGTTAGAAATACAGTACCCACGATTGTGGCACAATATCAAAGCCGACGAGGTCTAGTTCGCGGTGTACCATGGAGAGAATCTTTACGACAAAGTTGTGCTCCCCAAAGGATATTACGCGACACCTCAAGATATGACCTCAGCTCTCAACGCGCAAATGATGGCTTCCACTGCGCCTGCACTTAGGTGTAGAGCAAACCAAATTAAGTTCGGGTATGATACGCTGTTATGTAAATCAACCAAACGTGTGGGGATAAGTTATTACTATAAGGAAATTATGGGTATACCTCTCCCTGACATAGCGTTGATGCACGCTACGGCAGATTTAATGTACTTTGGCTCGGATAACCTGCACGATATGATAACTACCCTTAACGTGTATTCAGATCTGCTCGAACCTCGTGTGGTAGGAGATACATTACCACCTCTACTTCGCCAGGTAATGGTCAGTGGATGGTATGGATATCGCCGAGTCCTTTACGCACATCGAGTACATTCCTGTGGCGAAGAAGGATTTTTCTATCAGCAAAATAGATGATAAATAGATTAGGGACGACACAGGCAGCACTGTTCCATTTCAGCGTGAGAAGGTTTTGGTAACAGGCGGCGGCGTTTGTCTCTTCTTTAACGAACAAAAAAAATTACAAGAAAAAAAGTTTTAAAATTGACGCTGGCCACGCCCTAATTCGAACCCGTGATCTCTCGGTTACACACACAGGATGTCGGATACACGTCATCCTCACATTACGTACTACTGCTCCAAGCTGGCAGTGGACTTTCTGTCTTTCGGGGAGCTCGGGTCCACCGGGGCTGTGGATTAGGCAATGTTATAGGCAGTCTCTTCAAAGGAACTCTGGTACCGCCGGCCACTAATATAGGGAAGAAAGTGGCCAAAAACGTGGGAAAAGCAGCGCTACAAACCGCCCTAGAGACCGTTAATGACATGACAACAGGCGTTCCAGTTAAGAAAGGCCTCAAACGACGTAGTGAGGCCGCTGAGCGAGAATCGGTAGCGAAAGCTCACCGTGCAGCCAGCGCTACGCCCGCCAGGTAAACCGACTCACCGGAGATCTATATAGCGCCTTACATCCCAGTGCCCAATCAATCGCCGTAAGACACGCACTGGAACATACACTACCAGCAGGCGATCCGCTAAACCACCGAAAGACATTTTTGCATAACCATGGCCTTATTTCACCCGAATTCCTGCCCGTAAGTGAACAGTGAATTTGATTTATGGTTCTTACCTCCGACTCAAAACAGTGTACAGGAAGGACGATGGGATGCCCACAACCCCATTGCCAGCAATGGGCCTGTGGATTTTTTTTATTAGCAACGGGGATCCAGATACGTATTTGGACATGGCCAACTCGTATTTGTATGTGAAATCCAAAATGGTGCAAGGTGACGGGGGAAATTTGCAGGACAGGGTGAGCGTGGCACGCGTTAATCTCTGGCTACATTCTCTGTGCCTCAGGGACATACCGCAGTGAACGAGCAAAACCTGTTTTTACAGTCTTCCCCAGCGCCCCATTGTAGGCTGTGTACAGAAGAGGGCGTTTGACGGAAAGTGCACACAAAACCCCTTCAGCTTCAATAACCAAAGCACAAACTTCGTGGCCTTACAGGTGAATGGACGTCCGGTACTAGACAAACCATTCATCCCAGATTTTGAAGCGAACAATTATATTCGCTCTCATATGAACCTGTTTGCTGCCACTGGCAAAGCTGGGTTAGGCGTAGGTAACCACATCAAATGTAACGAATTCGAAGGAGGATTCATCCTGTTTGCCTTCGATTGACGGCAGGCCAACATAACGATCATCAGTTGAGCGGTATGCAGAAGGGTGATCTCCGCTTGGAAATACGATTTTCTCAACCTGTAAACGACACCCTTAGTGTCATTTGGTACGCTGAGTTTGATAACATTATCCAGATTGATAAATTGCGCACTGTGTTATGCGATGTCACAAATTAAAAAAAGACAAAATTGACGTTGAGTACACCGGGATTTGAACTCACGAGAGCTAACACATCTCATACTTCTATCCTGTGAAGTCATGAACAGCCAACAACTATTACACTCTCATCAAACTGATACTTTAACACGAGATCTGGTCCAAGGTGTGCGGCCTTGGAATGATTTACCTACACGGACACCACCCCGACCCGCCTTATATATTTTAAACATGGACCCAGGTAATAAACATTGGATTGTACTGTGCATACATTACGAGGAAACCACACGTCACCTGTATGGGGATTTTTTTACTCTTATGGCCTTCCACCTTAGCCTAAGGAGGTAGCGACATAGCTAAATCTTGGTACAGACTATTGGGAATGAAATCATCGTCCTGTACAACGCTTAGATACCGCGGTATATGGCCAAAATTGCATTTATTTTGCACTTCACCGAGCTCGAGGACGAACAATGAACTCTATTACGCAAACATTTACTTCTCTACTTACTACTTATGACAATGATCTTTTAGTATATGATCGACCAAATCGCATGTTTGGTATTCATCCCCCTTTCTTTGCTGATTAAAAATATACATTCATGAAGAATGTAAAAAAAAACACAGTTGGATGAAATCACATATTAATCAGAACTTCTTTCTTATTTCATGTTTATGGTTGTAAAACCGAACTCTATTATACAAACATTTACCTGTATCAATAATATGTTAGTATAGCAGATCACCTGCTTGGTGATTAAAGATATACATTCATGAAGATTGTAAAATGAAACATAATTGGTCAAAATCACATGTTAATCAGACTTGTTTTTTAAAGAATCATAATTGAATGAAATTAATAAGACTTGTTAGTTCTTTCATGTTGTAAAACCGAACTCGATATCGAGCAGTGAACTGTATTATACAAGCATTTACCTTTAACAATATATTAGTATCATTGGTAATGAAAAATATACATTCGTGACGACTGTAAAAAAAACATGATGGGGCGAAAATAACAAGTTTAATCACGCTTGTTTATTTTTTTTTTTTTTTATTGTTGGAAAAATAATAATAAACATGAGATCGCACCAAAAAAGAGAGATTTCTTTTCATTCTTTATCGTGCTCAGATAAAGCTCTTTATCAGAGCTGAAATGTTCGGAATATGAATATATTCAGAAATGTCCCTAAATATCAAGTTAGGTAGTGCTTACTCCATCTCCACCCGTTTGCCATAAAAATACGTGAAAACCTCCTTATGCTGTACGTACGAGCACATTTGATGAGCTCTTACACGCATCCGACGATTCACTCCAGCTGCACTTTGTTGCTCCCGGAGCACAGAGAGATGCAAGTCTTTTTCCACGTTTCACCGGCTCACGGCTTTGCGGGAACATTTATGTCCACTCCTGTTCTAACCACCGTACCAATAATACGTCTTAGAACAGAAACCAACAGTGCAATCTCCAGTCCATTAAACTTTAAACAGGCCCAGCGTACGTTTGTCGTATTGATAATAATCTCGTCGTGATAACTTTACGGTCACGCTTCGCCTCATAAACTTCTCGCAGCTCTGGTTTGAGCCGGGACTCCCTGTCGGGATCAGACCACGCCATGTAAGTCGAATCCGTATCCATTTCGCAGTACTCCCTGTCAGTGTGGTGAAAATACCAATCAATGAAATCATAATAAAATTCCAGCATGTGGATTTTGGCATACTGATAAACCATGCACCCTATCTGCAAGGGTAAATTATACCGGATTTTTTTCTTGCTGCACGTCACGTCTATAGCCTCATCAATCTCCTTCTATATTACGGCACAAGTCCGCATTGAGCAATTTGCGAGCCTTCTGTAACGTGCAGACTTTCACATTCACATATCGATCTTGGTTGGTAAATGTCTTACCGTACCCGAAATTCCCTAACAGTTTCACAGTTTCGCCTATTGACGCCCTGCTAGGATCTACATCACCTTGACGCCGCCCCAGAGTCACGTGATCGACAAAGGTACGAAAGGAGGTTTCAGGTGTGTACTGAACGATATATTCGAATCACAACAAGTCCGTGAGCCAAATACCAACTCAGTAAAGGCGTCCCGAAGAGAATTTTTAATCCAGACATGCTACCAATTAATCATCCAAAGGGGCTGGCTCATCATATGATTAGCTTTGATAAACGCCGCCATGGCGGGTCCAATATCGTCCAAGGTGACATCTGTGTTTTAACATATGGGTGGACATTCAGCAAAAGTTGATAATAATTCTTGGAGAACATGTATGTCACACTCGACAAAACCATACAGTTGCTGCTCGATGACTGCCTTAATAGTTGATCTTGAATAAGATGGACCTAAGGGCGGGTGTAGTAATGTCGCAGAAATGCCTGGAGAGAAGGTTCAGTTTGCTTGAGATGCAGGAGCTCGAATTCCCACATTTCTACTACAGCATATGCCCAATGCTCGAAGTAGGTTCGCTGATAATTCGTTTCGTTTTGAAGCTTGTGTAAGACCGCGCTTTGTGTTATAACACACGAACATTCTGTCGTAGTATAGTTGAGATGACACCCGTGGCAATGCCAGTAATATCCGGGGAACTGCAACGAGACCAGCATACGTATATAAGTATAGCATGTACATTGTGAAACTTTTTTTTAAAAATTAAAAAATTAAAAATTAACAGTGGACTACTCCGGGATTAGAACCCGCGCTATATAAATTATAACGCTTTGCTCAACATGTTTTTCATACATGTATAATTAGTTATATAAGTATAGCATGTACATTGTAAAAACTTTTTAAAAAAATTAAGTGAGCACGCTAGGATTCTGCGCTATATGTATTATAATGCTATATTCACTAAATCTTTCATAATTGTATAATTATTTTATGTATAACATAGTACATAACCAGAGCGAAGCTATCAACAGGAAATTGCCGATCTCCAACGCGTTTTTCCGTATTATTAAGCCGATGTGGAATGTCCACCCCCAGCTCGGCTGCCTGCCAGTCTAACCACTGCTGGGCCAGTAGAGGTGATTTCGATTCCTTGGAATAGAATGTTATAGGTGACTTGTCTTTTTCTTCCACGGGCAGCCAACAGATATAATGTTCAGCAGGCATAGGTGATGCCAAGCTGGCTTGGTATTATGCATTCGTGTCAAAGCCAACAATAGCATGACACAATTTTCCAACCCGAATACGAGTCACATCCTTCTCATGATAACGATGGAACATGATACTGGGTTTTCCGACAACGTTCTGTTTGAAACACGAGCGGAGATCTTTATCCACTTCGCCTATTAAAGAGAAGTAAGTAGGCAGGTTTTCAAACGGGTAACGTAAAATGAGCCCGGGAATACTCATACAGTCTTTAAAAATATCCACCCGCATGGTTTAATAGAACTCTGACATTTTACCGAAAACTTCTACAAACAAAATGACATCAATATTATTGCACCAAATAAGGAGGTCGCGCAGTGTAGTCATCTCGTGTGATTGTCACACATTCTGCAGAGCTTTATATTCTTCTTCAAAACACACCTCACTCTTAAGTCGTTATTGCGGACTCGTCTGATCCAGACGTGCTGAACTATCCACGTAAGTGTAACAAATCCGCCCTTAAGTTTCTCGACACTCATAAGCTTTGACCCACTTTTCATAACTATAATTCGAGACCAAATAATTTCTCTAAAAATTTCAGTTGATCCGTACACACGCTCATGTGATCGTTATTCTGTTTAATAACGTACTTTAATCCTGCGGTTTTCGCCAAGTTTTGTTTTATTAAATTAAAATGATATTTGCCGGAGTTAAAGCCCGAGACAGGAAGCTCAGTCAGGTAAGTTAAGAATCGCTCCTTGAGTTTCTCTGTGTACGATTTTTCTTTGGCTTTGCAGGTAAAGTCAAGTGGCGTAGACATGGCTATCTTCTCGTCCAAGCTATCTAGCACGCACTGGTTATGTTCACACAGCACCTAAACCTAGCTTCGCTGATCTCGGTGTCATCAGAGTTTCAATCAACGAGCGAGGATCACACGTCAATACAAAACACATCGGGTTGTCATATCCAGGAAAGTTACTATTAACAGACACGCTCATGGGAACATTGCGGACTGTCCACTCTGTGTTTTGACTCCTAGTAAGCTCTAACATTTCCAGGTAACGTTCGAAATCAAAGCAAGCTCGGTATGGGAAATACCCGTCATGTTTGACCACGTCAATAATACCTTCGTCAGCCAGCTGCTCGAAAACAGTGGATTTGTTTTTAAAGACACAGCCCGGTTACTCCCTCTTGATGGCCCTCTCGCAAGTCCGCGCGAGGCGTTTTAACTCTCATTGCCTTGGGGGGGGGGGAACTTTACGGAAGGCCCAGCACATAAAAGAACGGGCATACAGAGACACGTCTTTCACCACAATGAAATCCTTCTTGTATAGATTGAGAGTTAACGTAGTTTTGTAACGCTGGTTAGAACGATAAAGTATATCAGCACACACGCCTTTATCAGCCGGTATCAGTTCATGTACAAAAATGTTGACTTCGAATAATCTCGTCAAAGTTCAGTGCAGTTAGAGGAATTCCCCCGAAATATCGTTCTTCCATACCTTTAGCTTTCAAGTACTTTTGTAAATAGCCCCGGGCTTAAACATTACAGTTTCTTGGGTCAGGTAAAAGGCTAAACAACGGAAGAAACACAAGCTATCATCGTAAGCTCCATGGCTGCCACTCACCACGCTGTGCAAGCCTCTGTTATTCCGTATATACCAGGGGAGATCCACTGTGGCATCATTGTGGGTAGTACGCGGTTTATGAATAAAAAAACGTAACGTTAGTCACGGTGTCTACCAACCATTTGCTATTAGGCCGTTCTTGTCGAGCTCAGTTCACCAGATCCATAGCTAATAATTCAGCGGTATGCGTTTCCATATCTTCGTAAGTGTGAACATATCGAGATTGGGGAAGCATTCCAGTGTTGGTACTGGGGTAGAAATACCGCAATAGGTTCGTAACCTGGTGAGGCAGAATAAATCCGTAAGCTGGGTTGACACGAAGAACTGAAGGTTGCTCAAGAAACACCTGTTCCAGGTACATGACTAAAGGATAAAGTCCCATGATTCGAAAATTATACGTATCCTGCAAAGGCCTGCGGATGTGAAAATGTTGCCGAAACGCCCGCCAGTGATGTTTATGTACGTCCCGTAGTGCTGGGTCCGCAGGTAACTCGTCATATGGGGATGTGATGGGTTCTGTTTGAAACAGGTCGGTATTTTCTTTTTTTTAAGCCAACCGCCTTTAGGTTACTGACAGATTCATCTCGATGATCCGTGCTGCTATCCGAGTCCATCGGACTAAACACGCCCTAAACAGCGACAGGTAGAGATAATGAGTTAGATGTAGTAGCCTTGGAGTGGTCAGATACAACAGCAGATTGAGCCGGGGACTTTGAATGGCCTGACAATGAAGCAGTGACACCCCCTCCAGTCTGTGAGATGGACCTACATAAAAACAGGAAAAAAATCATAGATATACAGCACACCACTTTAACCCAGACCGAGCGTTTCAGTGGGGACTACTCTTAGCACCATATCCCATTAGTTTTATATTCATATAACGACGTGTGATCTAAGGGAGCAGACTCTGTCAAGTACCCCACTCACTGCAGTGCGCTTAGTGTACATAAACAGAAAAACAAAATCATGTAACATATGTGGAATTAGCTTTTAAGTACAGTTTATGTTGTATTACTACATAAATAAGGCAGGGAGTAGATGCAATCTGTATACGTGTACCTGTATACAGCATTTGCAGTCGCTTATATCGCTGTACGCTAAATGTACATAATAGACGAGAAAACATATGGTATACCAGTTTAACCCACACTGCCGGTGAGGACAGACGTCATGCCTTCCAAGGAGAAGAGAAATCGATCGACGAAATACACTAACAAACAACAAGAACCCAAGAAGAGAGCTCGCAGTGGTATGAGTTTACAGGGAGCGACGCTACGGAAACGTCAACACTGGTATACCACATGTTTCCTTCCATGTAACTATGAATCGCCCGGGGATTTCTACAGTCGTGTGACCCATACCTAGTGACTTCACGACGCACCGAAAAAACAAACAAACAAAAAACCCATCTAATTTAACGCAAAGACCTTTCATATGGTCATCCTAATCTGTCGAAAAATGCTTGCTAATATAAGCACTACATCACACATTTTCTTCAAAGTCACGTATTTACATGTATTAGCAATCAATGTTTTTTTGTTGTGTACCTATACTGTAATATAAAGTTTTACATGCCTGTCTATGTCATTTTTCGTTACTTAGTTTTATATGTAGCTAGAAAAGCTAATATTCACGCTGTGCTGGTAAAAAATACAAAGTTAACATAACGTAGGCAATCGCTATGACCATGCTGGCAAAATTGCTTTCACCCAGGGTAAAGAGATTGGTTGCCCGCAGGCGACGCTAGCTACTACTCACCACAGCCCACGCTCTAAATCACTCTAAATAGCTCTTCAAGCCGTCTATGCAGTGTGTTTTAACGTACATATAAAACAGCACTTAGGTATTTACTCCTTTTAAAATTTTACATCCATACTGTAAAATTATGTATATTATGAGTCTATGTTCCTTTATTATTAAGTTTATATCTAGTTAGAAGTTGATATCCCCGCTGTATTCTTATATTTTTTGTACAAAAAGCAAACCATTGTTAGGTTTCTGACAACTATTTGCGTCCTTTTAGTATAATATATTTAGACAACACTAGCATTTTTACACGCCATTGTTACCCGTCTCTATATTGTATGCACATTTTATTAACATTGATCATATTTCTACAGATAATTCACAAGCCAATACACACAGTGTAAAAACACAAGGATTGAAAATTTTACAAGTTTATCCACAGTATGGCCCCTATCAACTAATCAACGACGAGATAAAAGAACCAATCACCAATCAGATAATTCAAACGTCACAAACCAGCTTTCCAAACCGCCCGATTTGAATAAATACAGCGTCACGCACCTACACAGCTGGATTCACAACTCACTTTTTGACTCGGAGATTTTGAAGATGGCGAGAATGCATTTTTCTTTCGAGAGGACTGGACCTTCGGTGGTAGAAGAGGAGCAGCGGCGATGGCTACGGGAAGAGTTGTATGGAAGAGGAGTAGAGGAGGACACGGCAACTATTTGGCCAAAGGGAGAGGGAGCAGGGGGGACTTTCTACACCCGGCAGCGTAGATGTTGAGGAAATCACACCACCCTCATCAGCAGCACATGACCTGGACGTGCAGGTTATACGTATATTACACCTCAAAGACAAGGCCGAAAACAAGACCTCACCACCACCATGAGGGCAGCGGTGTATTATATGCTTGCATTAGTTCTGTGTGCCTGTAACAGAACAATCATCGCCTGCCCCCTGTGCCGTAGCAACACCCAGCGGAAATTTATCATCTTCTTTTAGCCACAAGAGACGTCACAGACAATCAATATTTATCTCTGTGGATGTATATTTATTTCTGTGACTACCGATTGTGTATGCAGACGACTGATTCTGGATTTACCCGCCACGCGTGACGTCACAGACGATGACATCGCCTGACAAAAACAAGGTCAGGTAAGCCCCAGTTGAGGATTCTCCAGCCTTCCTTTTCATTATGCAGTAATACCAACATAAACCGTACTGAATGAACCTGAATTTTTTTTTCTTATATGCGTTCATATTTTTTTTTATTTTCAGTAATGGATGTTTCCAAAGGTAAACACTGTGTATTACACTAGAAACATGTACTATGAAACACTACACCGATCGGCCCAGTCATTCCACACTAGTGCTTTTTAGGTACTGATATTGTATATTATAACGGTTATGCCTAGAACAACCGCTGTTGTGTGCTGCAGGATGTCAGCACCCCGGGAATTCAGCCCCCATGGACCAAATGGAAATATACCCAGTCTGTCCACACTAGTGGTTGTCCTATGCATAGACATTATTCATTATAACTGTCGTGCGTGCGATAGTCACTATTGTGAGATGGACCTTGTCTACACTTCATGAATGAATGCTTATGATGTACTATAACAGTAGTATAAAACTATGTGCAAAGACCACTCTCTTACTTATCATGTACAATAATGTATATATTTACATGTAAATAACACCACACCACACACACGCTCACGATATACCTGCTATGCTGTGAATGTATCCTATCTAGTAATAACAGTATGAAGGGGAAAAAACCTGAGTTTCTTCCACCTCCATATCACGCTCTGCATACCGTATCCGACTGTGGCGTTTCATGTTTGATGTATGGCTGAACTGCTTATCACAGTCTTTACAAGCATACGAAGGTCTCTCCGACTGGTGAACTTCACGACTGTGCCGATTTAGGTGTTTACGGTGCTTAAACACTCCCCAACACATATCACATATAAATACCACACTTAACTTCCACCACACGTCTACTCTCCCAAACTGTATATGCAGCGGTAAAACATACGAATAACGATCTAACCACACTTATATACTTTTAAGCTATTCTCAAACACAGCGTTCGTAATGCTGAAGCCTGCAGGTATAAGTGACAGATGGTCCGTGGAAAAACAGCTAAGAGCTAAGCGAACGCTCACAAGCATCGAAACGTTGTGCATTAGCACGTTTTCGAAATATCACGTAACGTCAATCGTCATGAACTATTCTCAAGCATTATCACTCGCAGCGTTCACCACACCGCGATCTTGCACATGACGTCATACTCATCCGTCAAATCCCTCATATCCCTCTCAGGTTAAAAGATAAGGTTACACGATGACAGCAATGGTATAAACTACTATAGATCCTGGGTTCAAACATTAGTCCAGTCATATTATAACATTGACAGGCCATGGACAGGCCATAATTATCGACATTGACAGGCCATGGACCAAGTGTTGGTCGACCAGCGCTATAAATATGCCATTGGGCCCCGTCTATACAAGTTAAGATATCTTATTTTTATCAATTTCACTGGATAATGTATTTATATTATTATTCATAATTATCAAATCGAGTAGATCGGTGATTTCTGTCTGCTCGCTCAAGGCAGAAAATATAGCTGTAGGCGAAAGTTTTTTGGTTGAGATTGGAATATTTTTCCGTGCTTTATGTCCATTTATGTAAATTTCGGGCGTATGTCCCACTGAAATTGGCATTGAATCTATGTACCGTACCTTCCTATATATACTATTTACATAAATGCTCTTCGGGCGATTCTGCCACCTACGCACGAGACGCACATAGCGTGCTCCATTCTGCTTTCACACCTCGGTCAGCTTTTAATGTTCGCGCGGCATGTATTTAATTTCATCCCTCCCTACACATACCACGTACAACGCATGCGTATGTGTACTGTGGGATAAAAATTTCGTAGCCCCTCACTTGCGACAGTTTGAATTCAAGACATGGCGGATGTTGGCTCAAAAAGACCAGTTGAGAAGTTTTACTGCCTGCAATACTGTTGAAAGATGGTTTACTGGTGCCGGTTTTGCTATTTTTACAAACCAGTTGACTCAAGGAATCGGCTCACACCAAATCTGAGGTACGGTTCGACCTGTTATTTGTGGTGAAATTTTCACTTTTGACTCCTACGGGACCGGTGCTGGGCGCTACCGTAACGTACGTAGGCGACTAGCTAGCTGTGCTAACCAGCTGTCAAACAAAATGGGCGTGCCGAGTCGTTAATGAGAAAACCAGAATCCACAAACGACAAGCCAAAAATGAACTAAGAGAGTATATAACATATGAAAAAACTTCATGTATATAGCGTATTTTGCCTGCCCCAGTGATATACTGCCTAGTCGGCATTCAGAAACTCTCATAAGTTCACGCAGCTAGAACCGAGACAAGGGGTACTCACGCAAAGTAAAGTGGCTTACCCCTGTATCGATGAAAATACGTCACAGTTGTCTCGTATTCACAATGAAAAAAGCTGATTTAATACTATTTCGATATAGCAAAGGGGTGAACTAGGTACTGGTGACGTCACAGCGGAAAGAAATGTTCTCTTGGGTGGTAGAAATATCTCGGCCTTGATTGGTTAAAATTGCGATCGTGGCTGCCCGTTTGATGTTCACCACGTGGACGTTTTCCCTTACTTTGAACTGCGATATCTCGGTTATCATAAGTCACAAAAAAGTGACGGTTTTTGAACTATGAATAGGAATTTTTATCGATACATATACATGTTTGGTCTCGTGGTGTCATTTGCGTTAACTCCACTTTTTATTCATGAGAACACAAATTTAATTCTTATTACAATTATACAAAACCAAGGCGTCGACCCGACAATCGTATACCAACTTTGAACTGTAGGTTTCCGGGTCAATAATGTCAAGACCAGTTTCCAAAAAAACAGCAAATAACACAAACCACCAAAGAACTAGAGTGTGTATGAAATATAAAAAAGATTACGACTGGTTCATGCAAAGAGAAGCACTCAGTTTTTAAGGATGATGAAGTGAGGCAGTGAATCTTCTAGGCGGAGGAATGAAATCAGTATCCAAATCGTGTACCTTTCTAGTACACATACATTTCAGAGAATATATATGTATACATAGATATGTATATAGAGGTCATACATGTACATCGGTATGTAGTAGAATGTTGCTTTTGTTGTTGTTTTTCTCAGGTAACATTGCTGAAAAGAGGACGGTGGAGGAGATTTTCAACGTCATCGAGGAGGAATTCGGGGGCTCATTGTACGCCATTCTTCACACTGCGGGGTCTATGTTAGACATAGACGCCGAAAACCCGGAGAAAACGTTCGTCAACTACATGGACCTGTACTCGAAGGCCTTCTGGTGGCTAGTGGAGAGGGGTCTGCCCTACATGGAGAAGTCAACACACGGGGGTCGAATCGTGGTGTTGTCTAACCCGGGGGTTAACTTTCTGTCATCCCCTCGGTCTTTCTACCTGCTGCCTGGGTGCGGGAAGGCAGCTGTGGAATACATGGCCCGACATTATGCCAGCGTTCTGGCCCCTAAGCGTATCACCTGTAATGTGGTCATTCCTGGCATCACCAAGACCAAGGAGTTGGGGAACATTGACCCAGAGGAGCTGGCCAAAAAACTATGCCCCGTGAAAGAGTTCATCCAACCAGCTGACGTGGGAGCCGCCATAGCTTTTTACTTGCCTCCCCGAAGGCGAGCTTTATCACCGGAGCGTTTCTACCAGTCGATGGAGGACTTTTGTTTGTTTAGGTCCATATTCCTGGACGGGGGAGAGGGGAGAGAGCAGGGGGCTTTCCAACGAGCACATGCTCTTGGTCTCCAATGCTTTAATTCGACAGGCCTTTCTGAAAAAAGTAGGTCGCCTAATTCACAGATTATGAATGAACGAAATTTTTGAAGTGACCTTTTAATCGTTACCTGTTGAGTGGCTGTGGGTTGGCTGGTGACTTTACATCTACATGGTATAGGTAATTCCATTCAAATGATACTTTTTCACACCAGAGTTGATATATATCTTATTATAGTGGTAAGGCAACTATCGGCGTAGTGAAATGGGGACTGCATTCCTTTATTTTTCTGTTTCAGACACTCTTAAAATGAGTGGGATGCTAAATCGGGAGGTATGTCAAGGCGCTGAAAGTACCCATCTGTCCACTGCCCGTTGCAAACACAAAGAAATTAGTCAGTTTGCTTGATACGACTGTCAATCAGCAGTTAAGCGCAAACGCGTCATCGCCACTCGAGTCACCCGAACAGAAGGCCACATGGTATAGGCACTTCCATTCAAATGATACTTTTTCAAACCAAAGTTGATATATATCTTATTATAGTGAATAAGGCAACTATCGGTGTAGTTAAATGGGGACTGGATTCCTTTTTTTTTTCGGTATCAGACACCTCTCAGAATGGGTGGGATGCTAAATGAGGAGGTATGACAAGGCGCTGAAAGTGCCCATCTCTAGCACTGCCCGTTGCAGACAGAAATAAGTTGGTTTGCCTGAGACGACTGTCAATCATCAGTTAAGCGCAAAGCCTGTCATCGCCACTTGAGTCACCCGAACAGAAGGCCACTTAATAACTACAGCGACATTTATTCGGTGCACATAAAGGTAAAAGACAAGTTGTGCAAATCAAAAGACAAAGTTATTGTTTTAAGCATGAAGGTAATGGCGCCCGAAAAAAGATATTTTACACGAAGATCAAACTTATTGAAATACAAGTCCTGTGCAAGTTTTGTTCTGGGGCTCCACTTCCTTCATGCCTAAATCGGAGAGAGAATAGGCCCAAAACTGCAAGAATTTCACCAAATTCAACAACTAGGCATTTTCAGTTGATTAGAAGATTTTCGCACAATCGAAAATTTATGCTTTTTTTACAAAATCATATACACTTATATAGAAGTCGAAATTAAAGGTAAGTCATGTAGGAATTTTTCTTTTTTTTTTTTTTGTTTATCGCTCCCAGCAGAGCCAGATTTCTGGCCTTATCATACCTCCTTTGGCGTACTTTACTATGGCCTTAAGGAGGCAACGACTTGGCCCTCGTGATATAAGTGAAATACATTGTAATGTTGAAAACTGCAGTCAGACAAACATACTAAGTATAGAATACGTAGAAATGTGTTAGGTGCTTGTACACCAAGCCTTCCGTACACTCATTTCTGCAAACTGTCATAGGCTGTCAGTCTGTAAAACGAGAGAAGTTTGAATTCCAGACCTGCCGGACGTTAGATCGAAAAGCCCAGTTCAAAGGTTTATGTGGCTGGATTACTGTTGAAAGATGCTTTACTCGTGCCGGCTTCACTATTTTTCACAAATCGGCAGAATCAAGGAATCGACTCATACCAAATCTAACGTAGGGCTCGAGCTGTTATTTGTGCTGAAATTTTCAATGTGGACTTCTATGGGACCGATACTGGGCGCTACCGTAACGTACGTAGGCGACTAGCTAACTGTGCTAATCAACCGTCAGCCAAATTGGGTGTTCCGAGTCATTAAAAAGAAAACCAGTTTCTACAAACTACAAATAACACAAGCCACCAAAGAACTAAGAAAGTATATAAAACTTTATAGAAAACTGGACGAATTCATGTAGAGAGAGGCAGTCAGCAGTTTTCAAGAGGCCGACGGACTAACCGGCCAAAGGTCACACACACAAAGCGACTTAACAGCAAAACTGCATGTACACAGCTTATCGTAGAAATCAAGGTATATCGGTATTAATTATTCCTACATGTGTGGCCGTGTCCCGTGCACAAGGTCACATTGACACGGCTGTGCACTCCAATTATTATGTGTCCGCGCTGATCTCTGCGAAGATCTATCAGTTTGAAGTAAATTCACGTTGAGAAGCGGGATTTCGCGTCACATGAGTCTTCCGAACGTGACGGTGCATCGTCCACCTCAAGAGCTAGGTGCCCACATACAGCCGTAGACCAGTCATTGCGTTCTCCAGTCGAACGTCTCCGCTATAGCATCACAGAAACAAAACAATATCTGTGAAAATGACTCAACATCAAGGTTGCCCCAGGCTCGAGCTGCCCGACCATGGGGCTATCGTCCTCACCGGGGGCACCACGGGCATTGGACTGGGTACCGCCCAGGAGCTCGTGCTGCTGGGCTTCCGGAAGTTCGTCTTAGGGTATGCTACCCACGACGAGTTCGCGACACAGGCCAAAACCAAACTGGAAATGAACACAGGTGTAAGGGCCATTCTGATTAAAGGTAAGTCCTTGCAACCTTTTTCTGTGTATGCATTTACATAAAGGTTACACGAGCGCATTGATTCTCCTTTCTATTTCTGTAGTAAATTTGGAACCTTCAAACCCAAAAATATATATCCCCTCTCTCGCGTGTTGGCATGCCACAGTACCCCTCGCTGCTTCGACTTTTCTCAATAAAAAAGTCAACCAAGCATGACCACCTTTTAAAGCCGTTGCTCCTGGAAGTGACGAATAGCTATTTGTCACCTACATGTAGCTTGGTAACCTTCAGAGGGGGTGGAGGGATGGGGGTTATTAACCCTGGCAAAACATTTTTAGTTCTATCTAAACCAGATAAACACTGATATATTTTAACTAGGATTAAAGTGAAGGTATAAGACCGTAACCGTGTGGGAGTATTATTCAGTTTGTGCTCCATTAATATTCAACTCGAGAACAAATCTTGCAAACACACATTTGCTCGAATTGCGCACTCCCTGCTGTTTTCATCCATGGATTAACAAGAAACGTCAGATATGGGTGAAATGTGTAATTTGCGCGATCGGAGGCGTGTTGTGTGCGGGTGTGTGTGAGTATGTAAATACCATATTTTCTCCGCCTCAGAGATATACTGCCTAGTCGGCATTCAGAAACTCTCACAAGTTCATGCAGGTAGAACCGAGACAGGGGTACTCACGCAAAGTAAAGTGGCACAAGACAGGATTTTACGGGAGTTTCATCGTCGGCCTTCATTCGGAACACGTTCGGTGGCCAAGGAATTTCGAACGAGTGGGTCTTATCCATTAACGTAAAATTACATGTTTGGCCTTGTTAATTTGCGAGAGCACCCCACTTGTCTCGCCTCAACCTGCAAGAATTTTAGCCTAAGAAATAAGGCATTGTATGCTGCGGATACCAGGGTTGTTTCCCTATCCGCATTTCGACGCTGCCTAGCCTTTAAAGTCTGTATGTTTCTCAATCAGCAATGATCAGCTGAGGCAATCGCACAGTAAAGGAGTTTTAAAACCCTTCTGTTAAGTTCACATCGCTTCTTTTTAGTAGAGGCCCCATTATTAACAACTTGCCGATCGCTAAACATTTTTGCTTACCGAAAATTCTCCATACTCTGGTAGTTTTCGGCTTTTGAGGTACCCTGTGTAACAGTTCGAATCCTGCATCGAAAACTCCAACTCACGGAGGTTACCGGATTCTCTTGACGGCTGACTAAACAGGGCGGATTGCAGGAATTTTTTACTCAAGCAACGCTCTAAAACAGCCGGTAAGGCCTTAACACAAGTGTTTTAAAACTACTGCGACATGCGGTCCCCTCGCCTGATCATTGCTGATTAAGGAATATACAGATTTTAAACAATATGTAGCGTCTACATGCGAATAGGAAAATAATCCTGGTTATTTAAATAGAAATCTGTTGGACGTTATATCCACGGCATACAAGGTCTAGTTCATTAATACATCACTTGGTGAGACTCCCGGCTTCTTTCTACACCGTTACATCCCAACTGCGGTTTCGAACTTTCGTCCTCATCAGGACTGAGTGTTAATGAACCGTCTGAGATAATGTTTAAACAGATGGGTGATCAGTGTCTATAAGCCTCTTTAAAGGGGAAGTTACCGTCCTTAAAAGGAAAGACAACAAAAAATATAACCAAAATTATTTCACAAGAGGAGTCCACACAAAAATAAACAGGCATAAACATTTTTTATGACGTGCTTGGTAACTCTATAAATAATTTTTTAATCTGGAATTCTTTCGAGGATATAATATACGCCATTTTAGAGAAGCTCGAAACACGATTTCGCATCATCCATACACTACATTCTTCAGTATTAGCAGCCAGACACTCATTTGTCCAAGAAGTACGGTCCCCTTTATTATTACAATCGAAGGCCACGCACTGTGGCCTCCTGGTTGAAATTTGGGAATAATCCCACACGTATTCCACTACCCCTGTAGCGATGAAAATACGCTACAGTTGTCTCGTATTCACAAGGAAAAAAGCTGATTTATTACTATTTCGATATAGCAAAGGGGTGAACTAGGTACTGGTGACGTCACAGCAGAACGAAATGTCCTCTTGGGTGGTAGAAATATCTCGGCCTTGATTGGTTAAAATTGCGATCGTGGCTGCCCGTTTGATGTTCACCACGTGGACGTTTTCCCTTACTTTGAACTGCGATATCTCGGTTATCATAAGTCACAAAAATAAAGACGGTTTTTGAACTATGAATAGGAATTTTTATCGATACATATACACGTTTGGTCTCGTGGTGTCATTTGCGTTAACTCCACTTTTTATTCATGAGAACACAAATTTAATTCTTATTACAATTATACAAAACCAAGGCGTCGACCCGACAATCGTATACCAACTTTGAATTGTAGGTTTCCGGGTCAATAATGTTAAGGCCAGTTTCCAAAAAATCAGCAAATAACACAGACCACCAAAGAACTAGAGTGTGTATGAAATATAAAAAAAGATTACGACTGGTTCATGCAAAGAGAAGCACTCAGTTTTTAAGGATGATGAAGTGAGGCAGTGAATCTTCTAGGCGGAGGAATGAAATCAGTATCCAAATCGTGTACCTTTCTAGTACACATACATTTCAGAGAATATATATGTATACATAGATATGTATATAGAGGTCATACATGTACATCGGTATGTAGTAGAATGTTGCTTTTGTTGTTGTTTTTCTCAGGTAACATTGCTGAAAAGAGGACGGTGGAGGAGATTTTCAACGTCATCGAGGAGGAATTCGGGGGCTCATTGTACGCCATTCTTCACACTGCGGGGTCTATGTTAGACATAGACGCCGAAAACCCGGAGAAAACGTTCGACAACTACATGGACCTGTACCCGAAGGCCTTCTGGTGGCTAGTGGAGAGGGGTCTGCCCTACATGGAGAAGTCAAGCCACGGGGGTCGAATCGTGGTGTTGTCTAACCCGGGGGTTAACTTTCTGTCGTCCCCTCGGCCTGTCTACCTGCTGCCTGGGTGCGGGAAGGCAGCTATGGAATACATGGCCCGACATTACGCCCGCGTTCTGGCCCCTAAGCGTATCACCTGTAATGTGGTCATCCCTGGCATCACCAAGACAAAGGAGTGGGGGAACATTGACCCAGAGGAGCTGGCCAAAAAACGATGCCCCATGAAAGAGGTCATCCAACCAGATGATGTGGGAGCTGCCATAGCTTTTCTTGTCTCCCCGAAGGCGAGCTTTATCACCGGAGCGTTTCTACCAGTCGATGGAGGACTTTTGTTTGTTTAGGTCCATATTCCTGGACGGGGGAGAGGGGAGAGAGCAGGGGGCTTTCCAACGAGCACATGCTCTTGGTCTCCAATGCTTTAATTCGACAGGCCTTTCTGAAAAAAGTAGGTCGCCTAATTCACAGATTGTGAATCAACGAAATCTTTGAAGTGAACTTTCAATCGTTAACAGTTGAGTGGCTGTGGGTTGGCTGGCGATTTTGCATCTACATGGTATAGGTAATTCCATTCAAATGATACTTTTTCACACCAGAGTTGATATATATCTTATTATAGTTGACAAGGCAACTATCGGTGTAGTTAAATGGGGACTGGATTCCTTTATTTGTCTGTTTCACTCTCAAAATTGGGGGGCTGCTAAAGGAGCAGGTATGTCAAGGCGCTGAAAGTGCCCATCTCTAGCGCTGCCCGTTGCAGACAGAAAGAAATACGTCGGATTGCCTGAGACGACTGCCAGTCATCAGTTAAGCGCAAAGCCTGTCATCGCCATTCGAGTCACCCGAACAGAAGGCCACATGTAGACTTGTTTGGTTTCCAACATTTAATATTTTTCACTGACTTTTTGCTTTCTTTGAACACCGTTCAGTCTGATACAAAGTTTATCGTGCCCTGCTCTGAGAATCTAATCAAGCTTTAATTTTCTACCTTTATCTTCCTTTAAAATATAATTGTAAGGAGAAGTGCATGATGGACCAATATTACAGAATTTAAATAGTATACAATTTGTTTGGCCTTCTTCGTTCTGCTTGCCACTCGGGACACATTTAACACGCACCATTGAACACAATGGTTGTTTCCTAACGTACAGACTATTTTAGGTAGCAAACGCTAGCATATATTTGCATGGCAACATCACCAGAGATAATGTGCTGTGTCATAATGGCGGTCACACATTCCGCACTACAAGGTCAGCTGGTTCAAGTTACCCATAGATACAATATGTAGTACATATAAGATCAAGGTGTATTTTCATCAAATTTTTACTTTTTTAAAATGTTTAATTATGTGCTTTCATTACAAAAATGTGTATTGAAAACTGAAACACATTTTCATGGGAATGACAACATAGGCTCGAATCCACAATCCCTTGGTCCAAGTCTTGATTCGCTCGCCACTACACTAAACTCAAATAACTACAGCGACATTTATTCGGTGCACATAAAGGTAAAAGACAAGTTGTGCAAATCAAAAGACAAAGTTATTGTTTTAAGCATGAAGGTAATGGCGCCCGAAAAAAGATATTTTATACGAAGATCAAACTTATTGAAATACAAGTCCTGTGCAAGTTTTGTTCTGGGGCTCCACTTCCTTCATGCCTAAATCGGAGAGAGAATAGGCCCAAAACTGCAAGAATTTGACCAAATTCAACAATTGGACATTTTCAGTTTCAGTCGCACCCAGCAGAGGCAGATTGCTCGCCTTATCATACCTCCTTTGGAGTACTTTACTATGGCCTTAAGGAGGCAACGACGTGGCCCCCGTGATATAAGTGAAATACATTGTAGTGTTGAAAACTTCAGTCAGACAAACATACTAAGTATAGAATGCGTAAAATGTGTTAGGTGCTTGTACACCAAGATTTGCATACACCCATTTCTGAAAACTGCCACAGGCTGCCAGTCTGTACAACACATGAGTATGGTGGGATAAAATTTGCACGGCCCATCGGCTGCGAGAAGTTTAAATTCAACACATGGCGGATGTTGACTCGAATAGCCCTAATAGTTCAAAAGTCTAACTGGATTACTGTTGAAAGATGATTTACCGGTGGCAACTTTGCTATTTTTCACAAATCGGCAGAATCAAGGAATCGACTCATACCAAGTGTAAGGTAGGCTTGGAGCTGTTATTTGTGCTGAAATTTTCACCGTGGACTTCTATGGGACCGATACTGGGCGCTACCGTAACGTACGTAGGCGACTAGCTAACTGTGCTAATCAACCGTCAGCCAAATTGGGTGTTCCGAGTCATTAAAAAGAAAACCAGTTTCTACAAACTACAAATAACACAAGCCACCAAAGAACTAAGAAAGTATATAAAACTTTATAGAAAACTGGACGAATTCATGTAGAGAGAGGCAGTCAGCAGTTTTCAAGAGGCCGACGGACTAACCGGCCAAAGGTCACACACACAAAGCGACTTAACAGCAAAGCTGCATGTACACAGCTTATCGTAGACATCAAGGTATATCGGTATTAATTATTCCTACATGTGTGGCCGTGTCCCGTGCACAAGGTCACATTGACACGGCTGTGCACTCCAATTATTATGTGTCCGCGCTGATCTCTGCGAAGATCTATCAGTTTGAAGTAAATTCACGTTTAGAAGCGGGATTTCGCGTCACATGAGTCTTCCGAACGTGACGGTGCATCGTCCACCTCAAGAGCTAGGTGCCCACATACAGCCGTAGACCAGTCATTGCGTTCTCCAGTCGAACGTCTCCGCTATAGCATCACAGAAACAAAACAATATCGGTGAAAATGACTCAACATCAAGGTTGCCCCAGCTTCGGGCTGCCCGACCGTGGGGCTATCGTCCTCACCGGGGGCACCACGGGCATTGGACTGGGTACCGCCCAGGAGCTCGTGCTGCTGGGCTTCCGGAAGTTCGTCTTAGGGTATGCTACCCACGACGAGTTCGCGACACAGGCCAAAACCAAACTGGAAATGAACACAGGTGTAAGGGCCATTCTGGTTAAAGATTAGCCCATACCACCTTTTTCTGTGTGTGTATTTACATAAAGGTTACACGAGCGTATTCATTCACCTTACTGTTTATATAGTAAACTCTCCACTTCAAACCCCAAAATATATATCCCCTCTCTCGCATGGTACCATACCACACTACCACACCCTGCTTCGACTTTTCTCTATAACATGTCAAAAAATCAACCTAGCATGGCCACCATTTTTGTGCCGTTGCTCCTGGAAGTGACGAATAGCTATTTGTCACTTACATGTAGCTTGGTAACCTTCAGAGGGGGTGGGGGGAAGGGGGTTATTAACCCTGGCAAAACGTTTTTAGTTCTATCTAAAGCAGACAAAATTCTGATATATTTTAACTAGGATTAAAGTCTCAGTTTATACATTTATCCTGTATCAACAACCTAGGCAAACTGTGCGGCATTATTATCCAGATAGTGCTCCATCACTCGTCAATGCCGGGACAAATCTTGCAAGCACCCAATTGCTTGAATTGTGCATGTGTAACCTATATAGCTTTACATGTGGGCCAGGTCAAGGCTTCGGCCAAGAGAATTGGCCACACTGAATGAGCTACACTGCCTGTTGTTTTCAACCATGGATTAGCAAAAAACGTCAGATAGAGGTGGAAATTATATATATAAGAGATATGACAAACTGAACTTGCTGATTTAGCTGACTTGTTTCACCGTATGATGACGATTCTTCAGAGCTTTTTCATTTTAACATATCGACATGCGAGAGTTTGATTCCTCTGGTTTGAGCTTTATCCACCGATAATTTAAAGAAAGCATTTGCATTGTGGGTGTCCACACTTAGAAGTTGTATAACTGGTTTCTATCAAGTTGGTAGTAACCCGAGCCTTTGTTAGAAGTTTCTAAAGATTGGGAACCTGTCTTTTACCGTATGAGGGATATTGTTGTAAAGACTGGTTGCGTCTAAAGTACAAAATATTTCATCATGATTTATGGAATTAGGGATGAAGCTTAGAAAATCAAGATCATCTCGAATATATGATGGGACATAGTCAACATATGCTTTTAACAGGATATCAACGAGCTGACATAGACGATGAATGGGACAGACCGGTTCCGCTATAATCGGTTGGAATGTGAGATCGCTTGGGTCGTTTAACTCTACACATTCAGTGTTTTGCTCTTGTTCCGCCGTTATGATTTCAGCCGATTTGTGTGTTTAGGTAGACCATATAATTCGCTGGTTTTTCACTTCAAATTTTGCTAACAATATCCTTTTCTGATTTTTTTAGGTTAGGGTCGTTGTCCTTGATAAGTTTTTCAATTTTGCGCTTAGTTAGATTATCTATGATTCTGTTCATTGATTTATGTGTTCGATTGTTGTTTAACATTACTTTAGTTTTTGTCTGGTAGTACAATTTGTTTACAGTAATGATTGTCGATCCTTTATCTGCCTCTTTAATGACTATATTTTAGTTGGCTTGAAGGGATTTTAGAGCTTCAAATTCCAACTTGCTGTGATTATTTGCAGTTTTTTGTTTGCCATTTGGTGGTGAGTAAAGCAATCAATCAAAATGTCAAAATTTCTATCCCTACCCCTACCTGGTTCAAGGCCACTCGTATTTTTAACTAAGGATACATCCGTACAATTGGTACCAGCAAAAAACTCACGAAGTCTAAGTTTTCTACAAAAGTCTGCAATGTCAGTGTCAAGGCCATGCTCATTTGCTTTTGGTGTGGGGGTAAATTTCCTCCCTCTTAGTAGCAAATCCTTCTCGTTCCCAGAAAGTTCTACTGCAGACAAGTTGATAACTTTAGAATCAACTATCACTGGCTGTGGTTGGATATTGTCCTGCTGCATAGCTGCTGGTAACTGGATGAGGTAAGCCCACGTGGGCTGTGTTTCTGTCGGTTCGGTTGGTTTATCCTGAGTGAGCTGCTCAATTGGTTCGTCCTCTGTGGTGACTTGTTGTTCGCCTGGTTGCTTGTTGGTTGGGGGTTGTTCTGTCTTGCTACTAGCTTCAAGAAATTTCCGAGGAATGCAGATGGGGTTGGTTTCGAGGATCTCACCATAAATTGTTTGAATAGCTTCACATCTGGTGATGATGTAAAAACACATCTTGCTTTGGCTTATTATCTTTGCCCACTGATGCCTGAATCTGCATATATATATATATATATATATATCTCACCATAAATTGTTTGAATAGCTTCACATCTGGTGATGATGTAAAAACACATCTTGCTTTGGCTTATTATCTTTGCCCACTGATGCCTGAATCTGCATATATATATATATATATATATATATATATATATATATATATATATATATATATATATATATATATATATATATATATATATATATACCATAATTTGCCCGTCTCAGTGATATAACAGGAGCATGTTAATTTCGATACAGTTAAGAAAGGTGTTTTTTTCCTGCACTGTGGGTCGAGGAGGTATAAGGAAAAATAAAACAGAAACCTTCTCAATAAGCCTAGTCGGTATTTCGAGACTATCATAAGCTCACGTTGGTTGAAGCGAGTCATGGGAGGTACTCTCTCAAACTAACGTGGCAGAATTTTACGATAGTTTCATAGTCGGCCTTCACTCAGAACAGGCTCGGTGGCCAAGGAATTTTGAACGAGTTGGCGTTATCTATTAACCCTTAACAGCCCGTGGTATCAGATATGATACCAATTAATCAATTAATTACTTAAAGTAATCAAATTCTGAAACCTTGGCAAGAAGTTCACATGCAACCCACAAATACCCAAAGTATCAGATATAATACCAACCACTGCTGTCCTCTAGCAGAGAGAGGTGAATGCAGTCCAGCAGAGATGGCGAGATGTCTCGCTCTATTGCTCCGATTTTTTTCGTCAGAATCCGTGCTTTATTTCACTGAATAGGTAAGTGTTTTGAATTATATTTAAGTTAAACAGATTTATGAGTCTATAACGAGCCAAATCGTGTGTTTAGAGATGTAGCAAAACATAAAATAAGTTGCGTCGTTGTTGTTATGTATGTGGCATCAAATCTGATACCACAGGCAGATATCCGAATGGGTGGTATCAAAAATGATACCATAGGCTTTTCAGATTTGTGAATTTGCAATGTCGACATTTGAATATAACTATAAATACAACCTATGGTACTTTTTCTGATTCCTTCGATGTTTCATCACTTTTCTCTTTTTTTTCAGTTGTTGTTTTCTACTTTTGACTTTCTACAATTCTTTCAGATTGATGTTTAGAAATAGAAGTGAAAATGTCGCAGTTCCAGGGAAAACGTTGTACCGTGGAAAACGTCTTGAACATTTTAGATGGCTGTGACAGTGAACTTGAAGGACTTGAGAGTGAACCCGATTCTGATTATGAACTTCGCGTCTCTGATTTGGAGAAAGACGATAGTGACATGGACCAAGTCGGTAATGGTGCAAATCGGGAATCTCACTCGGAAAGTGACTGGGATTCTGAGGACGATGTTCCCTTAGCCCGTGTAGCAAGTCTGACGTCACCAACAAACCACCAGTGGCAAAACTGTGCTTTTGTTCCACCTGCTGAAACCCAGTTTTGTGCCGATACCAGACTACCGGGACTTGACAGAACTTCAACAGGGGAAATTACACCATATAGTCTGTTCAAAATGTTTGTTACAGAGGAAATGCTTCAACAAGTCGCCAATGAAACGAATAGGTATTCTGTTGAGAAAGATGGCAGATCACAAATTCTCAGGAAATAGAGCAGGTTATTGGGATGCTACTTTATATGGGTCTTGTTCAAACGTCAAATCTGCGTTCTTATTGGGAAACAGAGCTTTGTTAGAGCTTTGTGATGAGCCCTGTGTCTGCTGTCATGTCCCGCGACCGATTCCTGAAATTACTGACAGTAATACATTTTGTTGATAACAACACAGTGACCAATAACCTGAAAGAAGACAATTTATGGAGACTTCGCCCATGGTTTGAGGCTTTGCTTGCGAACTTCTTGCAGCTTCCCCCACGCGAATGGCAGTCTGTTGATGAAATCATCATCCCTTTCAAAGGCAGATCGGGGCTGACAGTTTACATGTCAAATAAACCCCATAAGTGGGGATTTAAACTCTGAGGAAGATCCCATTTCCAGGGTTATATGTACGATTTCGACATGTACCAGCCATTACAACCAAATGAAGAGACCTCAAACCGGGGTCGTTCTGCTGGTGTAGTTGAGAAGATGTGTGATTCATTACCAGACGGAAAGTATTTCAAGGTATTTGCTGACAACTACTTTTCGTCTGTTATGCTGGCCGAAAAACTGAAACGCAGGCAGATTTTGTACATCGGCACTGTCAGAATGAATCGTGTGAAAGGGAATGATCTCCCAGGTGATAGGGAAATGAAGAAGACGGCTCGTGGTCATTTTGTTTCTGCGGTTGAGAAAAACACCAATGTGGTCTGCGTCCGCTGGAACGACAGCTAAATTGTCAGCTTGATGTCATTATACGTTGGAACAGAACCCCTGACCAAAGCAAAACGCTGGGACAAAAAGCAGAAAACTTATGTAGAAATTAGTATGCCCAAGATTGTAGATGAATACAATAAATTCATGGGTGGAATTGATATACTGAACATGTGTACAAACATGTACAAGTATAACATCAGATCACGAAGGTGGTACATGTATATCTTCTTCCACTCACTCACACTTGCCCTGGTGAATGCTTGGTTCCTGTACAGAAGGCATCACGATGAGATAGGCTCAAATAAGAAAGCAGTAATGCCATTGCGTCAGTTTCAAGCTTCCTCTGCATACTCACTCACAGGGCTTGGGCGAGGACGCCCATCTCTAGAAGAACAATCTGTTCTGCAAGCCCAGCAGCCCCAGAGGAAGAGGCATGTTCCTGTTACCCATGATGTCCAAAAGGATGAATTTGATCACTTTCCAATGTACACTCAAGTTCGCCAAAGATGCAAAGTTTGTCCAAGGAGCAATGCGGCTTTCTCGCACATCAAATGCACATCATAAGTGGACGCTCCTGTCCGCCAATGTCTGTGGTTAGAACTGAATGTCACAATACGTGATTTTGACAGCCTGTTCATAATAAGTGACAAAAAGAAGTTTAAATGTGTCACTTATTTTGTGTGCCATGTGCCCATTCGTGACCATAAAAGCCCATGGTATCATATCTGATACCATCCCATATATGGGCATTTTAGTTAAAATTTTCTAACAAGTATGTTTTTCGTAAAATATGTTCCATAATAAACCGATTTATCAAGTGAAATAATTTTCATGCGTTGTTCAGCGTGTTCAGGCTTTCCAGGGTTAACGTGAATCCACGAGTTTGGCCTTGTCAATGTGCGAGAGCACCTCACTTGTCTCGCCTCAACCTACATGAATTGTAGCCTAATGAATTAGACGTTGTATGCTGCGGATATAACGTCTAAGAGAGGTCCATTTGAGAAACCAGCGTTATTTCCCTATCCATATTTCGACGCTACCTAGCCATTAAAATATGTATGTCCCTCAACCAACAATGGTCCGCAGAAGGGATCGTACAGTACAGGAGGTTCAAAACCCTTCTGACAAGCTCACATCGCTTGTTTTTGGAAGAGGAACATAGAAATTTTAAAGGCCAGATAGAGTCTAAATACGAATAGGAAAATAACCCAGGTTTTTCACATTGAACCTCTGTTAAACGTTGTATCCACAGCACACAAGCACCTAATTCATTAGGCTACATAAATTGGTGAGACTCCCTAAATGCCGACGCGGCTTCTTACTACACCTTTACTTACTACAACTTTCATCCTCATGATGGACACTGGGTGTTAATTAGCCGTCTGAAATGATGGTTAGACAGATCAGTGATCAATGTCTATATACTTGACAACAATAGTTGCGTAACAACATAGAATTAGATGCGGCAAGTAGGCCTACTAACATAAAGGTTAATGCTATCACAATACCATAATACCAGACAGCTGATTGGTCTGATGAATAGACCTTTACGTCTTTTATATACAATATGGTGACAAGAATTAGGATAATTGTATCAAAATATTGCTTACACAGACAGCTGATAGATATATGTTGGCCTCATCCGGGCTGAGGTTGTATGTTAGAAGGAGGAACTAGAAGTCTGTAATGGTCTGTAAATAGACAAACGGGGCGCTTCATTAACCCACCGCAACAGCAAATACAGCAACGGCTACGGACATAGTTTGCTGGAGCGATGACGTCATCCCTGGTGTCTATTAAAATTATTATTTATTCAATATTTATGGACACGGACGACAGCGAAAACACATATCCCGTTATTTACGTCATTACTATGCACCACACATGACCTAACACTAAAAATGAAGCTTCCCTTCTATGAGCTTCAGTAATTACACAACTGTAACTCTTCAAAAACGCTCAAAATAAAACAGAACAATTGTCGGAAACAAAGTGTTTTTGTGACGGGTGAAATAAATAAATAAAGGGAAATAAATCTACGGGTTTAAATGATGAATTTAGAGTCACTTCCCCTGAACTGCTCATTTACTCTTTATACATCTACCATACGTCACATATACATACTTTGAGACAACAAAAATGAAAACCAACGTTTTCTCCCAGAGCTGTGGATTCTTCTCTGGCAATAAGTGGGAAGGTCTGCCAGCAAAATGCGGGTTTCCCCCCGGATCTACTCGGTTTCCTCCGACCATATTGCTGGCTGCCGTCATATAATTGAAATTTTCTTGAATTTCTCTGCTTGTTAAAATACCAATGGCAAGCTCGTTGTCACCATCTTTTACTGTATTTCCTTTCTACAAGGTAAAATCGTGGAAATCAAGCTATCGTGGTTGTTCAGGAAACGTTATTTGTTGAAAAAGACAAGCCTCATTAAAGTGGCAGTTACCGTCCTTAAAAGAAAAGACAACAAAAATATAACCAAAGTTATTTCAGAGGAGGGGTCCGCACAGACCTATACGGGCATTTCTTATGACGTGTTTGATAACTCTATAAATAATCTTTCAATCTGGAATTCTTACGAGGACACGCCATTTTAGACAAACCCGATGTGGCGTGATCCGTACCCTACGCTCTTCAGTATTAGGGGCGAGACATTCATTTGCGCGCGAAGTAAGCTGTGGCCTCCCGGTTGAGACCTTGGGGAATAACCTCAGACGTATTTCACTACCACTTTTGCGTTAAAGTGGCTTTAAAGTATATCACAGTTGTCTCGCTGAACTAGGTACTGGTGACGTCACAGCGGAAAGAGATGTCTTTCGGGTGGTGGAAATATCTCTCCCTTGACTGGTTAAAATTGCGATCGTGGCGGCCCGTTTGATTTTCACCACGTGGACGTCTTTCCTCACTTTGAACTGTGATATCTAGGTTATCATAAATCACAAAAATAAAAAGTGACGGCTTTTGACCTATGAATAGGATTCTTTATCAGTATATATATATACGTTTGGTCTCGTGTTGTCTTACGCCTTAACTCCAATTCTTATTCATGAGAATACAATTTTAGTTCTTATTACAATTATACATTACCAAGCCTTCGAACCGTATACCATCTGTCAACCAAAAAGGGCGTTCCGGGTCAGTAAACTCAAGACCAGTTTCCAAAAACATCAAAGAACACAAACCACCAAAGTCCATGAAACATAAGAAAATTAGGACGGATTCATGCAAAGAGAAGCAGTTAACAGTTTTTAATGATGATGAAATGAGGCAGCTTCTAGGCGGATGAATAAAGTCAGTATCCAAATCGTGTACCTTTTTAGTGGACATGGTGTTGGAAATATGCACCTCGGTTACGCTTTGATTGCAACTGTTCATATATCCAACGTGGCGATAACTCGTCGAGACGATGAACATATGGCCCCTAACCCCGGGTTTAGAAGGATTAAATTAAACGCAATTACGAAGAGATTTCTTCGAGACTTTAATACTATGCAGGTATGTCAATAAATCTGTGTAGGCACCAGGTGTCTTCAGAGTGGAGTGAACGTGAAATTCTTGTCTTGTAGATTGAGTTAATTACAAAGTTGCTAAGACAGAGTGAGACAGCGGAGCTTGCGACGTAATGAATATAATGTAGGCTGTAACAACACGGCCTCGTATAAAATGAGAGGGTGGCCGTCTTGTAGCCCTGTCACACTAGAGCTACCACTAATCGTCGCAAACTTTTTGATCGTGATCAATGGCTACCGATTTACCAGAAATGAAAACAAAAAAACAAAAAAAAAGAAAGAAAGAAAAAATTGTTTGCAGCTCCTTCTGAGCTGACCCTATTACACCCTCAAAAATCTACCGTCAAAATGGCTATTTGAGGGATGACGCATTGCCTTTTCGTTGATCTAACGGATTAATTCCGTGGTGCTTACGAATTGTTTCGCTGTCAGGAACGAAATAATTCGTTATCAGGAAAATTTACGACGAGTACTAGCTAGCTTTCGCTCGCAGGTCTTGCCTAGTCGTAAGTTAGGCCTATAGGCGTCACGGCCTGGGAAGACAGTGTCATGCCAGTTGTATTATAGGGGCCCGCTTCACAAAGCTGCCACAACCACAGGCAAAGCGCATTTACCATGCACGGCGACGTAATTCTTCATGCACTACACGTTGTCACGAAAGTTACAAAAGGCGTAATTTGCAACAGCTTTGACAAATACACCCTTCTTGACAGATTTGGACGAAGGCGTCACTTCCATCGGAACAAGTCGCACGAAAAATATTCTTGTTGGGGATTACATGCAGCACATGTCATCTGGTTCCGCACTGAAACTCCAGCGGAACAATAGCGACGGTGAACAGCAAACAATCAAATTAATTCAAATCCAAAACACATAACGCCTGATTCACTAACCAAGAGAAGATTAGGTAAACCTTCTTTTATTTTTGGGAACAGTACAGGTCACCGTAACAGAAATGCACTTTCCCTTTTCTCACATGGATTCATCCTGATAGACTAATCTCTGTTCCAGTTATTTCTTTACTTATTTGATTTTGGATTCACGTTTTACTCAAGAATATTTCACTTATATGTCGTCGGCTAGCATAATGGTGGGAGGAAACCGCATGTGCCTAGTTTGTGAGTTCCTTATATACCCCATAATTATAGATTCATATACAGCCTATAACTGTGCCTTGAACACATACACTAGATCTGTAGGTGTAATATAACATAAAAGACTACAGCATATAGAATAATACCACAGCAGTGACGATGACGGTCAATTGGCCAGGCGTAACTGGTGAAATGTAGTCACTTATCACTTTATCTCAGTGTGTTTCTTTAACTCTTCATGTGAATTCTTAAGTACCAGGAATTTACACGTTTTCTAGCACCATATTAAGCGATGTATTCAAATAACAATTCAGGCCACAGACCGGCACAACAATATGAAACTTAATCTACTAATGGTCGCGGGTTTTTCCCTGGTTTGCCAGGTTTCCTCCCATCATAATGCTGGCCGCCGTGCCATAATTGAAATATTGTTGAGTATTGGCATAAAACACCAATCAAATAAGTAAATAAATAAATAAATAAACTTAAAGCACAAAATCAAATTTCCACAGACCAGTTTCATTTAGAAAAAATGCATACAGTTATTAACGGTAGAGAATAGACTGAGCATAATGACATCGGGAAAATATTTATTAGACGTAACCGGTTTAGAATTACTCCAATTTTTGCGTAGTCAAATCAAACGAAAATAGCTTAAAGGGACAATCGAGGATTGATACGAATGTACATTATACGTTCATAAGTGTAATTAGCAAATATAGCCTAGATTTGCCGTCGCATGAAGGTCCTCGCTACAGGCTACAGATACAATCAGCGCACATGCTCTGCATTCAGAATTCAAATGTAACCGCCTTGGTGTTGTAGTGGTTAGAGATTCCACTTCGAGGTTGGGAGACTCAGGTTCAAGCCAGGGTCGTGTCATACCAAAGACTTCAAAGAAATGGTACTTATCGTTACATCGCTTGGCGCTCAGCATTTAGAGCTTAGAGCAAGGAAACAGGATTGGTCGGCCCGATGTCAGTGTAATGACTGGTGTGCCTGGGTGGGGTGTCATGCCTGGTTTCTTAGGCATGATGTATCAGTGGCGGCATGGACACGCCCTGCCACAAGAAGACATACTATTTTGCACACACCAGAAGGACTACACGTCGTTATATGACTCAAACATTTTTAAGTAAGACGTTAAACTCCAAGCGCTCATCCACTGACTAATTCAAATGTACTATGTAAGGAAATATTCCTAAGTAACCCACATTTTAATTCTCACATAAATCCCATATATGAGTTTAGCCAATACATCTGGCATTTCGTTTCTCGCGTAATGAAAGTATGACTCCAAATACCACATACTTCATCCAGATTTTTAAATTTGTAAAAACTCCACATCTGTAATTCGCATGTACACCTATCAAAGATAAGGGGACATTTTATATAGGTCTCATCTCCAGCATTCAATGAATTTTCGGGCCAGCTGGTAAGCCCTCCTATCGGAAAACTCCCTTCTTCATACGAAATGTAATAACAACTGCACATTGTGTCTACTACAACCGTGTACTATATGTATACCCCGTAATTGCACATTGTGTCTACAACAACCATATGCTACGTGCATATGTCTGATAACTACACTTTGTGTCCTGTACAGTCATATACCAGGTGTTTATGTGTCTAAGTTTTATTCTGACCACTACAATCACGCATAATATGTGTATGTCCCCTAACTGCACTCCCCTAACTGTATTTCCCCTAACTGCATATATTGCCATGTACTACACATATACCCAATAAATACCATCTACAGCCATGTACCACATGTGTACGCACATACCCCATAACTGCTCTCTGCCCAGTACAACCATGTAAATATATGTATATACCCAAATAACTGCATACTGTATCTACTACAGACATACATCACACTCATCTACCCCCATAACTGCACTCTGTGTCTACTACAAATATGTACCACACTCATATACCCCACAACTGTATTGCGTGTCCACTTCACCCATGTAATGTATAATATATCCCATACCTGCACTACCACCACGCACTCAGTGTATGTGTCCCTAACTTCAACTAAAGTAATGTATTATATGGTTATAGCCCACAAATATTATATATGTCCACTCCATTCTAGTACTCGCTATTTTAAACTCCACAAATTTACTGTATGTACCACAGCCATGTTACGTACTCTTTGTCTGCTAGTCATGTACTATATGTTTTACCCCTTAGTATGATTCTGTCAATGCGGTCGCTATGAGTTCAAGTCCAGTTCATGCTGGCTTCCCCTCCCATCGTACGTGGAAGGTCTGACAGCAACCTGCTGATGGCCGTGGGTGTTCTCCCGGCTTTACCCGGTTTCCTCCTACCGTAATGCTGGTCGCCGTCGTATTCAAATGAAATGTTTTTGAGTACGACGTAAAACACCAACCAAATAAATAAATAAATACAACCATGTTCTATATGTACATACCACTTTACTCCACTTTGTTTACTATACAATCCATCTACACTATGCTAATGCCCCAAAAACTTACTGGGCACACAAGAGCCATATTATATGCATACAGCCTGTAATTGCACTTTGTATTATTACAGCCATGAGCGATTTGCATATACACCATAACTACATTCTGTATCAACTAGAGCCATGTACTTTATGTTCATGATCCACAAATTCACTGTGTACCGCGACAGCCATATACTATATGTGTATATATATAACTGATAAATCCACTGTGTGTCCGCTACAACTATGCACTATATATATATCACCATACCTGAACTCATACTTGTGCAATAGAGCCATATGGTGTATTTATCTGCATCATAGCTGAACACTGTCTATCACAGCCATGTGCTACATGCATATACCCCATAACTGTACTTCTTGCCCTATAAACCCATATACTATACGTTTCTCCCCTCAGTGTTTACTGAGACTGTCTCGATGCTCTAGTGGTCAGAGCGTCCGTTTCGAGGTCGGGAGTTCCACTCTCAAGCCAAGGTCGGGTCATACCAAAAACTTCAAAAATGTCACTCGTTGTTGCCTCACTTGGAGTTCAGCTTTGAGAGGTTAGGGCAAGGAAACAGGACCGGTCGACCCGGCGTCAGCATAATGTGACTGAGTGGGGTGCCATGTCTGGTGTCTTCGGTATGATGGTCCAATGACGGCAGCACTTTTGCGCCATAGACTGGCTCTGCCATAAGAAGGCATACTGTATGCTCACATCAAAAAGTTTAATCTGACTGAAACATTGTTAAGTACTACGTTAAAACCCAAGCATTCACTCTCTAAATATTTTCTGTCTACCACAAGCGTATAAAATACGTAATATATCCAATAAACTGCACTCTAGGTACACTAGGACCATGTGGTTTATGTATACACCCCATAACTGCATGTCATGTACTCTATACATGTATGGTAATACCTTTTCAGGGTGCCTCCTTGGCCGAGGGGATTAGCACGCCAGCGCAGCGTTATGACGCCGTGCCTCTCACCGATGCGGTGGATGTGAGTTCAATAAATAAAATGATACCCCTTCATTTCATTCATTCTGTCTACTACGACGACATGTACTGCATATACATGTACATGTACATGAATGTACCTGCTAACTGCATTCCGTGTCCTCTACAGCCATGCAATGTATGTATATACCCCACAAGTGAACAATGTGTGGACATAACTAAAACTGTACAACGGTGTTGTGGTGAAACTATATGTATTTATTTCTTTGATTAGTATTTTATGCTGCACTCAAGAACATTTCACTTTACGACGGCGGCTAGCATTATGGTGGACGGAAACCTGGCAGAGCCCGGGAGAAACGCAGCACCGTCCACAGGTTACCGGTGGACCTTGCCATGCACGGCAGAAGATGAAGTCAGCATGAGCTGGACTCACAGCGCCAACACAGATGGGAGGCTTGTGAGTGATTATCCTGCGGTAGCGCGCTAAAACCAACTGAGCCATGGAAACCCCCCGTGAAACCATATGTTCGTGGGTAGTCATGTTACTGTTGACTGCAGTACTCCGTCTGAGCCAGGCTTCAGTTTGTTTACATTTGGATAATGTCAACGAGCTTGATTTTTCAGCATTTGTTTTTTTCATCTTTTAGTAGTCCCAGCCTATAGAGAATCTTATACTCGTATTCCTTTCATATGAAAATAATTGGAACACTTTGAAGAAATTATGCATATGTTACTGGCTAAAACTCGCAACGTATGAAGAATTTCTTCAATGAATTTCATAACTGCCATATGAACACTCGTGTCAGATCCTCTATGTATGTAACCTCTGCAAGCACTCTGTATAGATTTACTAACAATCATGTTCTATTTGCATATACCCCATAACTGCACTCTTTGTCGGCTAGTCATGTACTATATGTTTATACCCCTTAATTTGATTCTGTCAATGTGGTCGCTATGAGTTCAAGTCCAGTTCATGCTGGCTTTCTCTCCCATCGTACGTGGAAGGTCTGACAGCAACCTGCTGATGGCCGTGGATGTTCTCCCGGCTTTGCCCGGTTTCCTCCTACCGTAATGCTGGTCGCCGTCGTATTCAAATGAAATATTTTTGAGTACGACGTAAAACACCAACCAAATAAATAAATAAATACAACCATGTTCTATATGTACATACCACTTTACTCCACTTCTTTTACTCTATAATCCATCTACACTATGTTAATACCCTAAACACTTACTGAGCACACAAGAGCCATATTATATGCATACAGAATGTAATTGCACTTTGTATTATTACAGCCATGAGCGATTTGCATATACACCATAACTACATTCTGTGTCAACTAGAGGCATGCACTATATGTTCATGATCCACAAATTCACTGTGTACCGCGACAGCCATATACTATATGTGTATACATATAACCGATAAATCCACTGTGTGTCCGCTACAACTATGCACTATATATATATCACCATACCTGAACTCATACTTGTGCAATAGAGCCATATGGTGTATTTATCTGCATCGTAACTGAACACTGTCTATCACAGCCATGTGCTACATGCATATACCCCATAACTGTACTTCGTGCCCTATAAACCCATATACTATACGTTTCTCCCCTCAGTGTTTACTGAGACTGTCTCGATGCTCTAGTGGTTAGAGCGTCCGTTTCGAGGTCGGGAGATCCACTCTCAAGCCAAAGTCGGGTCATACCAAAAACTTCAAAAATGTCACTCGTTGTTGCCTCACTTGGAGTTCAGCTTTGAGAGGTTAGGGCAAGGAAACAGGACCGGTCGACCCGGCGTCAGCATAATGTGACTGGGTGGGGTGCCATGTCTGGTGTCTTAAGAACATTTCACTTTAGACGGCGGCTAGCATTATGGTGGACTGAAACCTGGCAGAGCCCGGGAGAAACGCAGGACCATCCGCAGTTTACTGGCGGTTCTTGCATGCACAGCAGAAGATGAAGTCAGCATGAGCTGGACTCACAGCGCCAACATAGGTGGAAGGCTTGTGAGTCATTATCCTGCGCTAGCGCGCTAAAACCAAACCTCTGCAAGCACTCTGTATAGATTTACTAACAATCATATTCTATATGCATATACCCCATAACTGCCCTCTTTGTCTGCTAGTCATGTACTATATGTTTATTCTCCTTAATTTGATTCTGTCAATGCGGTCGCTATGAGTTCAATCCCGCTCATGCTGGCTTCTTCTCCCATCGTACGTGGAAGGTCTGACAGCAACCGGCCCATGGTCGTGGGTTTACCCCGGGCTTTGCCCGGTTTCCTCCTACCGTAATGCTGGTCGCCGTCGTATTCAAATGAAATATTTTTGAGTACGACGTAAAACACCAACCAAATAAATAAATAAATACAACCATGTTCTATATGTACATACCACTTTACTCCACTTTGTTTACTATACAATCCATCTACACTATGCTAATGCCCTAAAAACTTACTGGGCACACAAGAGCCATATTATATGCATACAGCCTGTAATTGCACTTTGTATTATTACAGCCATGAGCGATTTGCATATACACCATAACTACATTCTGTGTCAACTAGAGGCATGCACTATATGTTCATGATCCACAAATTCACTGTGTACCGCGACAGCGATATACTATATGTGTATACATATACCCGATAAATCCACTGTGTGTCCGCTACAACTATGCACTATATATATATCACCATACCTGAACTCATACTTGTGCAATAGAGCCATATGTTGTATTTATATACATCGTAACTGAACACTGTCTATCACAGCCATGTGCTACATGCATATACCCCATAACTGTACTTCTTGCCCTATAAACCCATATACTATACGTTTCTCCTCTCAGTGCTTAATGAGACTGTCTCGATGCTCTAGTGGTTAGAGCGTCCGTTTCGAGGTCCGGAGAGCCACTCTCAAGCCAAGGTCGGGTCATACCAAAAACTTCAAAAATGTCACTCGTTGTTGCCTCACTTGGAGTTCAGCTTTGAGAGGTTAGGGCAAGGAAACAGGACCGGTCGACCCGGCGTCAGCATAATGTGACTGGGTGGGGTGCCATGTCTGGTGTCTTCGGTATGATGGTCCAATGACGGCAGCACTTTTGCGCCATAGACTGGCTCTGCCATAAGAAGGCATACTGTATGCACACACCAAAGGGGCTAATCTGACTGAAACATTGTTAAGTACTACGTTAAATCCCAAGCATTCACTCTCTAAATATTTTCTGTCTACCACAAACATGTAAAATACGTAATATATCCAATAAACTGCATTCTAGGTATAATACAACCATGTGGTTTATGTATACATCCCATAACTGCATGTCATGTACTTTATACATGTATGGTAATACCTCTTCAGGGTGCCTCCTTGGCCGAAGGGATTAGCGCGCCAGCGCAGCGTTATGACGCCGTGCCTCTCACCGATGCGGTGGATGTGAGTTCAATAAATAAAATGATACCCCTTCATTTCATTCATTCTGTCTACTACGACGACATGTACTGCATATACATGTACATGTACATGAATGTACCTGCTAACTGCATTCCGTGTCCTTTACAGCCATGCAATGTATGTATATACCCCACAAGTGAACCCTGTGTGAACATAACTAAAACTGTACAACGGTGTTGTGGTGAAACTATATGTATTTATTTTTTTGATTGGTATTTTACGCTGCACTCAAGAACATTTCACTCATACGACGGCGGCTAGCCGTAATATATCAAATAAACTGCACTCTAGGTATAATACGACCATGTGGTTTATGTATACACCCCATAACTGCATGTCATGTACTATATACATGTATGGTAATACGTCTTCAGGGTGCCTCCATGTACAGCAGAAGATGAAGTCAGCATGAGCTGGACTCACAGCGCCAACATAGGTGGCAGGCTTGTGAGTGATTATCCTGCGGTAGCGCGCTAAAACCAACTGAGCCATGGAAACCCCCCGTGAAACCATATGTTCGTGGGTAGTCATGTTACTGTTGACTGTAGTGCTCCGTCTGAGCCAGGTTTCAGTTTGTTTACATTCGGATAATGTCAACGAGCTTGATTTTTCAGCATTTGTTTTTTTCATCTTTTAGTAGTCCCAGCCTATAGAGAATCTTATACTCGTATTCTTTTTATATGAAAATAATTGGAACACTTTGAAGAAATTATGCATATGTTACTGGCTAAAACTCGCAACGTATGAAGAATTTCTTCAATGAATTTCATAACTGCCATATGAACACTCGTGTCAGGTCCTCTATGTATGTAACCTCTGCAAGCACTCTGTATAGATTTACTGACAATCGTGTTCTATATGCATATACCCCATAACTGCACTCTTTTTCTGCTAGTCATGTACTGTATGTTTATACCCCTTAATTTGATTCTGTCAATGTGGTCGCTATGAGTTCAAGTCCAGTTCATGCTGGCTTTCTCTCCCATCGTACGTGGAAGGTCTGACAGCAACCTGCTGATGGCCGTGGATGTTCTCCCGGCTTTGCCCGGTTTCCTGCTACCGTAATGCTGGTCGCCGTCGTATTCAAATGAAATGTTTTTGAGTACGACGTAAAACACCAACCAAATAAATAAATAAATACAACCATGTTCTATATGTACATACCACTTTACTCCACTTTGTTTACTATACAATCCATCTACACTCTGCTAATGCCCTAAAAACTTGCTGGGCTCACAAGAGCCATAGTATATGCATACAGCCTGTAATTGCACTTTGTATTATTACAGCCATGAGCGATTTGCATATACACCATAACTACATTCTGTGTCAACTAGAGGCATCCACTAAATGTTCATGATCCACAAATTCACTGTGTACCGCGACAGCCATATACTATATGTGTATGCATATAACCGATAAATCCACTGTGTGTCCGCTACAACATTGCACTATATATATATATATATATATATATATATATATATATATATATATATATATATATATATATATCACCATACCTGAACTCATACTTGTGCAATAGAGCCATATGTTGTATTTATATACATCGTAACTGAACACTGTCTATCACAGTCATGTGCTACATGCATATACCCCATAACTGTACTTCTTGCCCTAAAAACCCATATACCATACGTTTCTCCCCTCAGTGCTTAATGAGACTGTCTCGATGCTCTAGTGGTTAGAGCGTCCGTTTCGAGGCCGGGAGATGATGTTCCAATGACGGCAGCACTTTTGCGCCATAGACTGGCTCTGCCATAAGAAGGCATACTGTATGCACACATCAAAAAGGCTAATCTGACTGAAACATTGTTAAGTACTATGTTAAAACCCAAGCATTCACTCTCTAAATATTTTCTGTCTACCACAAGCGTATAAAATACGTAATATATCCAATAAACTGCACTCTAGGTACACTAGGACCATGTGGTTTATGTATACACCCCATAACTGCATGTCATGTACTCTATACATGTATGGTAATACCTTTTCAGGGTGCCTCCTTGACCAAGGGGATTAGCGCGCCAGCGCAGCGTTATGACGCCGTGCCTCTCACCGATGCGGTGGATGCGAGTTCAATAATTAAAATGATACCCCTTCATTTCATTCATTCTGTCTACTATGTGTACTATATGTACTGCATATACATGTACATGTACATGAATGTACCTGCTAACTGCATTCCGTGTCCTTTACAGCCATGCAATGTATGTATATACCCCACAAGTGAACAATGTGTGGACATAACTAAAACTGTACAACGGTGTTGTGGTGAAACTATATGTATTTATTTCTTTGATTGGTATTTTACGCTGCACTCAAGAACACTTCACTCATACGAGGGCGGCTAGCATTATGGTGGACGGAAACCTGGCAGAGCCCGGGAGAAACCCAGGACCATCCGCAGGTTACTGGCGGACCTTGCCATCTACGGCCGGAGATGAAGCCAGCGTGAACCGCCAATCATGTGCTATATGCATACAGTATATGAGTACAATCTTTGTCTGCTAGTCATGTACCGTATGTTTATTCCTCTTAATTTATTCCTTTCAGTGCAGTGGCTATGAGTTCACGTTCAGCTCAACTAGGCCTCCTCTCCGACCGTACGTGGAAAGTCTGACAGCGACCTGCATATGGTCGTGGGTTTTCCCCCGACTTTGCTCGATTTCCTCCTACCGTAATGTTGGCCGCGGTCGTATTTAAGTGAAATATTTTGGAATTCGTCGTAAAACCCGAATGAAATAAATAAATAAAGATAACTTCACTCTGTGTACTCTGCAGCCCTGCATTGTACATGCATTTGCCTTCTCTTTTCACTACAGCCAACCCCATAATATTAAATAGCATACTATATGTCAAAACTGCACAACTCTAGTGTTCGCTACAACCGTTATGGATTTAATAACTGTACCCTTTGCCCACCGCATTCCCTACATCGCATGTAACTCGGAACTGAACTCTGCATTTACTCCAGCCATATGCAATATTAATATACCCAGTAACTGCATTATATGTCCACTAGAGCCATTTACTATTTGCATATACCACACAACTAAACTCAGGGTCCACTGCAGTCCTGTACTATATGCTTGTGCCCCTTAATTTTTTTTTTCTGTCCAGAACTGTATCCTCCAAGTACATACTAGTATAGTATATACACATTACAACTGTAGTTTGTGTCTACTACAGCCATGTAAGTGGTATATTCATATACCCCTTAACTGCACTATAAAGTTCACACTTCTGCATATTTTACTCCCAAATTTTACACGATGCAATAGGAATGACATTCGAAAAATTAGGAAATTTTCAAAATTACAGTTTTTTGAAAATTTGGTCCAATATGGCCATGCATCTATCTGTTTCGGTATCTCACATCGTGTAATTTACGCGTTTACCACAGGATCAAAGATGAAGAACTACAAAAGACAGGCCCTTGGCCACTAATTGTTTTTGTTACATGTACCTTAGGGTGTCTTCTTTCCAGTGGTACCCGTCACGTTTCGCTTTTCTACAAATAACATAGTATTAGGGCCATGAAGCATTTTCCTCCATTAACCACAGTTGAAGCTCACAAAACAATCATTTGGCTCTGAAATCCACATTTTTGTTTATCTTTCCAACTTTCCCAATTTCACTGGTTCCAGTGGTTTGATATCCCACAAATTAGGAAATATTAAGAATTTGAATTCTTTGAAAATTTGGACAAATGTGGCGTTTCATCAGTCGGTGTCCTATCTCTTAACACGAGGGCGCAGTTTCAGTGTCCGACTTGGAGGTTAAGGTGGATTTCAAAACAAAACCTGACCTCGGATTCATAATCTGCAACATCATGCTGGCTTTCTCTCTGGCCTTACGTGGGAAGGTTCACCAGCTACCTGCGCATGGTCGTGGATTTCCCCCGGACTTTTGACTCGTATACGTAAAATATTCTTGAGTACGGGGTAAAACACCAATCAGATATATAAACAAATAGTCTGCGACCTTGAATGTTCCTTATGTAAAAGTTTGAGGCGAATGGGAGACAAAAAAATTTCCGACCCATTTTTCTCCCATAAGAATAACATGGGCAAGAAAAATGGGTCGGGAACTTTTTTTCCCACTTGACCTCAGACTTTGACACTATAGGAAATGGAGATTAGCAAATCAGAAAACGAAGTCAGTTTTGATCTTGACCTTGACCTTGACCTTCAAACTGACAGTCGATCTTCGACACTGACCATGAATTTTTTTCAATCCCAGTTAGACCTCTGACCTTGACCTTTCAATATGTGATGACACTATGACCTTGTCACGGATAGCGAACTTGATCTTTAACCTACGGCGCAGGATTTAAACAACAACGCGTGTATTCAGAATGGGTTGTCGAAAAGTACGTCAAGGTCAAAGATCAAAGCCAAGGTCATCCTTCGACGTACAGACGTCGGGTTCATCAAGTGCTAAAAAATCAAGATCGGAAGTCAAGTTAGGATTTTTTAAACAATTTTCAAAGTCAAGACCAGCCTTTCAATCCTTGTATTCGAGTTCAAGGTCAAGGTCAAATATGACCTCGTATTTGGAACTGCCGACTTCGATTACCTTTTTTCAACCCCTTATTTTCCCGATTTCCGGTGGCACAGACCCCTGAACACACAAAACCCACGTTGACCTTGATCTGATTGACCTCTAACCTTGATCTTCCCATATGTTTGTTCTGTAGTCTCTGTTCATGTCCGTACTACAGTTGGACCAAATTGAAGGTAAGTAAAGAATTTGGACTTTTCGACTCGACTTTCAGATGGACCCTTTTTGACGAAATTTTTACGAAATCTCACAGGCTGGTAAACCTCAGCATGGTCTTCTAAATGGTGCCAAATTCGTTGGAATGGACCGAATATTGGG